>OY992539.1:71547982-72147982 GCA_963921195.1 Pegoplata infirma | reverse complement strand
TCAAAAATTGAAAATATCTAACTTTTTTGCCTGAGGATCTTTACTTCAATATTTATGCAAATTAAATGAAACACAGTACAGTCTTATAGACAAAAGTTTTTTTATCGATTTTTGTAAGGGCTATCGATTAAAAAAATTAAAATTGGAAAATTTTCAGAAGAAGTTCAGAATTTTTTTAAATTTAAACTTAAACTTTATTTATCAAAAAACATATATTTAATCCTAGGGTTACATGGAGGAACATAGGGCCACAACAAACTTCTTCCATTCTGATCTGTCTTCTGCCAAATTTTTGATTTCACGCCAGCTTTTTCGAGTTGATTGTATTTCACTTTCAAGCATCCTTCTCCAAGTATGAGATGGCCTTCCTGGTCGCCTACTGCCTTGTGGATTCCAGTCAATTGCCATTCGTGCAATATCTTCTTGTGGTCTTCTTAAGATATGACCCAACCAATTCCATTTTCTCTTAAGTATTTCACTTTGAACAGGTATCTGGTTTGTCCTTCTCCACAGCTCAGTGTTTGATATTGTTGCTGGCCAAAAAATGTGAAGGATTCTTCTTAGGGATTTATTGACAAAAACCTGCAGGCTGTTTACCTGGCGTTGAGAAGTGTTCCAGGATTCACAACCATATAGAAGGGTGGATGTTACATTTGAGGAAAAAAGCCGTAATTTTGTTTTTATTGAGTACTGAGAGGATCTCCATACGGGTTGTAGAGCTCCAAATGCCTGCTTAGCCTTATTTATACGACTTTTGATATCGTCATCAGATCCTCCAGAGGTAGAAATTATGCTTCCTAAGTAACAAAAGCTGCTTACATCTTCTAATTCATTTGCATTTATTTTGAGCTTTGTTGTATTGTTGGTGTTAATTCGCATTACTTTTGTTTTTGCAAAGTTGATCTTTAAACCGACTTTCATTCCCAGTTCATGAATCATGTTGAGTTTGGTCGACATATCCTCAAAGTTATGTGAGAGTAAGCATATGTCGTCTGCAAAGTCCAAATCCTCTAATCTACCCTGTAAGCCCCACGTAATACCTCTTCTCATAGTCGTTACCTGTCGCATCACTGTGTCTAGAACGATATTAAATAGGAGTGGTGATAAAATGCAGCCTTGTCGTACACCAACGTTTATGGGAAGATTTTCACCCAGTTGACCTTCGTGCAAGACTCGACAACAGGCAGTATCATAAAGCTCTTTGATGAGTTCAATTATCTTTTCCGGCACACCTCTACACTTAAGTATTTTCCATATAGCATGATGGTTAAGGGTGTCAAAGGCTTTTTCAAAATCTATGAAGGCTAAGTATAGTGGTGAGCGCCATTCAACAGATTGCTCTACGATTACCCGGAGACTATTTAGTTGGTCCACACAGGAGCGGCCAGGTCTAAAGCCAGCTTGTTCACATCTTAGGTCGTTCATAAATGTAGGTGACAACCTCGTGTAGATGATGCGTGTTATGGTTTTGTTGATCAGACTTAGAAGCGTTATTCCTCTCCAGTTTTTGCATTTTGAAAGGTCCCCTTTTTTGGGAAGTTTGATAATAACACCTTCTTTAAGCTCGGATGGCAAACACTTTAGGTTCCAAAAGTCATCAACGATCGGTTTAATGATAAGTGCACTAGTGGAAGGGTCGACTTTTAGAAGTTCTGGAGATATAGAGTCAATACCAGCTGCTTTATTGTTCTTGACGGACTTTATTGCATTTTCAACTTCTGTAATGTTGGGACAACTCACATCTATATAAGTGCTTTCTTCATGATTTTCGCATTGGCAGTTCCATTCAGAGGCTGTAGGTGTTGTTGAGAGCATATTGTTATAATAATCAGTCCAAATTTTCAGTTGCTCTTCCTTAGACGTATCAAAAAACATGCCGCAATTTTATTTTTTTTTTTAATTTAAAAAAAAAGTTAAAATGCTTTTCTATCTGTTCTGAAATTTTCAGAGATGTGTTTTGCCTTGTTTTCGAGAAATCAAATGTCAAAGATGGCAACACGCTAATGTCATACAATAATGGTGTATAAAACGTGTGCGTATGAGTAATATCAATACTTAAAAAATATTTTAAGAGGCGATGGTAGCGTGAGTGAGTTTTTAATAACGATTACGCACGTTCATGAAAGAAAAAATTTAGTCACGCACGATATTTTATTTTGCTCACGCACACGTGAGTAGAAAAAGTAAGTCACGGTCACGATGTTCACGTGAGCGTGAGTGAAATAAAATATCGTGCTTGAATATTTTTTTTTCTTTCATTAGCGTGCGTGATCGTAAATAAAAACTCACTCACGCTCCCATCGCCTCTTAAAATATTTTTAAAGTATTGATATTACTCATACGCATACGTTTTATACACCATTATTGTATAAAATTAGCGTATTGCAATTTTTGACATTTGATTTCTCGAAAACAAGGCAAAATACATCTCTGAAAATTTCAGAACAGATAGAAAAGCATTATAACTTTTTTTTAAAAAATTAAAAAAAAAAAATAAAATGTTTTTTGATAAATAAAGTTTAAGTTTAAATTTGAAAAATTCAGAACTTCTTCTGGAAATTTTCCAATTTTTTTTTGTTGAATCGATAGCCCATACAAAAATCTATAAAAAACTTTTGACTTTACTGTGTTTCATTTAATTTGCATAAATATTGAAGTAAAGATACTCAGGCAAAAAAGTTTGATATTTTCAATATTTGACCACGCCTACAATTCCCACTTTTTAAAAAAACTAAAATTTTATTTTTGTTATTTAATAGTACCCTAAGAGCGAATACTTTGCAAATGTTATCCCATTGAAACCACTTTGGTTTTTCTGTAGTGGAACAGTTGGTGTGGAATGCCTCATATTCAACCTTTGCGAGCAGCCATTTTGTTTGAGTTAAGAAACACAAATAGTCTTATTCGACCTTTAAAATATTATATTTTGAGTAGTTGTACGAGTATTTTAGCTCGAGGTCATTATTTCCTTTCTAATTAAAATGTTATTTATACAGAAGAATTTTCAAGAAAATTAAATTTTTTAAGTTTTTTATGTGTTGGAGGGTATTAAGGATTCTTCCGGTACAGCTAAAAATCACATGATTTCTTTTGTCACCAAATGTGTCATAAAAGCGTTTCCTTAAAATTAAACATACACCTAAACTACTAACAACTAGCTACTTTTAAATTTAAAAAAAATAATCAAACGCAATTTCCATGAACAAATTATTAATGTTATTACTAATTTCTGATATTCAAAATTTTACTATGAAAACTAACTACTTTTCCTTAAAAAAAAAAATTAAATAAATTTCCATTTGAACGAAAAATTATTTTTATGCAAAAAAAAAAAAAAATGTATAAAATAAGATGTTCTTTTCTTACCAACAGAGTACTCAAGAAAAATTAGAATGTCTATATACTCATGCAAACATAGTAAATGAGTTTTGAATCATTTTCGTCAGGGGATGTATAGAAAATTTCTACATTTCCTTGGTTCAATTGATGCAACATTATGTATTTATCAAAGAAAGTTACCAACAAAAATTCATGTGAAAATAAAAGTTCGAAAAAGAAGAAAAATTATAATATAAATAAAAATGGAAATGAATTAGAATTTTTAATGTCGAATACGCATAAACGAACATAATACACTACAAATGTTTTTAAATCATTTGTAAAGAAAAAAAATCTATATTAAAATATAGATTTTTGACAGACTGATTTAATCATCGCCCAAGAAAAACCAATAAAATTTGGAATGTAGATTTACCACCCGGAAAATAGGTCCACCATGGTTATGGTTTTTGGAAATTCAGATTTTAACTGATTAAAAAGGGATTTTTAAATGTAGAATTCTTCACGGAAAAATATTTTGTAAAAAAGTGCTTTCTGGAAATTCCAATTACAGGAGGTAAACATGGATAAAGCAGGTTACTTTAGTGGTTTTTCAATATTTCGAAATAATGGTCGTTAAAACTGAAATTTGGGATGTGAGAAAAAGTACCTTTTGAAAGCTCAAATTTTATTATGGTAAACGTGGAAAAAATTTTTATTTTTCTATCTATGAGGAATGTACTAAAAAAACATTCATACAAAAGTACTTTAATGCTAAAGCACTGTAAGTCGTAAACCGGGGAAAATTTTTTTTTGATACATCAATTAATTTGTGGCTGAAATTTGTAAGTCATATTTTTGGTTATGTTTCGCCCATCAGCATTCAAAAAATAACTTGAAATCACAATTTGTTTTTAATTTTTGTATATTTTTCTGATTTCAGACTCAACTCTGTTTCAACTATAAATAGCCCTGTTTTCGCATAACCGTATATGAGCAAATCCAATGGAAATTTAAAAAACTGACGGATCACCGATTTTGTTTATTTTTGGTTATTTAATAAAGCTTCGTAAATAATTAAAAACAATATTTTTTTTTTTTTAACATGACAATGTTTTTAGGCTGGTGTCTAATTTAAAAAAAAGTTGCAGGTCGCCACCTCAGTTTGACTATATAAGCTAAATATGACCGAAAAAGAAAACAAGAATTACTATTTTCATTTTCTTAAAACCAAAAATTTTAATAACTTGGGTTTGTAACTTGGATAATAATTCACCTCGTGGTGAATAAAACCGTTTTTCACCAGCTGGTAAATAAAAAGTAACATAATTATTTTTCAACAAAAATATTTTTTTTTTTTCATTTTTTTTTTTCATCAAATTTTTCAAAATTTTTTTCATCAAAATTTTCAAAAAAAAATTTTTTCATCATTTTTACCTTTTCGATACCAATACCCGTTAATACCAATTCAAATTAAAAACCAATACCAATTTAAAACCAATACCTTTATTTTTGCGATACCAATACCGATAAAAAACCAATACCGATTCCCCACTACCAATACCAATTAAAAACCAATACTTTTATTCTTCAAAACCAATACCAGTAAAAAACCAATACCAATTCATTTTTTTCTACTTTCGTATCGGTTTTGTTTCGGTTTTTTGTATTCTTATTTTCGTTTGTTTTAATTGTGACGTCAAACATTTTCTTTACATCACATTATTAGGTTTTACCTGACTAACGAATTGGAAAAGATGTTACATCGATCAGTAATCGTTTGCATGCAATGTCACATAACAAAAAGGAGCTAGCTACTTGAATTTTAAAAGCCATAAAAACATAAAACAAATATTTTTTGTCACGGTTTTTATGACCCCTAATAAAAGTAGATCTTAAAAAATTTAGACCTTTTCTGTGATGAAATTTTTTCTTTTGCAAACATTGTTAATATTTGATATATGTACATTGAATGTCACTGCACTCTTCTTTGCGTTGTAAAAAAAATACTAATGTCCTTTTTTGGAAATTCCAAAATTTTTATCAAGCAGACGTTACAAAATTTTATGTCACAACACCAGAATCCAGAAAAAATTTTTTATTGTTTTATTAGAGGCACAGTCATATTGTATAAGAATTTAAGAACGCATAATGTGCAGTTCACACTTGCTATTTTTGAGAGTTTAAGGGTTACGTGTTTAGAAAAATATTTTTTTGTATCCATTACGTTTTTATTCTGTTACTGGTGTTTTGTTAAACAACTTGTTTAAGGTCGTAAGTGTGAACCCCATATAAGAAAAAAATTGACCCGTGTAATCGCAATTGTCAAAAGATCTAAAATAGAAAAGGGGCCCCCTGCATGATAACCCATTTCGATCACCTTTTTCAAAAAATATTTATGTATGAAAAGGATGAAGTTTAGGTATATTTTGTTACAAATGTTAAGTCTCATCTTTCTGCAATTAAAAAATATCTCCCCTTGACCACCGGAATTTATATGTGCATTTAATGCAATGTGCATCAGCACAGAAATTGTTTCAAGCAAAAACGACAAATTTGCATTTTTTTAGTTTAGGCTTTTAATTTTTTTATTAATTAATATTTTTTTTTAGATTTAATTTATTATCAAATTCCACTAATTGAAACATTTTGAAACTATTTATTTTGAAAATAACGAAATAAATTAATAAAATAGCAAATAAAGTTAGTTTAAATTTTGATTTAATTCTGAATGCAAATACTGCTAAAAAATATTTTTTTTTAAAAAGGGGTTTTTCAAAAAAAAAAAAAAACATCCCTCACACAAAAATTCGACTCACTCTCTAGACACTCACTCAGAATTTTTCAACTCACAATCACGTGATTTAAATGAAAATCACTTTTTTGAGTCACGCAATTCACGGGACCAGCGACCATCTCCAATTCAAATACATAAACAAGAGACAAGTGTCTTTTCATTTGTTTAATCTATAACATCTGTAAATTTTATTTAAAATGAAGTGTCCACCCTTGAAAAAGTTTCCTTGTAGGTCTGAATCCAAAAAGTTTCAAGGCACTTATTTATTACCCTAATATAGTCACTTGACTTAAATGAAAATCACTCTAAAACCAAATGATTAATATGAAAATCACTCACGCTCACGCGTAAATCACGGGACCAGAGACCATCTCCAATTCAAATACTTAAACAAAAGGCAAGTGTCTCTTCATTTGATTCATCTATAACATCTGTTAATTTTGTTAAAAATGAAGTGTCCACCCTGAAACAGTTTTCTTGTAGGTCCTATTTCAAAAAGTTTCAAGTCACTTATTTATTACACTAATATAATACTTAATTTAAATGAAAATCACACTATAATCACGTGATATAAATAAAAATCGCTCACGCCTGAATCACGATGTTTTTTGAGTCACGCAAATTACGGGACCACAGACCATCTCTAATTCAAATACATAAACAAAAGACAAGTTTCTCTTCATTTGTTTCATCTATAACATCTGTAAATTTTATTGAAAATGAAGTGTCCACCCTGAAATAGTTTCCTTGTAGTTCCGATTTCAAAAACTTTCAAGGCACTTATTTATTATCTTAATATAGGCTTATATTCTGAATTTAAAAAAATCGGTTAACATTTACGACCTGTAGAGATTTTTGGCCAAAAAACCTACCATATCGCCCCAGTGTGCACTGTGGTGCGGACAGAAGGACGACTTACGTTAAATTAATTAATATTAACGACAAAACCTTTTGCATTCAAATACCAAAACCGATATAAGATAAATACCAATACTTATTAAAAACCGATACCGATTCGAGGCTAAAACCAATACCAATACCCAATACCTAAATAATTCAAAACCAATACCGAAACCTATACCAATTCAACAAAAAATGAAAACCAATACCTATACTAATATAATTTTAAAAACCAATACCAATACCAATACTTTTATCGAATTGGTACCCATCCTTGATTTTTTTTCATCAAATTTTCTTTTCATCGATTTTTTTTCATCAAATTTTTTTTTCATTAATTTTTTTTCATCAAATTGTTTTTTTCATCAAAAATTTTTTTTTCATAATTTTTTTTTCATTAATTTTTTTTCATAAATTTTTTTTTCATAAAAATTTTTTTTCATCAATTTTTTTTACCATATTTTTTTTTTAATGAATTTTTTTTTATCAAATTTTTTATTATCAAGAAAAAAAGAACAAATTCACACCAAAAAATATATTTTTCATATTTTTTTACATCAAAAAATTGTTCTTTTCATTAAAAACCTTTTTTCATCGAAATTTTTTTTCACCAAAAATTTTGGGTTCATTAATTTTTTTAGCATAATTTTGTTTTTCGTGCAAAGAATACTTTTTCACCGTGTCTAAGCTTTTCGCATAAAAATATCCATTTGTTTATCAAATGTACATAAAACAAGTGAGAGTGTTATATTCTTTGGTGCCGAATCTTTTATACTCTCCAAAATGTAAAAACACTTTTATGCACTTATTTTTGCACTCACTTACGAAATGAACAGCTCTTTTGGTTTTTTAATGGGGTCCTCGACTGGTATTTCAATTCGTTTTGCATGGAATAGCAAAGTAATATAACATTATTTTTTCTAAAAAAACTTTGCTTTGGCTAGTACACCCAAATATTTCGCAAAACATTATCATGATTTAATGTTTTGGGCAAGAGTACAGAGTCGTTTAAAAAAGCGATTTTTGACAATATAGACTTTTAGACAGTTTATTAACATTTTTGTGCTCGGAAACCATAAGTCGTACGAAAAAACTTATAAAAGCAACAATATTGTAAGATTATGATGATTTAAAATTTAGAAAAAAAAAATTTTTAAAAAAATTTCAAGAACAAATTTTTAAAACCATATTTGAATGTCCTTTTATCCTGGGAAGGGCACCATGGATTTCCAAAACAAAATGTTTTATTAAAGTTTAGGATATCCTTTTAACGCTGTTAAAATTTCAGAGAGGTGGTTTTTGGTATTGTTGAGCAATAAATTTTCAAAGTTTGAAATAGAGCCAAATATTTGATTTTTTTTCAAAATTTTGGCAAAAAATCAAAAATTTTGCTATATTACCTACTTTGAAAATTGATTGCTCTAGCACACGACAAAACACGTACCTTAAATTTTAACAGCGTTAAAAGGGACATTCTAAACTTTGATAAAAAATTTTGGTTTTGGAAATCTATGGTGTCCTTGACAGGAGAAAAAGACATTTCAATATTGTTTTAAATTTTTTGTTTGAATTTTTTTTGAATTTTTTTTTTGTTTCTAAATTTTAAGTCTCCATAATTTTATACACAATATTTTCACTGAAAGTTTTCTTGTACAACTTACGATTTTCGAGTGAAAAAAATACAAAAGACCTGTCTTAAGCCAACAATTTGATTTTTTGCCAAAATTTTGATAAAAATCAAGGATTTGGCTCTCTATCAAACTTTTAAAATAATAATAAAACCGAAATTGCGATTTTTTTATTTTTTTTTTTTAACTTTTAACCTTTGAACTCACAGAGCAAAAATGTGCAGTCAAACTGGAGGGGCCACGCCCTCTTTCGAGTGGGCGGGACTTCAAAGTTTAAACGTTTTTCTTAAATATCTTAAAAATTACTTATCCGATTTGGATGAAATTAGTATCATTCGAAAGCTTAAATAAATTCCTTTCGAACATCCCTTGACATGGAGAAATTTCATTAAGCGCCAAAACGCGATTTTAATTTTTTATTTTTTTTAATTTTCAAATATCTCAAAAATGTTACGTATATCTACCCAGCCAGAAATTGCCAACCGTTCCAAAAAAAAAGTACTGGGAAAGCAACTTTTTTTTGTATACCAAGCTCTTTTTAGTAAAGTACTTGGTTTTACCGAACTAATTACTTTGCTAACACTTTTTTACCAAACTAAAGGCGGTTTATATTATTAATTTGAAATATTTTTTTTTAATAATTTTACTAAATTTTAACATTTAAAAAAACTCTTAATTATGTAATAAAGCAATTGCAATGGTGTCATTATAAAATTTAGTAAGAATACATTTTGATTCTACTATATTGATACTGATTTCAATGTTATTTTTATCTAATTTATTAACATTGTAGAGTCCTATTTCTCTTGATGGTAGTGGAAATTGAAAAAAATCGCTACATTCAGTGAAAATATTGCCTTTCAAAAATATATCATCACTTTTGTATTTAGACTGCTTTCTACTAAAAATTTCAGTAACGATAATAACGTTTTCATTGTCGAGTAAACATACGTTATCTGGATGAATAGGTTTTATTTTAAAACCTTTAATGTTTACGAAAGAAAATACAACTTTTGATTCCGAGCTTTGTTTTATATTTCCTAGAGAGTATTTGGAATTTCTATTAAGCGGATATAGCAATGGAATATTATTAACTGAGTTATCGGAATGATTTGGATTTGAGCAATAGGGTTAGTTGGGGATTTTATAATAGGTTTTAAATAACCAAGACTGTTTTCAAAATCAAATGGCGAAAACTGTGATATAGGGGCGCCCATTTTAGCTACATCGTCTGCAATGTGAATTAAGTTGTGGATGTTCATTGTTTGGGAATTAGAACCGTAAAAACTTGGCATAAGTTCGACAAATGTTCTTAAAATCTGCTTAGCAAACTTATTTTTTAATGTAGCCAATTTCTTTGATGATAAAATTCTGCATGCCGTGTAAAGAATTAAAAAATGCTTGTATTGATCAGATTTTAAAACGTTTTTCAATATGATACCTCCACCGTATAATAAAAAAAATCGGAATTGTGTTGCTTTCCAGTTTCCTATATCATATAAATCGAATGACTTCCTCTGAAACTCTGATGTAATATCTTGAGACAAATTTAAAAAGTTTTTTTGTAAAACAGCAACATTTTCTGTAGAAATAAATGAAAATGATTTCTTATAAATCATCTTTTGAAGCAAATATTTGCTTATGCCGAGATGCTACATATGCATCTCATCCAGAACAACATTCTTGACTAGGTCAATATTTAAAATTTCAAGTAGTGGGCTATTTTCCTTTGTTAAATGATGTTCTGAATTTATTTTTTCTTTAAATGGCTGCAAAGTCCTTTCATCGCAGTTAATTTCTTTAAAAACTCGAGTTTTGTTATCTGTTTCTCCTCGTACTGTGCATCTTTCACAGGAAAAAAATCCAGTATGGCTTTTAGTGCACCTAATAAAGGCACGGGCAGGCATATCGCAACAGAATGCTAGAACTTTAAAGTTAAAAATATTTTCCACTTATATTTACACCTTTAAAAATAAAACCAAAATTAATCTTGAATTCATTTTTTTAGAAATATTATACCTTCATTTATTAACAAATTGGATTCCACAACGACTTCTTCCAAAAACTCTCGTGAGGAATATGGTTTTGAATTTCCGTAACATAAGCCTATTAAAAAAGGTTTACTCATATAATCTGGTGCAAACACTTTTCCCATAATAGACCAAAAACCTTTTTTGGATTTGTTAAAGACATCCATGCCATCCACATGAATTATCAATGATATACCTGCCTCAACATACAGTTTAGGGTTCACAATATCAACAAGATTTTATTTTATTCCAAAATACTGGAATTTCCCAAAAGTGTCATCTGAACTTTTCATAATTTTTGTGCAATGAAATTCCTAGCAATGTTTTAGAGGATTTTGGTAGTGACGTATATCCTTCTTCTCTCAAAACTATTAAAAGTTCATCGATTGACTTTTGAATTAGGGTTTTTTTATTTCTTAAAACCCAATTCTTTAACCTGAGCTCTAAATGGCCGTTAATAAGGTTGCTAAAATCAGTTTCCGTTGTTTCAGGTATAAAATCCTCTGTACTAGATGTGGACATCGCTGTCAACTTCACAAAAAATTTCCTCATCCGTTGTTTCAAGATTTTGAGCATCAATAAATTCATCGTGAACGTCGGTCTTGAAGCTAATCATTTAAGTTTATTAAAATAAATTTTTAAAGCTTTCCTCACAAAACAGTTTCCGAGTGAAACTGAAGCCACAGTTTTTTCAAAGATAACTCGCTGGCTATCCGCAGCAAAGAATCAATGCCGAGGTCGAACTGAACGATAAAAATACGATAAAACTACATAACCATTTAAGTCAAATTCGATTATATTAACATTTGAAATGTTATTTAAACGAAAATATTTTTTAACTTTAACATATAATTTATTTAAAAGGATAATTAATATATAATTTTTTTAAAATGAAAAAAAAAAAAATATTTCGTAAGTACGAATTAAATAAAAAATAATTTAATTTAACACATTTTAAATTTTTCAATTAATTATTTAGTTAAAATGCATGGGAAAGTAAATTTTAAAATATCTCGGATATTACTTTTGAAATTACTGGGAAACGCTCTGGAAAGTACTGGGAAAGCCCAATATTTGTTGTATTCAATGTACTCTTATATTACTTCATTTTGATTTAACAATTACTTTGCCACTACTAAATGGTGTTATCATTTAGCATCTTAGCAAGTACAAAAAACCCAAAATAAAGGTACTTAGCCAGTATTAATACTACCTTATTAATTACTTTGCCAGATCTGGCCCGTATGTATTTTTCTGCCTGGGTATATATATAAAAGAGTAACGTGACTGACTGACTGACTGACTGACTGACTGACTGACTGACTGACTCATCATCGCCCAGCCCAAACCGCTGAAGCTAGAGACTTGAAATTTGGACTGTAGGTTCACATCCCGGAATATAGATCCACTAAGGCTGGATTTTTGCCAATGTTGATTCTAAGGGGGTAAAAAGGGTAAAAAACTGTACTTTTGGTACTTTTTATATCTCATGAAATAATGGTCATAGAGACTTGAAATTTGGACTGTATGTTCACCTCCCGGAATGTAGATCCTGTAAGGCTGGACTTTTGCCAATGTTGATTCTAAGGGGGTAAAAAGGGTAAAAAACTGTACTTTTGGTACTTTTTATATCTCATGAAATAATGGTCATAGAGACTTGAAATTTGGACTGTATGTTCACATCCTGGAATATAGATCCAGTAAGGCTGGATTTTTGCCAATGTTGATTATAAGGGGGTAAAAAGGGTAAAAATCTGTACTTTTGGTACCTATTATATTTCCTTAAAAAATTGTCACAGAGACTTGAAATTTGGACTGAATGTTCACCTCCCGGAATATAGATTCACTAAGGTTGGATTTTCGCCAATGATGATTCTAAGGGGGTAAAAAGGGTAAAAAACTGTACTTTTGGTACCTTTTTTATTTCCTTAAATAATGGTATTAGAAACTTGAAATTTGCAATGTAGGTTTACCTCCCGGAAAAAAGATTCACTAAGGCTGGGTTTTTGCCAATGTTGATTCTACGGGGATAAAATGGGTAAAAAGTGTACTTTTGGTACTTTTTATATCTCCTGAAATAATAGTCATAGAGACTTGAAAATTGGACTGTATGTTCACCTCTCGGAATAAAGACCCGTTTAGGCTGGATTTTTGCCAATGATGATTCTAAGGGGGTAAAACGGGTAAAAAACTGTACTTTTGGTACCTTTTACATTTACTTAAATAATGGTACTAGAAACTTGAAATTTGTAATGTAGGTTCACCTTCCGGAAAAAAGATTCAATAAGGCTGGGTTTTTGCCAATGTTGATTCTACGGGGGTAAAATGGGTAAAAAGTACCTTTTATGAAAAGTATAAAAAGTAACTTTTATAAAAAGTACCTTTTATAAAAAGTACCTTTTATAAAAAGTACCTTTTATAAAAAGTACCTTTTATAAAAAGTACCTTTTATAAAAAGTACCTTTTATAAAAAGTACCTTTTATAAAAAGTACCTTTTATAAAAAGTACCTTTTATAAAAAGTACCTTTTATAAAAAGTACCTTTTATAAAAAGTACCTTTTATAAAAAGTACCTTTTATAAAAAGTACCTTTTATAAAAAGTACCTTTTATAAAAAGTACCTTTTATTAAAAGTACCTTTTATAAAAAGTACCTTTTATAAAAAGTACCTTTTATAAAAAGTACCTTTTATAAAAAGTACCTTTTATAAAAAGTACCTTTTATAAAAAGTACCTTTTATAAAAAGTACCTTTTATAAAAAGTACCTTTTATAAAAAGTACCTTTTATAAAAAGTACCTTTTATAAAAAGTACCTTTTATAAAAAGTACCTTTTATAAAAAGTACCTTTTATAAAAAGTACTTTTTATAAAAAGTACCTTTTATAAAAAGTACCTTTTATAAAAAGTACCTTTTATAAAAAGTACCTTTTATAAAAAGTACCTTTTATAAAAAGTACCTTTTATAAAAAGTACCTTTTATAAAAAGTACTTTTTATAAAAAGTACTTTTTATAAAAAGTACCTTTTATAAAAAGTACCTTTCATAAAAGTACCTTTTATAAAAAGTACCTTTTATTAAAAGTACCTTTTATAAAAAGTACCTTTTATAAAAAGTACCTTTTATAAAAAGTACCTTTTATAAAAAGTACCTTTTATAAAAAGTACCTTTTATAAAAAGTACCTTTTATAAAAAGTACCTTTTATAAAAAGTACCTTTTATAAAAAGTACCTTTAATAAAAAGTACCTTTTATAAAAAGTACCTTTTATAAAAAGTACCTTTTGTAAAAAGTACCTTTTATAAAAAGTACCTTTTATAAAAAGTTCCTTTTATAAAAAGTACCTTTTATAAAAAGTACCTTTTATAAATAGTACCTTCAATAAACTTTTTTATAAATGTACCTTTTATAAAAAGTACTTTTTATAAAAAGAACCTTTATAAAAAGTACTTTTCATATTAAGTACCTTTTATAAAAAGTACCGAAAGTACACTTTTTGGATGTAGGATTTTTCGGTGAAGAAAAAACCCTTCTGGAAGAGGTACTTTTTGGAAATTTCGTTTCTAACGGGGGTAAGAAAGTGTACTTTTGGTACTTTTTTTGTTCCTATAATAATGACCGTTGAAGCTTGAATTTTGGAATGTAGGGGCCTTCGGTGAAAAAAACATTCTGCTAATGTATATTCAAAAAATTCTGTTTCTAGAGCTGTAAAAAAGTGTTTTTTGATACTTTTTAGATTTCAAGAAGTAATTATCCTAGGCACTGAAATTTTGAATGCTTTTAAAAGTTATTTTTTGGAAATTCTGTTTCTAAGGGTCGCGACCGATCGTAAAGGGGATAAAAAGTGCAAATTTGGTTATTCTTATATTTCTTGAAATAATTGTTCAGAAACTTGATGTTTTAAATAAAGGATCACCTAGCACAAAAAAACAGTTTTCGGAAAATATAATTTTACGGGGAAAAGGGGGCAAATGGTTATTTTAAGATATCTAAAATAACCAAATAAAATTACGTATTTAACTTTTTTGACTCCATATTTGTTCTCTCTATATGTTTTTCCACTCAAACTTATTTTTATTCCAATTTTTTTTTTCACTGAAATATTTATTCACTCAAAATCTTAAAACCCGATATAAGGGCTCGAAAATTATCAATATATATTTTCACCGAAACAAGCATGATGACGTACCAGCGAAGTTATTCAAATTTTATTGTTTAAATTATTCATTAAAATATTATTTTATGAAACAAAAACTCTGTAGAGGATTTTTTTTTTTAAATCGATAGAGTAATCCTGATCCTTATATTATTCGGTATTCAATACAACCGGTAACGAAGTACCGGGATGGTAAGCTAGTAAGGCCATAAAGAGTATACATTGGTTTGTAGCCAAAGTTCTAAGCTTTTATTTGGACTTTTATTCGACTCTCTAACTCTTCTAACACCAGAGATATAAAGGGTTAAAGTTTTTGTGCTATTTTTTTAGCTTTTTCGTTGCAATTTTCTAGGTGACATGACATAATTCCCACGGACATAATCCCCATTTCCGTTATGGGGATTATGACCACATTCATTTCGGTCATAATCCCCATAATGGTAGTGGGGACTATGACCGAAAATTATTTGGACATAACCCCAATAAAAAACGGACATAATTCCCAGATTTATGGGGATAATGACCACGTAACAAATGGCCATAATCCCCATTATGGGGATTATGTCTTCTATACAAGTTGGTCATAATCCCCAAAATTAAAAAAAAAAACAATTTTTACTTAAAGTTTTTCTGCGTAGCGGGCCTTTGGCCGGGATTAGGGATTACAAACTCCATGCATTAAACCCACCCTCTCTGCAGATAACGGGGATTATGACCAAAATTGCTTTGGACTTACTCCCCATAATGTGAATGGGGGTTATGACCTTATATACGATACATTTAAAAACATTAAAAAACTTAAATTTGTGTTTTGGAGCTTAACAAATCGGATAAGTACTTTTTAAGATATTCAAGCAAATGTAAAAACTAGAAAACTGCTGCAAAAAAGTTAAAAAAAAAAATTGCACCAAAACTTTAACCCCTTATATCTCAAGTGTTAGAAGAGTTAGGGAGTCGAATAAAAGTCTAAATGAAAGCTTAGAACCTTAACTACAAACCCATGTGCACTCTTTATGGCCTTGTATATGTAACATTTTTGAGATATTTGAAAATTAAAAAAAATAAAAACTTAAAATCGCGTTTTGGCGCTTAAAGGGTTAATGAAATTTCTTCGAAAGGAATTTATTTAAGCTTTCGAATGATACTAATTTCATCCAAATCGGATAAGTACTTTTTAAGATATTGAAGAAAAACGTTTTAACTTTGAAGGCCCGCCCACTCGAAAAAGGGCGTGACCCCTCCAAAGTCAGAAGTTCACGCGACGTAGGAAAGACCACTTAGTCGATACACAATGTTTTATTATGCTGGGAGTGATTTCGGTATTCTGGTCATATGCCAAAATTTTAAATTTTAAATCTTCATAATTTTATAAACAAAATTGTTTTTATACGTTTTTTCGTACGACTTATGGTTTCCGAGCACAAAAATTAAAAAAAAATTGTCAAAAAGTCAATATTGTCAAAAAAGCGCTTTTTTAAATACCAATATCTTCCAAAGTATTGATAAAAAATGCCTGCGAATTTTGTACTCTTGCCCAAAACATTAAATCATGATAATGTTTTGCGGAAGATTTGGGTGTACTTGCCAAAGCAAAGTTTTTTTTAGAAAAAATAATGTTATTTGGCATTCCATGCAAAACGAATTATTTCAAAAATCGGTCAAGACCCCATTAAAAACCCAAAAGTGCAAAAAAGTGTTTTTACATTTTGGAGAGTATAAAAGATTCGGCACCAAAGAATATAACTTCTCACTTGTTTTATGTACATTTGATAAACAACTGAACAATTTTTATGCGAAAAGCGTAGACTTGGTGAAAATGTTGTTTTGGTAAAAAAAATGATTTTTTTTTCACGAAAAACAAAATTATGTTAAAAAAAATTTACTGAACCCAAAATTTTTGGTGAAAAAAAATTTTGATGAAAAAAAATTTTTGATGAATTTTTTTGATGAAAAGAAAATTGATGAAAAAAAAATTTTTGGTGAGAAAAAAATTGAAATAAAAAATATGATAAAAAAAATTTATGAAAAAAAATTTTGATGAAAAGAAAAATTTGATGAAAAAAAAAAAAAATGATGAAAAAAAAATTCATGAAAAAAAAATCTGATGAAAAAACAAATTAATGAAAAAAAAATTTATAAAAAACAAGTAGAAAAGTTAAATTCGACTTTGCCGAATCTATGAATACCCTCCACATTGCATTTTTTTTAAAGGATAGTACATTTTTTAACGTGAAAAATTAACAATTTTAATTAGAAATATTTTATTTTGAGTAAAAAACAATTAGAAAAGTTAAAATCGACTTGGCCGAATCTATGAATACCCTCCACAATGACCTTTTAAAGTTATAGTAAATTTTCTAAAGTGAAAAAATAACAGTTTTGATTAAAAATTTTTTTATTTTCTGTAAAAAACTTTTTCTTAAATAATTTTTGAAAAAAAAAAATTACTAAATTTTTTTGAGTGTAAAATTTTTTTTGTGTGTAAAATTTTTTTGAGTGTATTTTTTTTTTCTTTTAGTGTAAAAATATTTTCGACTGACAAAAACGCGTTGTAAAATATTTTTGTGACTTACCAATGTTTTTAAAACAAATTTAACAGGTTTTCAACACGTAAATTTAAGGTAAGGCGAATCTGAAATTTACGGTTTTGCTAATAACTTTTTAACCACTCGACCGCTTTGGCTGAAATTCAACACGAACCAGCCCTGGGGAACGAAAAATATATATGCCAAGCTTCAGCATCCTCAGATTTGCCTTTAAAAAGTAATCATGTTTTTTATCTCGTAAATTCGTAAAAAACCCTTATCGAAATTCATTCTTTTGTTCATAACTTGCCCAACATATATGCCAAACTTCAGGAGCCTCCGTAAAGTCTTTCAAAAGTTAGCGTGTTTTTAACAGACAGACAGACGGACATACGGACGGACGGACATCGCTAGATCGTCTTAGAATCGAACGAGGATCATGAATATATATACTTTATGGGGTCCTAGACCAATATTTCGAGATGTTACAAACGGAATGACAAACTTATATATACCCTCTATCACTAGAGTGGAGGGTATAAAAAAAAAACTCTTTCTGTCATTAAAAAAAAATTACAATTTTTTTTTTTGAGTGTAATGTTTTTTTACTGTAAAAATATTTCTGAGTGAATGCACGTACGTATATACATAATATATAGTAATTTTTGTGAAAAAAAAAACTAATTTTTTTTGAATGTACATTTTTTTTGAGTGTAAAATTTTTTTTTGAGTGTAAAATTTTTTTCGAGTGTAATTTTTAGGTTACCAATGCTTTTAAAACTAAACAAGTTTGAAAAGCATTGTTTTAAAATTAAACAAGTTTGAAAAGCATTATTTAGTTACCACCAATGCTTTTAAAACTTGTTAAAACACGTGGCATTTTAGATGAAACTAATCTGAAATTCAGGGTTTTGCTTATAACTTTTGAACCACTGGACCGATTGGGCTGAAATTTACTACCAAACAGACCTAAGGAACGGCAAAGATACATGCCAAGCTTCATTAGTCTCATTATTGTCTTTCGAAAGTTATCGTGTTTTATATCACGTATATTCGCGAAACACCCTTGCCGAAATTTACTCTTTTACTCATAACTTTTGAACCACTAGACCGATTTGGCTGGATTGCAACACCAACCTGACCAGGTAAATGACCAACATATACGCCAAACTTCAGTAGCCTCTGTAAAGTCTTTCAAAAGTTAGCGTGTTTCTACGGACGGACAGACAGACGGACGGACGGACATCGCCAGATCGACTTAAAATCGATCGAGGATCATAAATATATGTACTTTATGGGGTCCTAGACCCATATTTCGAGGTGTTACAAAGGGAATGACAAACTTATATATACCCTCTATCACTAGAGTGGAGGGTATAAAAATGATGAAAAAAAAAGTTTGATGAAAAAAAAAAAAAATTTGATGAGAAAAAAAAGTTTGATGAAAAAAAAATTTTATGAAAAAAAAAAATTTGATGAAAAAACAAAAAAATTTGATGAAAAAAAAAATTGATGAAAAAAATTAATGAAAAAAAAAAATTAATGAAAGAAAAAAAAATTTGATAAAAAAAAAATTTTATGAAAAAAAATTAGATGAAAAAAATTAATGAAAAACAAAAAATTTATGAAAAAAAAAAAAATTGATGAAAAAAAAAAAAATAATGAAAAAATAAAATTTATAAAAAAATTTGATGAAAAAAAAAATTTGATGAAAAAAAAATGATGGAAAAAAAAAATTATGAAAAAAAAAATTGATGAAAAAAAAATTTTTTTTGTTGAAAGATAATTATGTTACTTTTTATTCACCAGCTGGTGAAAGACGGTTTTATTCACCACTAGGTGAAGTTACAAACCCAAGTTATTAAAATTTTTGGTTATAAGAAAATGAAAATAGTGATTCTTGTTTTCTTTTTCGTTAATTGTTAGCCTTATATAGTCAAACTGAGGTGGCGTTCTGCAACTTTTTTAAAATTAGACACCAGCCTAAAAACATTATCATGTTATAAAAACTTTGTAAAATTACAAGAAAAGTTTGTTAATTTTTTTTTTGCTACCTCCTAGTTGACAAGAATTCCTAGTCATTTTACAAGCTTTTTACCAATAATTTTGTAATTTTACAAGGTTTTTACCAATAAAATTGTAAATTTACAAATTTTTTGACACGATAAAGTTTAAGTAACTTTACTATATTTTTTGCTACCTCCTATTTTACGAGAATTCCTAGTAATTTTACAAGCTTTTTACCAATAATTTTGTAATTTTACAAGCTTTTTACGAATAAAATTGTAAATTTACAGTTTTTTTGGCGCAATAAAAATTACAAGAAATTCTAGTGAATTTACAAATTTTTTTTATGTAATTATATTGAAAATTTGTAAAATTATAAAAAAGTAATTAAAATTACAAAAAAAAAATGTAAATTTCAATCTAACATTTTTTGTTAAAAAACAAGGAAAAGTATAAAATATTGGTAAAATGGGATTACGAGACTTTTTCTAGTAGTTTGACAAGATTTTATTGTGTGTATCAAATAACCAAAAATTAACAAAATCGGTGATCCGTCAGTTAAATTTTCCATGGATTTGCTCATATTCTAATGGGAGCATCCATGGGTGGAGTGGAGATGGATCTAAAGTATGTTTGAAAGAAATTTTCGGGGGGAACATTAATGGAGGTCGATCTTTCATTTCAGGTCACTAGGGGAGACTGCGGGCCAGTTGTCGGCCTTTGTTTTTACATTTTTACTTGAACCTGACTTATAGTTCGATTAGTTACAAACGGAATGACAAACTTATATATTTCCTGTATCAGTAGCAATAAGCGGAGGGTATATAAAAAGCAAACAAATGTGAAATTTTATTTGTGTACAATATTCTATAAATTTTCATCGATTGCTTTTGGAGTGGGGTGCTGCTGAAAATATTTCCTATTGCCGTTGGTTGTTGCCAGTTGCCACTTGCAATACAAAACGACATGCATATTCCATGCCCAATACAACATAGATGGACGAGTACAAGGCACAAAACTAACAGCAATTTTCCTTATTTTTTTTTTTAAGTATGTATATAAACTTGCCACCAGCTTGTTGGTAGAGTGTCGCTTGTGCTGTGCTTTTGAATTCTCAGCAGTAATATGCCAAAACTTAAAAAGATATTATTCGAAATTGCAACATGCCGTTGTAGCCATTTGTATGCTATTATGGAAGAACGAAAAAAATTGTATAAAAAAACACGAAAACATTATAGAATTTTATTTATGTATTTTCTTCAATAAATTGTTATTTTATTTTTTTTTTGTCTCGAAAAATTTATATCACATTAAATCAGTTAATAGTGCTATTTTCTGCAGGACGAGTTCAAAAGAAAAAAAAGTTTTGTCAAAAACCCAAACAATTCAAACTTAAAAAAATATTACAAAAAATAAGTTTCTAAACGTCTTTGTTTTGTTATTGCATTACAAGAATATTTTTTTTTTTTTACTTTTGTTGCATTACAAATATTTTTACAAGTAAAAATGTTCAATTGGATGTCACATAGTTTTTAATATTTTAGGAGCGTGGTTATTTGAGAAATTGGAAATTTTAATTAAATTTTTTAACATGATAATGTTTTTAGGCTGTTGTTTAATTTTAAAAAACTTACAGGACGCCACACAGTGGGTTGAAACATATGTAAACTGGGGATTAATTCAGAAAAGCCCTTTATTATTAATATTTATATTTTTTTAGACTAACTATACATTATTTAGTAAAAAAAATGTTTTACAGAAAAAAAAATATATAGAATATATTTTTTTATTAAAAAAGAAGATATAACCTTTTTATTAAAATTGGCTCCTACCGCTCTAACTGCTCCAATAATGCTCCAAGAGATGTCAAATGTGTGACCGGCCCCAAATATATTTTCAGTCCCAACATTTTCTTAGAATATACCTACCCTCTATCTTTAACAATTAAGGTGGTCCCCATACAATTGTTTTTTATTTTTTTAAATTAATTTTATGAAATCCTACCGAAACTTCTACCGCTCCCAGGGTGCGTCTTACAGTATTAATCAATAAGACCGACCCCCATTAATTTTTACCTCCCAAAATTTTTTTGGAACATACCTATACCGTATCTCCACTCGATAATGGGGCTCCTATACAAAATGCTATTTTTAAAAAATCTGTTCATACAGCTCTAACTGCTCCAAGAGTGCGCCTAGAAATGCAAATGTGTGACCGACCCCCAATATTTTTTCAACCCCAACATTTTTTTAGAATATACCTACCCTCTGTATTTAACCCTTAAGGTGGTCCCCATACAATTTATTTTTATTTTTTATAAAATTGTTTTATGAAATTAGCTCCTACCGCTCCCATGGTGTATCTTAGAGTGGTTTCCACTAAGGCCGACCCCCATTAATTTTTACCCCCTAACATTTTTTTGGAACATACTTATACCTTATCTCCACTCAATAATGGGGCTCCCATACAAAATGTCTTTTTAATAAAATCTGCTCATACAGCTCTAACTGCCCCAAGGGTGCCCCTAGAGATGTCGAATGTGTGACCGACCCCCAATATCTTTTTAACCCAAACATTTTCTTAGAATATACCTACCATGTACATTTAACCCCTAAGGTGGTCCCCATATAATTTTTTTTTTTTTAATGAAATCTGTTGCTGCCGCTCCATGCTAGTTCCTAGAGGGTGAAATGTGAGATCAACTATCATTATTTCCCCCCCCCCCCCTGCACCCCCCAACTGTTTTTTCAACATACGCACCATTTTGGATGCCGCCACAATTTTCGCAAACGCAAAAAACATTCGTAAAATTTCGTCTTCGCACCAAATCCGTCCCATTAGGGACGAAATAGTAGCTTATACTACACTCAAAAAAAATAAAACTGTAAAGTTAGCAAAAAATTTAGTTAAATTTAATTAAAAAAACACCTGATTTTGAACCTACTGAATTTCTAGTTAATTTAACTAAAAATATTTACTTAACTTTTCGTAGAACGAATGTAGCAAAAAAACGTAACTTTAACTAAAAATTCAGCTGAAAATTTGGTAATATTTCTATGTATGTATTAACAAAAAAATTAGTTAAATTCAGCTAAACTTTTTGTACAAAAATTGTAAGTTTGTTAAATATTGATTTTATACACTAACACTCCACTTATTTTTTCTTTTTTTTCACAGCATTAAGTTCAGCTTAAGTAGAACTTATGAGATTTGCATAGGAGGCTACACAAGAAATTTTAACATTTTTTCACTCGACAAATATGTTACGAAAAATCAGCAAATTAATTAATAAAAATTCGTAAACACAGTTTTAAAGTCAACAAAAAAAATTAATTCAAAATTTCTTCAAAACTAGTATTTTCGTAAATTGAACTTAACTAAAAAAAGTAGTTAAAACGCTGATTTAAACTAAAAATTTGCTAAAAAGCCAGTAAACTCGAGTTAACACAAAAAAAATTGTTAACTTCACAGTTTTATTTTTTTTAGTGTACTTCTCAGCAAGGATACAATTATTTTTTTTTTTTGTGATATTTTATGTTTATTTATGTTCAAAAAAACTTCAACTGAAGTGATGCTTTAATTTTGTAACCATTAACAAGACTGAAATTAATATAGACTTTTTTATTTTCCGATAATAATGTGTTTTTATAAGTTCAAAATACTGACACAAAATTTTTATCACCATTTAGGAAGAAATTTCACAAATATTTCACAAAAAAAAAGAAAAACTGAAATCAATTCGACATTTTTCGTACTAAATTTTAATGCTGCAAAACTGGTAAAAACCAAATTTCAACCCTCAAGCTATACACATCATTGAAGATATAATTTAATTAACTAACACTCTATCAGGGCAAATCCAGCTCAAACCACACAGCATTCGGATTTGTCACCTTCGATTTAAATAAAATTTTCCAAATATATTGCAAATGGATAGTGTTCCTAAAATCGCTACCTTTCTGGCTCCAAAACCTTTCGGTTTTCGAAATATGGCGTCTTGAAAATTGGCAAAATCGTCAAATTTTCAATAAGGTGCGCATACAAAGTCACCCATAACTTTAAAACTATAAAACCCACAATTACCAAATAGGTACCATTTGAAAGCTGAAAGGATTACCTTATAAGTGGCATGCACAATTTTTTCTTGTAACGAAAGGTCAAAGGTCATATTTCAAGGTCTAATGTTCAAAGACCTATATCTTAAAATCCGATATTTTTAAAATTCTCAAAAAAATATATGATAACAATCAAGTCTTACCCTACATTTGTATCAAAATTTCAGGGTGGACACTCATATGGTTCCAAAGTTACAGAGGAAAACGTGCTTGAAGTCAAGATTTTCTCTACGAGTTCATATGCAAAAGCTTACACACACAAAGCAGCATAGCATGCTAGCATGCTGCTAGCAGTAAACAAAGGGACGGACCTAAAAACTGAACCCATTATTTTTTAATATTTCGACCTCCTGAATTTAATTTAACAATCAAAACTGAATTTTATCGTAGGGTTTTCTTGTTTTCTTACAAGGAAAATCTTCAAAGTGAACATACATAATTTCTTTGAAATTTATGCCCGTGAAAGACAACAAATATCTAACATCGACCTGTCTGAGCTTATTGGTCTGAATTTAGTTTTAAAGGGTTAAACGGGAGTCAAAAATGACCGATTTTTAGTAATTTTAACTTTTAGGTACATTGATGACAGTTATATCAGATCCGTTTCATTTGAAAAAAAAAAAAATTTGGCGTCTGTTTGAGACATTTTATTTTTTGCATAATTGTTTTTGTTAAAAATGTATAGTTTTTGGTAAACTATATAGTTTTTGTAAAACAAATTCATTGTTGGTACTATTTTCTATTTAAATTAAGCAATCACATGAATTTTTTATTGGCAGTTTTTCTTACAGGTCGGGTTTCATCCGAATTTAAAAAAAAAATATCTTTATTAGTGTGTCCAAAATGAAATAAGGCAAATATTCGAAGAAGTTCGAAACATTAGTGTTTTCATTTCTAAACCATTTTTATGCATGATTATATTCTTGTTTATGAGCTTTACTTCTACTTCTAACACTTTATTGGATATTTTTTTCGTTAGTAATGTACGTAAGGTCTTATTATATGATCAGTTATCGGCGTCATGTTTTTCCAAACATGATATGTTATTCCTGTCATATGATTTCCAGCTTAAATACGTTTCTGGAGTGATATCCTTTTTTGATTTAAATCGTGTAGACCTCAACACTATGTCAACCGAAATGTCCAACATTGATTGGAATTCTATATATTATATGCCGTCTGTTATATGTGGCATCAATATAAAGTACCTAAACTTTAAAATAACTGAAAATGGGTAATTTTTAACCGCGTTTAACCTGAATTTAGGCCGACAAGCTCAGACTGGTTGATTTTAGATTTATTTTTTCAAGCTTGTTTATAAATTTAAAAGAAATCAGGTATGTTCACTTTCAAGGACTTTCCTTGTAAAAGATCAAGAAAACCCCTACAATATAACTCAAAATACATAAAAAGTATTAAGCCTTGTTCTAGGCCCGCACCTTTGTTCACGACTATGTATATTGTTTTGTTTGTGCAATATATTTTATATGAACTCGTAGAAAAAACCTTGCCTTCGAGCACGTTTTCTTCTGTTACTTTGGAGCCATATGAGTGTCCACCCTGAAATTTTGATACAAATGTAGAGAAAGACTTGATTGTTATCATATATTTTTTTGAGAATTTTAAAAATATCGGATTTTGAGATATAGGTCTTTGAACATTAGACCTTGAAATATGACCTTTGACCTTTCGTTACAAGAAAAAATTGTGCATGCCACTTATAAGGTAATCCTTTCAGCTTTCAAATGGTAACTATTTGGTAATTGTGGGTTTTATAGTTTTAAAGTTATGGGTGACTTTGTATGTGCACCTTTTTGAAAATTTGACGTTTTTGCCAATTTTCAAGACGCAATATTTCGAAAACTAAAAATTTTTGGAGCCTGTAAGGTAATCATTTTATGAAAACAACGCATGTGAAATATTTTTTGCGAATTTCATTAAAATCGGAGGTGACAAATCCGAAAATCACAGTTTTCTGTGCGGTTTGACATGGAATCACCCATCATACAAAAATCAGCTCTAAAGGGCAAGCCCGATTACTACAATTTTTTTATGAGATTAGTGCGATAAGTGGTTTTGTCTTAATATCTCTTCAGGGTTGCATCTTAAAACTCCTCTACTATGATTTTTTCGCAGAGTAGGTTCCCTCTATTAACCCAAAAAAAAAAATACCCAAAAATTCGTAACGAAATTCGTACGTGTGACGTTACTGACATTTTGCGTCACGTTACTGACACTGCTTTTATGTCATTTACTTGATAAAAACATAAAATATTAAGCCCACCTTTTGGATAAAAATCATCTTTCATCCTTCCTTTTTTAAAATACTGGGCAATAATAAACATGAACTCTTTCAATTCGCTCATTTTTACACAAACGTTCAGTTGCCTCCAAACACACTTCCAAAATCCGGTGACGTTACTGACAGCTTAAAATGGTCATAACTTCACAACAAAACGAGATACAGCAAAATTGTCTGCGTATGAAACAACAGTTATGACGAGAACTTTCATATGCCGCTCTCAAGTTGGGAGAAATAATTGTATTTTATAAAGATATTGACCAAAATATGTAAAAGAACGTGACGTTACTGACGGTGGCCTTGCCCATATGCGCATTTTAGTGATTGGTCCGGATTTAATAAATTTTTTAATTAAATTTACGAATTTTTTAATTAATTTTTTTTTATTGTTTTCTGTGTAGGTGTTAAACGCGTGCGTTAAGGGTTTCTTAATTCTGAATATAATTGGTCCATTTTTGGACCAAATTTTGTTTCTGGGTGTTTTCTATACTAATTAAAGATCTAACGAAATATAGATCTAATCGGTCAATGTTTGGACTAGGGACCCTTTTCCGGAAAACACTGGTGTAGTTTTTTATCAATATTTTTTTTCATCAATATTTTTTTTCGTCAATATGCTTTTCCGTCAATATTTTTTTTCACCAATATCTTTTTTTCATAATTTTTTTTTTTCATTAATAGATTTTTTTTTATATTTTTTTCTTGTTTATCAATATTTTTTTTCCATCAATATATTTTTTTTTTTTTTTCATCAATAATTTTTATCATCAATAATTTTTATCATCAATATTTTGTTTTTCATCATTATTTGTTCCAACAATATTTTTTTTCATCAATATTTTTTTTTAATCAATATTTTTTTTCATCAATATTTTTATCATCAATATTTTTTTGTCATCAATATTGTTTTCATCAGATTTAATGGTTTGGACAAGAGTACAAACTATGCAGACATTTTTTTCGTAAACTTTAGTTTCTGTTATGGTTTGAATTCTACACAATTTCACAATTTAATATCAACAAAAAACAATAAAAAAGCAATATTCGCGGATTTGTTTTTTTTTGTTTGTTAAAACAACTAAGAGTGTTTAATTTGGCTGTGCCGAATCTTTGATACCTCCAACATGAAAAAAATAAAAAATAAATTGCAGGGGCGTTTCCTTTTTTTTTGGGGGGGGGGGGTGGTCGGTAGTGGTAATTGGGGAGGGGGCAAATTTCCTCTCGAATATGTGTTTAAAAATTAATTCTTATTAGTGTTTATAAACCGGTTAACCGGTTAACCGAAAAACCGTTTTTTTTTCCCAAAATTTCGGTTTTCTTGCAAACCGGTTAACCGAATTTGAAAAATTGCGGTGCACCGAAAACCGGTTTTTTTCTGTCGGTTAACCGGTCTTTTTTTAAATACATTCAAATGGAATATTTTGCAAATATTAAGGGTTTGCACTTTTTTTATAATATTTTCATAATTTCATTAAAAAGACCTTGAAAATCCGTGAGAAAGGAAGTATATATATATACTTTTTGTCTTCAAGAAACAATTTTCGAAATAGGAATTTTAATCTGGTAAATATTTGAATTTTCCCCGTTATGAGCGTTTTTTGGACAGTTTCATTGAAAACTTTAAATTAGGTACTAAAATTCTTATTAATGGAGAAAATGTCAATAAAAGAACATTAATATAAAATACGGACTACAATTTATAACGAATTGATGTTTTTGTTTTTTAAATAAAACCAATAAAAACAAGTAAGAAAATTATAGTCGGTCAAGACCGACCATATAATACCCTACACCAGAGTTTCCCGGAAAATGGGTCCCAAGTTCAAACATGGACTGATTAGATCTATATTTTGTCAAATCTTTAATAAGTATAAAAAGCACTCACTAATCAAATTTGAGTGGAATAGGCTTCTTTTTGTTGACAATAAATCGCTTCAACTGAATATCGGGCGAAATTTCCACAATGGACCTAAGTCCAAAAATGGTCCGATGATAATAAGATTTGATAAGGTTATTAAAGTACGCGTTTAACATACACAAACAGAATTTTAATTAAATATTTTCTATTTTCATGAAATTTGAGAGATTTATGTGAAAATCGGAAAGGTGGTTTGTATGGGGGCTACAAGAAGAACTGGTCCGATTTCTTTAAAATTCGGAATGGTGATTTGTGTGGATAAAACATGATTACGCGCCAAATTTCGAAAAGATACCTATTAAAATGCGGTTATTAGAGTCATTTGAGCCAAAACTAAAGAGGACCTTTGTATGGGGGATAGGTCTAAATATGGACCGATTTTTTCCAATTTCAATAGGCTTGGTCCTTGGGCCATAAGAGGCTTAAGTTTCAAATTTCAAGTCAATTGATTAAGAATTGCGACCTGTATCGTGTTTACACCGTTTACATGGACAGACAGACGGGCGGACAGACGGACGGACGGACGGACGGACGGACGGACGGACGGACATCGCTAAATCGACTCAAAAAGTGATTCTAAGTCTATCGGTATACTTAAAATTGGGTCTAGGACCAATATTTCGGGTAGTTACAAACATCAGCACAAACTCATTATACCCTGTACCACAGTGTGGTGTAGGGTATAATTAAAATAAAGCTCCGGAGAATATAAGAAAATAAAGCACCGTATTTAAATACCGCTATTTTCAAAGGATAACAGTTGCTAACTTTGCTGAAAGAAACAAATATGTTAACTTTAGTTACATAGCAATTTTAAAGTATTTTTTGGGTTTGTCAGTTAAAGAACTTTTTTATTCCGGTTTAACCGAGAAAACCGGTTAACCGAAAAAGCTGAATTTCGGTTAACCGAGAAACCGGTTTTCCAAAATGTCGGTTTTTTATAAACACTAATTCTTATGCTTTTTGCGTAATGAAAAACAAGTTTATCAATATTTAAAAAAAAAATTATTCCACGCCCATAAAAGGGGGACCGAAAAACACGACGTTTTCTAATTTTTTGGGTCCAAATGCAGGCTTTTGAACTTCTTGTAGCATAAAAATGTTGCATATGTTTAACAAAAACACAAAAAAATCATGTAAAAAATGGTATTTTTCAGAGGTTGGTTTAGTTCTTCAAGGGGGAACTTTTTTCCCCCTGGTCCAATTTTGCTCATTTACGACCTTAACCTGTCTAGGAACATAAGACATATTCGTGCCAAATGTCGGGAGTCTAGCTCTTTTATTTTTGACTGCATCGTGTTAACTACAGACGGACGGACAGACGGACGGACGGTCATCGCTAGAATGTCTTAAAATCGATCACTGATCATAAATATATATACTTTATGGGGTCCTAGACCGATATTTTGATGCGTTACACACGGAATGACAAAGTGAGTATACCCCCATACTGTAGTTGGAGGGTATAAAAGCGATTTTTATCCCCTCCATATAGTAATAGAGGGTAAATATAAGTTTGTCGTTCCATTTGTAACACATCGAAATATTGGTCTAGGACCCTATAAATTATATTCATGATCCTCGATCGATTTTAAGTCGATCTAGCGATGTCCGTCCGTCCTTCTGGCTGTCCGTAGAAAACACGCTAACTTTTGAAAGACTATACAGAGGCTACTGAAGTTTGGCATATATGTTCGTCAGGTTGGTGTTGCAATTCAGCCAAGTCGGTCCAGTGGTTCAAAAGTTATGAGCAAAAGAGTAAATTTCGGCATGGGGTTTTCGGGAATTTACGAGATAAAAAACACGCTAACTTTCGAAAGACAATAATGAGACTGCTGAAGCTTGGCATATATCTTTGACGGGGTCTGTCCAGGTCTGTTTGGAATTAAATTTCAGCTTAATCGGTCCATTGCACGGTGGTCAATTCCGGCCAAAAATCAATAACTTCCTTATTTCTGCATGTAAATAGCTGAAATTTAAAATTAAAATTAAGAATAACATATCTGATACCTTGCCCAAATTTTGGACCTACAAATACAGGGGTTGGCCAAATAACCATGGACGTCCCAAATTTATCAAACATGTCTGCTATATGCAGACATTTATATCCAGCAACAATTTTATATCCGAATTAAGAACAATAAATCTGATCTCTTTTCAAATCGTTAGACATACAAATATAGTGGTTGGCCAACTAAGCATGGACGTGTCAAATGTATCAAATTAATTAAGGTGGGAGTTGGAACCAAAAGAAACAGCTTTAGTGTTAGCAATTTAAAAAAAAAAATAGATAGCAATACTTTTTAATTCTGTTTTTTTATTTGAAATATTAACAATCGTAATATTTTTAAAAGTTTAAAATACAAAGAATTGCCAGGGTTTCCAGGTAATTGTGGGATGCTATTTTTTAAAAAACAAAATGGCCGCAGTTGTACACCAAAAACTACTGAACCGATTTTGATGACATTTTTTTTTTGATTTGTAGATTATTTAATTTTCTAATACTTATCGTGACAATTTTTTTAAAATTTGACCCAATTAATATTTGAATGAAAGAAGAAATTGAAATTTTTCTATTTTTTAAGTTTACGTTAGCATATCTTCAACAAAAATCAATTTTTTCCAAAAAAATGGCCACGTTAAGTGCTTGAAAATTTAATTATCTACAAATCAAAAAAAAAATTCATCAAAATCGGTTTAGTAGTTTTTGCTGTAAAAATGCAGCCAATTTTTCCCTTTAAAAAAACGATTAACTGGCAACCCTGAAAATTCTAGTTGACCAAATTTTGTGTTATGAAATTTTTAAAAATACTAAAATGTTCTTTCTTTCAAATGCTGTTTAAAAATTGCTAACATTAAGGCAGTTTTTTAGTTTCAACCCCCCTTAAACCACATTTTTTTTTATTTCGTCTTTTTTTAAGTTTTTTTTAACTCAAATCTATGGGTTTTAAGTTAGCATCTCTTCACATTCCCTATTTTGGTGGAGTTTGTAGGTTTAAAAAAGTCCACCATTTGTAAAAAATGAGTCCACTAAAAATGCTCTGGTTTAAAGAATCGGTAAAAGTAGGGGCTGAAATTTAAAATACTTACTTTTAATAGTTAAAAGTACAAACTGCTTTTTATAGCTAACCTCTAATAGCCTCTAATTGATTTTTATGGTCTTTCAAAATTTATTTTTTTTAGAGTTTTTTTTTAATTTTTATCTAATTTTCATACACATCACTTTAAGACAAAAACGCACACAAAATCTGCAAAAACCACATGGAATGATTATTTACTATAGGAGTTAAAAATCCATGTCCGAACTTACAAAAATAATGTGAAGAAAAATGCATAGCCAACTTTTATTGAAAACTAAAATATACATTTTAAAAAAAGCTGAAATGAAAAACAAAAAATACTCAACTTTGCACCACTATGGACAATAATATAGTGTTACAAGGCCCAAAAAAAGATTTAAGTTGTATGTTTTGAAGTATTAGCTATAATATAGCATCAAAAGTTCATCAAGATTTAATAAAAAAATAAAATGATTTTTGGCCGGAATTGACCACCGTGCATTGGTTCAAAAGTTATAAGCAAAACCCTGAATTTAAGATTGGTTTCATTTAAAATGCCATGTGTACTTACGGTGTACACACGGAAATAAAACAAACGACGGAGTTAATTAAGGTTTTTCGACTAACTGTCGTTATTAAATATTTACCTTTATTTATAACAACTATTAAAACTAAAAAATGCTTACAGCTAAAAAATTATATGACCTATATATTATTTTTAATAATTAAATACCTTATACTGAAATAATAAAATTAATGCTTACGCAGTTAATTTGCCTTAAGTAGAGTATTAACCTAAGGTACAACAATTGCTGAGTAATGCCCAAAAGCCATATGGGCTAGTGGTCAATAACCCATGCAAATGTTGAGTTTTTAAATTTATAATTTAACATACTGCCGGCCTTGAAAGATTCTAATATTTCAAAACAAAAAAAAATGATTTAAAAAATTAATAGTTATGTGATTTTAAGTCAGACGAGGTAGGGCTATGGCAGCAGGCAAAAAGGTTGATGACATCCGACACATCTTTTTAGCAATCCAAATTATGAGAACTATTATGATGAGTATTGTAATACCTGTTGTAAGGCTGATTTCATAATGGGCCAGATGATGAACATCAAGTTGCGTAGGAAAGCCTAGTATCGTAGAAGCTTTCGGAATGTCGGGTATTTTATACGTTTCTATATCATCATTTAACTTTATATGAGTTAAGTTGGGCATAAACGTTGACAGGTTCATAATTGGAAATACGTAATTGGCATCAGAACTGTAGGAATCGTATGCCCACAAGTTAATTTCAGCAGATTCAAAATAGCAATTAGGCTGCAGTTTTAAAATTCCAGCACCATCTAGAACAACGTTGTTTATATTCCCGTTGCATCTTATTTCCGCTACTGTTTTTTCATATAGTGAAAATATCCAAGTATTTATCGAATGCGTTTGTTTCCAGAAACTGTGAAGTCTTTTTATTGCTATTTCACAGTCTTCTGGTATCTTTTTTGCCTTCAAGAATATATTGATTTCACAGTTAATTGTATCTCGTGTATTGAAGAGAGGATGGATTTGGGAACATATAATTATATCATTCATCTTTTGACAGCGGTTGAAGTTTTCATCGTCTAAGCTGTAGAAAACTGTCTTTCTTTCATCTATCAGGAAATACTTGCTGCTGGATTTAACCTTTACAGAGAATCCGTCATGTATCGTTGGATAAGAATATATTTCATATGCTTGAAATAGCTCCACATTTATAGGTGGAATACGTATATTAAAGATGACAAACTCGGTTGTTGTTCCCGCCGCAATTTCTGATAGCTTGACCAGTTCCACAGGATTTTCAGTCGGAAGCCTCAGATTTGTCTTCAAATTGGATTTTATCGTATTTATGTGTTCCTTAAACTTCTTTACTGGAAGGATATCAGTTAGGACATTGTTCTTTGAACTGAACAATGTTCCTATTATACCATTTTGTACTTCTTCAAAGGATTGCAGTGATGTCAAAAGGTTTGTCACTGATCCAAGTAATTCTTCTTGGTCCTTTAAATTGTTAAGAGCCTTCTCTAGTGTGAGAATAGACCCGCTCATGGTTTCCATGTTTTTAAAAACGGCTTTGTTCTGTTCCTTAATAATTTCTGACGTCATATCTTGCACTGATGATTGGTTTTGCATGATGTTAAGTAAGTATTCTTCTTTTTGATCGTTGCTTTTGATTCTGTCAGAAAGGATTTCGGCATGCTCTTCATCCATCAGTCCAAATAATGAGTGATATATACCGTCAACAAATGTAAATGCTGCTCTTTTAACTCTTTTGGTTGCGATTGAAGACATTATAAGATCATGCCGGCTTAAAACCCGTTCATACACCGGTTCTATACCTTGTACGGCATATGATTGATAAACTTCCTGCTGGTTCAACTTTGCCCTTGCTAATGCCTTCATGGCTTCGTCTAGGCTCGCTTTAGCCGCCGAATATTCGGATATGTTGACATGCACCACCACGTTCCATGATGTCTTCGTGAGCCCTACCGTCGCGACCGGACTTAAAATTGTTAATAAAGTTATTAAAACAGTGATCATATTTTTACTTTTAATTTTATTTTGATTTTTATTACTGATATTATTTTCACTATTTTTCTCTTGATTTTCAGTTTTATTTAAAGACGTATTGACCATTCCTTTTTTGTTTTTTAAAGTTGGATTGTCCACACTTTCATTATTATTTCGTTTTGTAGAATTTATATTGAATGTTTTGTCCAATATTTCATTTTCATCTTCATCAGTGGGAAAAGGACAAACATTGTGGATTGACCTCTTGGTTTCCCCATTGCTGGTCCTTACGTCCACCATTCTACATAACCCATCCGAACCCATTATAGTTCGGATGACCCTCCCCCGCCTCCAACTCATGGGAGGAGTGTTGTCATCCTTCAATAATACCAGAGTGCCTGGCTTGATACTGGACTGTGGCTTATTCCACTTGTATATTTTTTGTAATTCGGACAAATATTCCAAGGACCAACGTTTCCAAAATTCTTCCATGTTAGATTGCACGGCTTTCCAATGATCACGTAGTCCCTGATAACACTTATTGCTTGAAGCGTCTTTAAATGTTGTCACTACCTCTCCCATCAACAAATGTCCAGGAGTTAAAACTTGAAAATCATTTGGATCATCGGACAGTGGTGTTAACGGACGAGAATTAAGTATGGATTCAATTTGGGTCATTAACGTGTACAGTTCTTCAAATGTCATTATCCCTTCAGTTACTTTATAGAAATGTTTTTTAACGGACTTCAAAACTCATCAATATTTGCCTTATGTTGCTCGCTGGCAAACATATGAAAAATTTCATTAAGGCTATTTGCGGCTCCAATGAAGTTTGTGCCATTATCCGAGTATACTTTTAATGGACATCCCCTTCTTGCCACAAATCTTTTCAGAGCTCCTATAAAGGCTGCTGAAGTTAAGTCTGACACTACCTCCAAATGTACAGCTTTTGTAGTAAAACAAACAAAAACACAGACATATGATTTGTCTGTTCTTTTTCCTCTAACTTTATGATGAATCTTAATCGGCCCGAGGAAATCAATCCCAACATTTAAGAAGGGTCGAGTTCTTATTACTCTGTCCTCTGGTAGATTTCCCATTAGCTGATGCAAATGTCTAGGTGCTATTCTGAAACACCTATAACACTTATGAACTATTCTCTTTGCCAACTGCCTACCACGTAGTGGCCAAAACTGTTGCCTCACAATAGCCAATAACCCTTGTGGCCCTACGTGCAAATGCTGTACATGGATATATTCTATCATCAGCTCCACAACGTTATCCTTGTACGGGAGAAGTATAGGGTGTTTAGCCTCATAAGACAAACTACTATTTTCTAACCGACCTCCGACTCGTATTATATTGTTCTCATCCAGTATTGGGCACAGGGTCGTCAAATTTGATGATTTACCTAAAGATTTTTTTGACTTTAATATTTAAATTTCTTCATGAAAATTATCCCTTTGTATATCTTTTATCATTATTGTTAATGCCCTTTTTCTGTACTCTATGAAGGACTTATGGTGTTTTCTTTTCTGAACAAAAAATTGTGCATTGTTAAAATGTTAAATTTTAAAATGTTGACATGGCCCTGAAACGATGTTGCATTTGTTTCACTCAGAAAAGAACACAAAAAATGCTGTTTTGTACGCAAATTGCCCTGATTTGCTGGTTCGATGGATGTGTGTTTCGCTTATATTGCTGGCAGCTCAGGTTCGAATCCCGGCGATGGCCATCACATATTTTTTTATTTTTTGCTTTAAATTATTTTTTTTTTAATTATTTAAACATTAAAAAAAAAAAACCCCAAAAAATTAACAAATTTAGTCGATTTTATATGAAAATTTACTTTTTTTTTTAAGAAAATGATTAAATTATTAAAAAAAAAAAAACATTATTAAATAAAAAATAATACGTAATGGAATAAAAAAAAAATACCAGAATAAAAAAAAAAAAAAAAAATTTGTCCATACCGGGATTTGAACTCCGGACCTCCGGCGTCACATGCCACGACACATCCTCTGCACCACAACAGCACCAGTTAACTTGTTCGCTTAATTTGAGTTTTGCTACATGAGAGAATATCAGGGCAATTTTTCACCCCGTCATTTGATTTCGGGGTGGAAAATATGCATTTTTTACCTCAAATGCAGGCAATATTTTAAGAAAAGAACATAATATTTTTTTAGAAGTGTGCATTTTTTTTTAGAAAAGAACACAAAAAATTCGTAGAATAAAAAAAATGTTACAAAATGCTACATTTTTTGCCAGAAAAGAAAACGCCATTAGTATTTTCCTTTTTGATTTTATCTATAAATTTAAAAACATGTGCCATGGTATTTTGAAGGACTTTAAAGCTATTCCTATGGTTAATGTCCCGCCACCACGAATGTGCCTCTTGCACTATTAAAACCTTGGCCGTTTTTTTAAGCTCTGGTATATCTTTATTTGTTAAAACTGACTTCTCATGAACCGTTTTCTGCTTCAAAAATTTGGGTCCTTGAAACCAAAATGAACTACTAATAATTTCATTTGCCAATAAACCCCTTGATATAAGATCGGCTGGATTTTCCTCCGACCTTACATGTGTCCATTTCGATATATCACTATTGGACTGAATATAACTAACCCTGTTAGATACAAATATCTGCAATTTTGCAGGATCTATTTTAATCCAACTTAAAACTATCGTGGAGTCCGAATAATAATATACGCTAATCGATTGTAATTTCAGGCTCTCAATAACCACTTTAATTAATTCTACTAATAAAACACTAGCACAAAGTTCCAATCTTGGCAGTGTAATTGTTTTAATTGGGGCCACTCTTGATTTAGATGCTGCTATTTGGGTAAAAATGTTACCGCAGCCATCCATAGATTTAACATAAACTACCGCACCGTATGCCTTCATGGATGCGTCACAAAAACCGTGTAATTCAATTTGTGTTGGGTTGACACAAATTATATGCCTGGGCACTTTCACACTATTCAAATGTATCAAGCTTTCCCTAATTGATTTCCATTTTAAATCAATTGCTTCAGGTACTTTTTCATCCCAATCAATTTTCAACTTCCATAATTCTTGCAAGAGTATTTTTGTTGTTACCACGACTGGACCCACTAGACCAAGTGGATCAAACAGTCTTGAAATTTGACTTAAGATTGTTCGTTTAGAAACTTTCTCCAATTCTTCCCAATTGCACTTAAAGCCCAATTCATCAGAATTTGGATTCCAGCTAACCCCTTATGCTTTAACAGTATTCAATTGGTCAGACTTTATCTGTAAATTTATTTCTTGATCTTTTTCATCAATACCTTCAAGTATTGATTTTTCATTGGAACACCACTTCCTTAATGGCATGCCAAATTCTAACATAACTTGATTTATGTTCTTTTGAAGTGACTTAACGGAATCTAGACAGTCTCCTCCTGTCATTAAATCATCCATGTAAAAATCACCTCTAATTGCTGCAGATTCTGCTGGAAAACAGTCCGTTTTAATATCAGCAATTTTTTGCAAACATTTTACTGCTAAGTTTGGGGCGGACGATGTACCATAAGTAACGGTGTTAAGTGCATATGTTCGTATACTCTCATTTGGATTCCACCGCCAATATATTAGTTGATATTTCCTATCAGCTTCTTGTACCCAAATTTGTCTATACATTTTTTCAATATCTGCTGAAAATATATAACGATGTTTTCTAAAGCGTAGCAGAATATTGAAGAGATCTTCTTGCATTCGAGGACCAGTATGTAAAATGTCATTTAATGACAAATTTGTCGTTGTTTTGCAAGAGCCATCAAAAACAACGCGTAATTTTGTAGAGGTGCTTTCTGGTCTAAGCACACAATGATGTGGTAAGTAATACCCACTATTTATTTTCAATTGTTTGGTCAGTAACTCCATATGACCCATTTTTAAATATTCCTCCAAAAAATCGTTATATTGAATCCTTAAATCGTGGTTCTTTTCCAATTTTCTCTCCAGAGCAAAAAATCTTCTTTTTGCAATTACACTAGAATTCCCCAATAAATTAGTACTATTTTTGAATGGTAACGAAACTTGAAATTTACCATCCCTACCAATTTTCATATTCCTATTAAATAAGTCTTCACATTCTCTTTCCGCATTTGTGAGTTTATTTATTTTTGGAATTTCCTCGATTTCCCAGAATTTTTGTAACAGTTCATCACTCGAAGTACGAACAGTTGCGACAATATTCGGTTCCAGTTTGGAATTTAAAATTTTCGCAGAGCCACCAACGATCCACCCAAGCTTTGTGTTCTGCAAAATTACTTTGTTCTTTTTATCCTTGAACTGACCTTCAAGCATAATGTCAAAGAACAGTTCTGCTCCTATGAGCATATCTATACCCTTTGGAATGTTATATTCTGGGTCCGCTAGTTTGATATCGGAGGAAAAATTACCTCCTACTATTGGTTTTTCTGGTACATTTGATAATATGGTTTGTATTACCAACGCTTCCAGATAAGTTTTGTAACTAGAGGATTTTGATCTTAGCTTTACTGCTACTTTTTCGTTAATTTCAGACTTTTTTCTTGATAAGCCTTCAATTTCCCTGTTCGTCACTTCCCCTCTTACAATTAGTCTAAGTTTGCTTTTGAACCTCTTAGTCATCAAGCACACCTGAGACCCACTGTCCAAAAGAACACGACAGTTTACCCATTTATTTGCACCGTTTTTAATCTGAACTATTGCTGTTGATAGCAATACACAAGAATTCTCGCTGACAAGGGCATTTTTCTGTGTTTGCTTTTCCCGGTGGAGAAGAGTATTGTGATCTTCACTGCACTCTTTGCAAACAAATTTATTGGTACACATTTTCTTTGAGTGACCAGTCTTTAAGCATTTAGAACACACATTGTGTTCATGTACCTTTTCCCACTTCTGTTTGGTGGGGAGGCTTCTAAATTTTGAACACCTATATAAAATATGTCCAACAGCACATCCTAATGGGCACTTTGAATATGCTTCACTTTGTGTTTTGGAAGGAAACGCCCTTGAATTCCGAGTACCCTGCGCTTTATATGCTGCAGTCTTCACAATTTTCCCACTCGATTCAGTGAATTGGCTAGCCTTCAAAGAAAACAGTGTGCGTTTTAAAAATAGCAACAGGCTTTCAACCTTAGGCAGCTCTTCTGCATTTTCCAGTTGTTGTTCAAACTGAACTCGCAAGTAATCGTCCAGCTTTCTCTGGAGTATAAAACACAACAGCGCTTGGTGCATCTCCTCCGTTTGAATTTTCATTGCACCAAGTGCCTGCAAGCTTTCGTTTACCGTCTCCAAGAACCCGTTTACACTCCCTAAATCGTACATACAAGCTGGTACATCTAAAATAGATTTAAAATATAAGGCAGTTAACTCCCTTTTGTTGGAATAAAAATCGACTAGAATTTTCCAAGCAGTGTCAAAGTTTTCGTCGGTTGAGGGCAATTTGGAAATTTTTCTTGCCGCTTCCCCTTCCAATTTAGATTTCAATATGCACATCTTTTGAGTCTTTGGAATTGCTTGATCCAAAATTAATTGCTCAAACAACTCCTTAAACGTTTCCCATTCAGTAGCATTTCCACTAAATTTTGGGATGTCAATTGATGGTAACTTAAAAGGAAGGGATTTTGCAAAGCTTTCAATGCCTGGTATCGTCAAATACCGATCCTTTAACTCAAAGAAAATTTCTATGAGCTCATCGTCAGGAAAATGTCCCATATACTGAATAAACACTTGTTCAGCTGTTTTGTACTTCTCCTTGACGATGTCAACTGACGCCTCTTTCATCTGAAATTTATCCATTTTGGCCTCCAATTCGTCCAGGACATATTTAAACTGCCGGACTAGTCCTCTACTTTCCACACTACTTCCGGGTGATTCAGGCGGCGTTATCGCCTGTGCCGAGGTAGAAGCCGAGTTGCTAGGAGGAGCTGGAGCAGATTGACGTGTAACCTTTCCCTCCTGTTGTAGTCTTGCCCTAAGTTGACTACATAAGGCGTCAAAATTCTTTGAAGCTTTTCGGACCTCCGACGGAAAATCCTGCTTAAAGTAAGCATTCCTCTCCAACGTACTTGTTGGAGGCCGAAGGTCCTTGTCGTTCGCTTCGAATTTCACTATCAGTCGATCCCTTTGTGTTTTTAACTCCTTCGCTTGTCTTATTACTTCCTCATTAGTATCTTCTCCTTGGAGTAACGAACTGAGGGAATTGTAGCAAGACACGATCTCATTCCCCAAATTTTCCTGCTCTTTGATTATCTCTATTGGCTCCATTGTAAATTCGCTTTTGCAACAGAAAATTTTAAAAACACTTGTTTACTGGATACGTTTTCCAGTAAGAACAAAATAACAAAATTCCCAAAAAATATATACCCTTTCCAGCAAAATAGATATACCAAAGCCACAAGAACAAAACCAAGGTTTAAAAAAAAATATTTACTTATTTTTTTTTTTTTTTTTTTTTTTATTTAACGCAATAAACCAAATAGTCGCGTGAAAAATATTAAATCATGGCAATAACAAGTGATATTCCGCAAAAAAAAAAACAAAAACAAATAACCCAGGCAGAAAAATACATACGGGCCAGATCTGGCAAAGTACCTAATAAGGTAGTATTAATACTGGCAAAGTACCTTTTTTTGGGGTTTTTAGTACTTGCTAAGATGCTAAATGATAACACCATTTAGTAGTGGCAAAGTACTTTTAAAAGCGCTTTCCCTGTACTTTAAAAAGTACTATCCGAGAGTTTTTAAAATTGCTTTTTAACTAAAACAATCCATTACAAAATTAAAAATGTATTTAATAAAATATTTTTTTTATTTAATAATTTGTACATTAGAAATCTTTTTTTTTTAATTTTTCTATTTTAAATAAATTATATATTAATTACACAGCATGACAAAAGTGACCACTATTATAGAAAATAAGAGGTATTACCAACATTTCCATCTATTTGAGACATGCTGAGTCGAATGGCGTACTCCGTTTTTCGATGCATGGTACAGTTTTCTTGACTTGTAGCAATGTTTCTTATGCAAATTTGGTTTAAAGATTTTCATCTTAAGCCCTTAAATTCGCGAATTTCTTCATTTTTCGAGGTTCTCGCAAAATAAACCTCTAAATTGGTATTTGATAAAAAAAACTTGCATTTAGTGGATCATAAAGGCATCCCTAACACTACGAATAGTGAACAAAAAACATCTATGTGATATAGACCATCGTGTTAAAAATCGCGAAAAACTTTTTTTTATGGCAGAATCATTTTACAAGATGACTTAACCCTTCTGCATCTCTTGGATATGTGCCCTTCCTATGATCCTTTGGGTCAATATGACCTAACATTAAAATGTAAGCAAAATTTCATATTTTATATTCGAAATTAATTTTTTTTTGTTGTTTTTTTTTTAATTTAGTTTAATAAAAAATAATGAAAACTAAGATAAGTAAGCACTTCCTGAGCAATTATTTAAAAAAAAAAAACCAAAAGTGTGTCAAATTGACGAGGAGTGCAGAAGGGTTAAGGGTCCATCTTTAACTATATAATGTGGTAACCTTAAACAAATAACTGAGGAAAAATTTGTCCAAAAAAATAATTTTTGGTCAGTATATTCTGTAAGGTTACCACATTATTTACTTAAAGATGGATCCTTAAATTATCTCGAAAAATGGTGCTGCCATATACAACATGATGATAAAATTTAACATGATGGTAAATGCAAGTTTTTTATCAAAGACAAATTTAGGGGCTAATTTCGCAAAAACGAAATGAAATTCAAGAATTTATTGCTACATCCTCTTAATAGAAGTTCCAAATACTCTCTAGGAATATAAAAGAAAGCTCGGAATCGAGAGTTGTATTTCCTTTCGTAAACATTAATGGTTTTAAAATAAAACCAATTCATCCAGATAACGTATGTTTACTCGACAATGAGAAAAGGGCATGTCACAGACTCAATTCCGTTCGGAAGTGGAATAAGTGGTTTACTCGTAAAACGCAAAGTAAATATTTTTTTCGGAATAAAACCACTTTTATGCAATTCAATTCCACTTTGATTTTTGAAAGTGATTTCATTCCGAAAAAAATAATATTCGTTTTGCGTTTTACGAGTAAACCACTTTTTTCAATTCCGAACGGAATTGAGTCTGTGACATGCCCCTAAAGTTACTGAAATTTTAAATAGAAAGCTGTCTAAATACAAATGTGATGATACATTTTTGAAAGGCAATTTTTTTATTGAATGTAGCGATTTTTTTAATTTACACTACCATCAAGAGAAATAGGACTCTACAATGTTAAACAAATTTGATAAAAATAACATTGAAATCAGTATCAACATAGTAGAATCAAAATGTATTCATACTAAATTTGATAATGACACCATTGTCATAACTTTATAACATAATTAAGTGTTTTCAAATAAAATGGTAAAATTTATTTAAATTATTAAAAAAAAATATTTCAAATAAATAAACCGCCTTTAGTTTGGTAAAAAAGTACTAGCAAAGTACTTAATTCGGTGAAACCAAGTACTTTACTAAAAAGAGATTGCTATACAAAAAATAAATTGCTTTGCCAGTACTTTTGTTTTGGTACGGTTGGCAATTTCTGGCTGGGAAGATATGGATATACCGAAATAAGCAAAACGAATTATTATCGTGAAGAAATCAATTGTAAAAAAAAACCAAGTTATTTAATTAAAAAAAAATGTAAATAAATTTGAAATTATACAAAAATAGAATCATTGACTTACCAATTTTGGTTTTAAATGCTGCTTTCAATTTTTTTTATTTTTGTTTTTAATTTTTTCCGAACCGAACCGTATTTTTTTTGTTTTATGTTTTATATTTTTCACTTTATTTTTTAAAATATATTTTGCACATACATATATTTTTTTTTATTTTTATTTTTTTTTAATTTAAAAATAATATTTTTAATATTTTTCACTTGTTTTTTTTTTTTTTTAAATATATTTTGCATATATATTTTTTCACATTAAACTATATTTTTATTTTATTTTTTTTTTTACGCGTTTCTTTAATCACTGAGTGTTTTAAGTTCCTTACCACTGGTGGGGGGAAACTTAAAATTCAATGATCACGTCGGGGTCACCAAAATGTGTACTTACGGTGTACACACGGAAATAAAACAAACGACGGAGTTAATTAAGGTTTTTCGACTAACTGTCGTTATTAAATATTTACCTTTATTTATAACAACTATTAAAACTAAAAAATGCTTACAGCTAAAAAATTATATGACCTATATATTATTTTTAATAATTAAATACCTTATACTGAAATAATAAAATTAATGCTTACGCAGTTAATTTGCCTTAAGTAGAGTATTAACCTAAGGTACAACAATTGCTGAGTAATGCCCAAAAGCCATATGGGCTAGTGGTCAATAACCCATGCAAATGTTGAGTTTTTAAATTTATAATTTAACATGCCACGTGGTAAACAAGTTTTTAAAACATTGGATTTAGCTTAACAATGCTTTTCAAACCTGTTTAGTTTTAAAGCAATACTTTTTAAACTTGTTAAGTTTTTAAAGCATTGGTAACTTAAAAATTACACTCGAAAAAAATTTTACACCCAAAAAAAAGTTTACACTAAAAAAAAATTTTATTTAACAAAAATTATACTATTTTGTGTACATACGTACATAAGTGCTCATTCACTGAGAAATAGTTTTACAATAAAAAAATAATACACTCGAAAAAAATTTTACACTCAAAAATAAAATTTGTTATTTTTCTTTTTTTCTTTTTAAATGACAAAAAAAAGCTTTTTACTCAAAATAAAATAGTTCTAATACAAATAGTTAATTTTTTTCACGTTAAAAATGTGCTATCCTTTAAAAAAGGCATTGTGGAACAGAAAATGAGCAGGGAGCGAGTAAAAAAAACACTTTTGCACATCCCATACATTTTTTGGGTGCTCTTGTGTCCAGCTTGCTAAAAATTGCCAAATTCGAGCACAATGTAATTGAATCCAAAAAAAATTTAGATGCTATTTAAATGGATTTAACGAAATACGATTCTGACGTGTATTTTTTTAGTAAAATCAACTAAAATACGTGAAAAAGTTAATGTGACAATTGTTGTTATGCAAGTGACAAGTTAACAGCATAAAACAGAAAATTTTAAAGTTCATACAAATAAACAAGGACAAACAATAACAATATATACGTATGAACGTACTCACTTACTGGCTCTAGCTTCAGGCAAAATAACAGAATGTATCCGTCCGTATACGTAAAGAATACCCATTTCTATTATAAACTATTTTCAATTTTTTTTTTGTATTTTTTTAGCTATTTTCTTTTTACAACTATGTTTTGTAAATAATCCTAAAGCTATTTTTTGTCTACTCTTTAATGTAAAACTTACTAAGGTGACAGTTTTTTTATTTTAGATCTACACTTAAAATAATGCATAAAAAAATCATTTTTTTTTAATGTAAAATTTTTTTGAGGATAATTTTTTTTTTTTTTTTAGAGGGAAAATTTTATTGGGTGTACGGTAACGCGAAACGAAATATCAGTCGGGGACCCCATAAAGTATATAAATAGATCTGGAAAGTTTGGGGAGTGAACTTAAGGGGGTTTGTTCAAAAACCTTATTTATATTTTTGCCACTCTTGTAACGGAAATCGAATATAGCCTTAAAGATATTTGAGATTTTTGGAAAGTCGGGAAGAACTTGCTCAAATCGATTTTATCCAAAATTTTTACTTTGTACGCAATGCGTTATATTACTCACTGTGTGTAATTTCGCGACCATAATGTTGGGAAAATAGAATTTTAAAAAGTTGCCCCTCAATAACGCTGGCACATGCACGAAAAACTTAACAATAAGTGGTACACAATCTTCAAACAAAGCATAGTATACTTTTTTACTTGCCCATTAACATTGTTCAACTGTGACCCACAAACTTAACATAAACCGAAAATATTGATGCATTTAAAATTTTAAGAACTTTAAGGTTTACTCGTATCATTTAAATTTTTATACATAAGTCAACCTGTGTTTCTATTTTAAGGAATTTTTAAAAAGAAAGATATTAAGATATTTTTAACGAAAGGAAGTAGAATAGAAAATCAGTATCAATACACAAGTTGGTGAAATATGTATGGAACAATATTTTTTTTTTACTTTTCTAGTAGAATATTAGACGGGACTGAAATCAAACAAGAAATTGCGCATTACACAAAATCAAAAGATTCAAAATATTTTGAAAACAAAAAGGTCACCTCAGACACATCCCAGTTGGAAAATGTGTCACTGAGAAATTTCCACAATAATTCCTTGAGGAAAGTTACGAGAACTTGCAGACGTTGTGTCAACACAACCAGGTTAATTTATTATGGGTTCCAGGACACAATTGAATACAGGGAAATGAAAGGGCAGACGAACTCGCGAAACTTGGAGCTGATGGTGTAGGTACCACGATGCTAGTTTTACCATCGCTCCAACACTTCAAAAAAGACGGGATTCAATAAATGTTGCAGTGGCGAACAGGAAGTGGGGACAACTAACAACATGCAAAATCAGCAGAACTTTATGGCCAACTTATGACCGAGGGAAAACTGAATACCTTTTATCACTTACGAGAAGGGAATGTCGAGCTCTGACGGGAATAATAACTGGTCACTGTCTCATCGGCATTCATGCTATGAATATTATACTCATCCCGGACGACAGTTGAAAAGATGCCGCTCACCAGGAGTGGATGAAACGATAGAACACATACTTTGTCACTGTCCAGCGGTGGCAAGAAGTCGCCGATCGATTACTGATCAGATAAGCTTTAATACTTTGGAGGATATAACGCGAATGGATCTTAGAATATTAAGGAGATTCGCAATGACTTTGAACGTGTTTAACTTGCGCCGCTAGCGAAAAAGAAAAAAGTTTTGTGGTATCGCTATGGACCAAAAGGTCTATGCGAGGTGTAAATCGTACACCGCCACCCCTAACCTCCTTGATGAAATGTCTTCAGGTTCTGACAAATCATAGGTAATCCTTGATGACATGTCCTAACATTGTCAGCACTGAATGTTGGCTTTAAGAGTGTGGAATAGGAATTCAGAATAGCAGTATATTAAATTAGAATTTTAAATCTGGGTAACTCTTCAATTTCCAAGAAAAAGAAGCCAATATTATCGATTTATTTAAAATAAAATCAAAATCTAACAAGTAGAATAAAAGTAAGTAAAACAGACAAGCAATTTTCAAAATAAAGTTTGGAACAAGTAGTTAGGTGTGAGACTACTAAACTTGAGGTTCCAGGTTCAAATCCAGTTGAGACTAAAAAAAGGCGAAAAGTTTTTTCTAAATATGTGAAAGATAATTTGTAAAGGAAAATGGATAAAAGTTAAAACTAAATGCAATACGAAATTTTACATTTCCCCAAAGAAGTCTTAGGTGACATGTCCCCTGAAAGTCAGCATGCCCTGACCACTGCTGACTTTGAGTGAGGACATTTAGAAAATTTGAATGAAACTGTCCTCAACCCAGTACATAGAGATGTCGTGTGGATGTTAGCAGTGACTCTGACATGTCACCGCTGCGTCACTGAGGATGTCTCTGGGACGTTGCCAACTGGGATGCAAATTTGTAAAGTTTAAAATCCGAATGGGAAATCACATGAGAGTTGACATTTTCTATTAAAAACCCCATAAGTTTTTTTTTTTTAATTCAGTGCTAGATGAATCGCATTTATAGTTGGTGAACTTTTATTGTAATTATTAAAATTACTTGAAAACTGTATAAGTTGCGTATGCTTAATTTTGTAATTGCCTTTAAATATCAATCATACGCAACGGTGAACAGTGATTTAATATTAATAACACTGTGCAACAAATTTTGGGTCATCGCATTGAGCCTCAATGCCTTCAACGCCATATGAAAGTAGACCATCAAGTGGACAAAATCACCAAAGGGTTTTGCAAAGTCAGTTCGGATTTCTTTTTTATAGCCCACTGAAGTTTTAATTTTTTTGTCAAAGGCGTTTGGAAAATGCCAAAAATACTATAATAAAAACACATCTGAGCTTCAAAATATGATTTGATGTTGTCAGTGAAATCTAGGGGTTGTCAAATGTACTAGGGGTTGTCAAATGTTCAAAGTTTATGCGACATGCGCAAAGTGCTTCAAAAGGGTCCAGTATAAATATTCAATGTTTGTTATTTTTTTTTACCAAAGCAGTGTTAAAAAATATCGACAAAAAACAGTGCAAATATACTTTTGACCTAAAAATTATGTTTTGATGTGTTTTATAAAATTTTATGATGATTCTTTTCTTAGACCAAATTAACCCTCTAGTTCCCGTTTTAAAGGGTCATGTTTGTCCTTTTTTAAAAGAAATACAAAAAAGTCTATAAAATAAGGCAGTTAGAGGATTAAAATATTTTACAAATATTTTCTGCATTAAATTTTATTAGGGCACTTTAAGACAGAAAGTTCGTCCAGCATATAGAAAATGCTTAAAAATTTTAAAGTATTCAATTTTTTTTTTTATTTTTTTTCGGCCCGAAATATAAAAAAAAAAAACAAGTAAAAAATTTAAATTCGATTTTGTCGAATTTATTGATACCCTCAACAATGTAAAAAAGTTTATTTGCAAAACAAAAAAAAAAATTAACAAAAAAAACTCCGCGAAAAAAATTTTTTGGTAAAAAAAAATTTAACGAAAATGTTTTTTTTTTTAATATGTTTGTACTGGTTTAAATACCATTTGGTGATCAATTCTGATCGCATGTGTCAACCAGCAACCGAATTAAAGCATTTAGTGTTTTTAGGTTATGTCGGGCCCTTTTTTTGACTCAAAAGAAAGCTTTCCCCACATAATTCTTCTTCGTCCTCAAATATATTTTTGCTCCACCAACAAATTTCCGCTAGAACGGCATCACGCGGCTTTTTCCCAAGATATCTGAAATGGTGATCACGGCCAAAGTATTAAACAGATAAAACAGATATATAAGACTTAGCATATTTGCTTGCTGTTGCCCTAGGTAGTTTGGTATTGCATTTGAGCGAAATCGGTTCAGCGGTTTAAAAGTTATGAACGAAAATGTAAGAATACCTCGAAAGTTGTGGTACATTCAACATAGCCTAAAAACACAAAATGCTTTAATTCGGCTGCTGGTTGACACATGTGAACAGAATTGATCACCGAATGGAATTTAAACAAGTACAAACCTATTTTTTTACAAAAAAAAAACATTTTCGTCGAATTTTTTTTTTACCAAAAATTTTTTCGCGTTTTTTTTTTTAATTTTTTTTTTTTTTGTTTTTTTTTTTTGCAAATAAACTTTTTTACATTGTGGAGGGTATCAATACATTCGACAAAGTCGAATTTAACTTTTTACTTGTTTTTTTTTTATATTTCGGCCCAAAAAAAATTTGAATACTTTAAAATTTTTAAGCATTTTCTATATGCTGGACGAACTTTCTGTCTTAGACGTGCCAAGTAAAATTTGATGCAGAAAATATTTGTAAAACATTTTAACCCTCTAACTGCTTTTTTTATAGACTTTTTTGAATTTCTTTTAAAAAAGGACAAAAATTACCCTTTAAAACGGGAGCTAGAGGGTTAATTCGGTCAAAGAAAGAATCATCATAAAATTTTATAAAACACATTAGAACATCATTTTTAGCTTAAAAGTGTATTTACACTGGTTTTTGTCGATATTTTTTAACACTGCTTTGGTAAAAAAAATAACTAACATTAATTATTTACACTGAACCCTTTTTAAGCACTTTGCGCAAGTCGCACAAACTTTGAACATTTGACAACCCCTAGTGAAATTTTATGAGGAAAATATTTGTAGAACATTTTAACCCTCTAAATGGACGTTTTAATAGACTTCTGTGTTTAGGTTTTGAAAAAGGACTAAAATGACCCCTTAAAATGGCAGTTAGAGGGTTAAAATGTTCTAAGAAAAGAACCGCCATAAAATTTCACTAAAGACATCAGATCATATTTTGAAGCTCAGATGTGTTCTTATTATAGTATTTTTGACGTTTTCCAAACGCCTTTGATAAAAATATAAAAATTTCAGTGGGCTATAAAAAAGAAATCCGAACTGACTTTGCAAAACCCTTTGGTGATTTTGTTCACTTGATGGTCTACTTTCATATGGCGTTGAAGCCATTGAGGCTCATTTTTCTTGTTGCACAGTGTAATTTGACTATTCAATAAGTAGGAGCTGGACCGATTGCACCGATTGTAATTTAGAGCTTAAGTTTGGAAGCTGTAGCCCACATGACCACCAGGGGCCCTTAAAGTTTAAAATTCAACCGCCACCAATAGAGTGCCAGAAAAAAAAAAACTTTTTTTCTTTTTTTTTAGGTCTAACCTCCTAAATTTGTTCCTTTTAATGAAAAAAAATATCGTTTTTTTTTTTTTTTGGGCGGATTTTTAAGATAAAATCTTAAAGACGCGCTCGCGGCTTTTTTACGAAAATCTACGAATTTACGATTTTTAAATTAAATACGCAAAAAATGTGTATCATCCATTCCCGAAGATATTGCTCATTGGAATTGAATATAGGTTGTTGGTTTGTTCAGAAATAATGTTGGGGGATAAAAGTTAAGGAGGTCGGTCCTACTTTTTACCCCTCTAGGGGGCCCCCTTGAAGCGGTACGAGTGAATTTAATAAAAACAAATAAGAGTGTTAAATTCGGCTGTGCCTAATCTTTTATACCCTCCAACATGCAAAAAAAATTGCTAATTTTGAGAGGGAGGGGAGGGGGTAAGTCGGGGGGGGGGGGAATTTACTCTCGAATATGTGTTTAAAAATTTATTATTATGCTTTTTGCACTAAAGAAATTCAAGTTTGTCATTATTAAAAAAAAAAAAAAACTATTCCACGCCCATAAAAGGGGGCTTGACCGAAAAACGACATTATCTTATTCTCTGGGTCCAAATGCAGGACTTTGAACTTCTTGTAGCATAAAAATGTTGCATTAGTTAAACAAAAACACAAAAAATAATCTAAACAAGTAAGACTCTTACTGTAAGAGTGTTAAATTCGGCTGTGCCGAATCTTTTTTACACTCTAACACGTTTAAAAATAAAACAAAAATCGCAAGGGCGTCTTTTATTTTTGCAGGAGGGGGGTCGGCGGAATCGGTGGGGAACACCTTTACCACTGCTGTATATGTTTACAAATTATTTGTTTACGATATTTACGCTTATATAATACATTTCTATCATTATTTTTAAACAATTGATTTCTATAACCACGCCCCCAAACGGGGGCAGCCTGAAAAAAATCGAATTTCTTAGCCCCTTGGTCCAAGCGCAGGTCTATGAACATAATATGGCATAAAAATGTTACATTTGATGACCAAAAGCTAAAAAAAAACTCGTAAAAATATTGTATTTTTCCTTTTAGTTCTTTAAGGGGGAACGTTTTTCCCCCTGGTCCGATTTTTCCCACCTCCGAACTTAACCTTAATAGTAACATCAGATATTCTTGCCCAACTTCAAGGGTCTAGTTCTTTTGGTTTGAACTGCATCGTTATTTCTACAGACGGACGGACATCACTAGAATGTCTTAGATTCTATCATGTATCAATATTATATATACTTTGTGGGGTCCCCGACCGATATTTTGATGTGCTACACACGAATGACAATGTGAGTATACTCCCATACTGTGGTTGGAGGGTATAAAAATGGTATTTTTCATAGGTTGGTTTAGTTCTTCAAGGGGGAGATTAGGTTAGGTTGAGCTACTTTATATGGAGAAGTATATACGCACGACCCCCAAATTCATATATAATAATCTCTATTAAGTTTAAGCCGACACGTGTTTTTGCTTTTGGCGAAATTCCTGTTAGTTTGGCTTTTATTCAGATTTTCCCGAGGGGCCATCATTTTTCATAAGGCGGCAACCCTTTTTTAAACCACCGTGATAGCCGATAAAAAGTATCATGTTAAACTTAGTTTTTGGTTCTTATTAACATATATAAATTCCAGAGCAATCGGAGTGTAAGCTATGGGATACCTTCCTTGTTAGTGTAGAAAACACACACAGTTAAAATTGTATTTGAAAATGTTTATTCTTGTTGCCAATAGCCCGATTTAACTGAATATCGGTCGAAATTTTCATATGGGGGACTACCAAGTAAAGTCTTCCTGGTGTCACCCTCCGATCTTCATGAAATTTAGATATGTTGTTCACAATGAAAATTAATTTGACACAGATTTTTTTAGCGGTTCATACTCATTTTTAGGGGGATCGATTTGTAGAAGGAGATAAATAAGCCAGAAAACCGAAAAATTACCGTTTCTTCCCCTCTAATTTACACCCCCTAAATATGATTTGTGCCATTATAAAAAAATACATGTCTTTTTATTTTTCCTGCTCTACAAAATAAAACCAATTCCATAAAGATCGGAGGGTGACAGAAGGGAGACTCCCCTTGTTAGTCAAAAATGATCCACTTATATTCAGATTTGTTAAGGCATACAAAAAAAATTTTATCAAATATGTTTTTCAAATTTTCATAAATTTTGAGGAAATTATGTAAATATCGGAATAATGGTATGTATGGGGACTAACAGAAGGACTAATCCCATTCCTTCAAAGTTTGGAATAATGACTTATGTATACAAAATAATATTACCTGCCAAATTTCAAAACGATAACTTTGATCATTAGAGTCGTTTAAACCAAATTCAAAGGGGGATTTTGTATGGGGACTATGTCTTAACGTGGACCGATTTCTTCCAATTTCAAGAGAATTCATCCTTGACTCAAAAGCTGCTTAAGTTTCAGTTTTCAAGTCAATCGATTTAAAATTGCAACCTTTAGGGGGTACTAGACCTATATTTTTAAAGCCTTTTGACAGTTTAAAAAAAAAGAACTAAACGGATCTCTTAAAATGAGGGTTAATAGGTTCTTAGAAAATAAACACCATAAAATTTTATAAAAGACGTCTAAAAACATTACTTTGCTCAGAAGTGTATTTACATAATTTTTTCATTTAATCCGCACGCCTTGAAAAAACTTTAGTGGCCATAAAAAACTATAAGTACGTCACCAAAGTCTTTTGGGGGTCTTAGGTAATTTTTTTTGGTCTTAAGCCAAACACATTTTCATGTTAAACAGTGTAATTTACAAAAAAAAAAAAAATATTGTTGGATCAAAATCAAACTTATGGAGGTTATTGCCCTAAGGAGTCGTGGAACGCAGGTTTTTGTTTTCCAGAAAATTAGGCAAGATACATTTATATTTAGCAAATATCCCTAATTTCCATTTATTACCTATTGTGAATTTCTCAAGTTTTAAATTTTTTCAGTCCTTGCTATTAAACCCTTCACGTATAGAAACTATGAATGGATATAGGACTTATTTGATGTTAAAAATCTCCAAAGAACAAATGACCACCACCACACACTGCATACAAATATAAAGCCGTGTATGTAAGAGTTGCAACAAAAGAAAGGAACAACAAAAAACAATCCAAGCATATACTATCGTCCAACTAAAAAAGAGTTAAGATGAAAATATCGAAAAATTTCTTATGTGCTTAGTAGTGTACAACCGAATAGTTGAGACAAAGCACGGCTATTCATCTGAAATCGTTATTCGAATGGGTTTTTCTAACTTCAAAATTTAAGAGCGAGGACAATGTGAAGCCTTTATTTAAACAATCGGTAACTGCATTTTTGGCCAATTTGTATAAAAATTCGGTTACCGATTGCAATTGCCAACAAAAATTCAGACAGCAAAAAGTTTTTTTCAAAATGCTTCAAAATATCAAATTCTGGCTGTTCGGTAGGACACTGATTAGTACATACAAATATGTTGTGCATGCTCTTCATATAAAAAAATATGTGAACTAACAACAGACTCTTTATAAACTTTTTTTCCCTACCATTGCTTTTAAGTATACAACTAAAGTGGTCATTTTTATGACTGAAATGGTATTGGGTATTATTAGCTTATATTGATGCATGTAACATATTTTCCTAACAAGGGAAGTATCTGAACCCTTATGAACCGATTTGCTTGAAACTTTAAATATATACATATAAAAGAGACGATTTTGGGGTTGGGGTTTCTTTGATTATCGGTCATATCAGTGTTTAAACATTTCGTTGTCCCCTAATGAAACGATATGGACATTCGGGAAAATTTCGATAACTCGCGAATCAACAGAAATATCGGCTAGAGCAATAATATGAGTCGACTTAAATTTAAAAAAGATTATTTCGTATTCATATGGATATTGTAGCTCTATGTCTTCACATAAATACCCCCCAAATTTTTTCAATTTTCAGGAAAAAATATTTATCATAGACGAATATTTACGAGATTCTGCCACCGTTGGATAGGCTTAAAAAACCTTTCTTCTCATATGAAAACTTCATATAGTTTCTTAAAAAGAAATGGCAGAAAAATACGAAAAAACTATTTTGTTGCCATTTGTTACCCATTTTTTGAACCCTTAAATCCCAGATATGGCCGATCAGCAGAGACACCCCAACCTTATAATTGTATTTTTTATATATATTTTAAGTTTCAATCGGTTCATACCCAATAAAAAAATATTAGGTTTTAAGAAGCACTAAAAATAGGACGCGCATAAAAGAGCGCTTACATTTATAACATCTTACGTATGCAGCAGTAAAAGCTACTTCGCTGTAAGGTAGAACGGTTCAATGCTTCGGCTCTCCCTTTCAGCAAAGCAGTATGTAAGCACTCACAAATTTTGACAGACTTTTTTTTTATTTTAAAAGCAGTAAAGCTGCTTCGCTGTAAGGGAAAATGGTTTAATGCTTCGGCTCTCACTTACAGCGAAGCAGTATGTAAGCACTTAAACATTTTAACAAGAAGTTTTAACGAACTTTCCCGATTTGTTTGCCGATGTTTTAGACGAAATTATTAAAAAGTGACTAGTCAGCCTTATCGTTTATTGTGTTGTCAGCGGACGCAGTCGGAAGATAAAAAGTGAGAAATTTATAATTAATTACACCGCTCTACAAATCTGAGGTTTGTCGCTGCGTTTTGAATGAAGCCAAAAAAAGTTTGTAGGTTTTGGTTTCCCGATTCCGAAACGGTCACTCAAATTTTTCTATCACGTCAAAATTTTGAGAAAATCGCTGTTAAAGTGTCAAAAACGGCCCATTTTGACCATTTTTGAGCGCCTATAAGATAAGATCCTGACATGCGAATGACTTGATATCGAGCTCATTCGAAAGTGTGTAATTTTTTCTTTAAGATAAAATTAAATTTTGTTGGAATTTAATTTTTTATAATGGTGAAAAAATCATTACCCACAAGTGCTTTAAATTTAATATTTACGTGTGTATTTGTATGGAAATTGGTAAAAAACACTGTGTAAATAAACTAAATATTTAAAAAATGGAAGGTTTTTTGTTTATGATTTTTTTACCATTTTAGAAAATTAAATTCCAAGAACATTTTATCTTGTCTTTTAGAGAAAATTACATACTTTTGAATGAGCTTAATACCAAGTCAATCGCGTGTCAGGTTCTTATATTATAAGCTTTCAAAAAGGGTCCAAAATGGCCTTTTTCGGCACTTTAACCGCGAATAACTCAAAATCCTGATGTGATAGACATATTTGGGGCGCAGATTTGGAATCAGCGCAACAAACACTACCTAAATCAGTTACCAGAATCCAATACGCATTTTCATGTTGAGCTGTGTTATTAAATAAAAATATTAACAAAAAGTGAACGAATCAATGGTAGTAATTAACTAAACATTAAAAACCAAAACAAAAAAAATTAACAACGAATACTTAAGTATTTATATAAAAACCAGAGGTCCAAGTCGTGTTGATATTGTCGGCTTAGGAAAAAATTGTCGGCGGCGGCTTAAAGTCGGCTGAAGCCGATGACTTTTTAAAAAATTATTTATTTACAAAAATACTATAAACTGGATTAAAAACACTAAAAAGAAACTTTTTAATTATTACGAATTTGTTTTGTAATGTTAGTGGATTTATACGCCTTATTTTAAATGTTTTATTTTCTTTTTTGGGTTTAACCTTAAAATTGATTAGCCAAGATTTCAAATCCGTTTTAAAATAAGTTTGATTTGTTGAAAAATTAGTTCTTAATCAATTGAACAGGTATTAAGTGAACAAAAATATAGAAAAAATCATAATTTTAATATATATACTGTAACAAAAAATATGTTTCTTCTAAAAATATCGGCTTAGTCGTTAGCCGAAATAAGCCGCATCAATCGGCGGCGGCTTGGAGCCAAAAATAAAGTCGGCGGCGGCGCCAAGCCGGCTTTGAGCCACACGAATTGGACCTCTGATAAAAACCCCTTAAACTGTGTTTGTATACGATATTTTTTTTATTATTTATGTTGTGTTTGTTTTTGCTTTGCGTAAAGAGGTGTACAGTTTTTTGTTGTGCTATGTTTTGTTTGCGCATAGTAATTGTGTTTTTTTTTGTACAACGTTGCAAATTATTTTTTTAATATTTGGTAATTTGCTGTACATTTTTTTTTAAATAATTTAAATTACATTGCATCTTTTTGAAACGTTTGCAGGTTTGTAAGGGAAAATTCTTGATTCCTCCCTACAAACCTGCTTCGCGAAGGCATGATTTTATAAATGCGATCTCCCACTTAAAAGCACTTGTTTGTGATCCAAAAAGCGCATTATATTTTTGGTAAAAGACTTTTTAGGCATAAAATTATTAAACATTATACTTAATACATGCTTAAAAAGAGGGATGAATGAAGCGCTTCAAGGAAGCTCCTTTTCAGGCATAAAATATTAAAAAATCGTGCTTAATATATGCATGAAAAAGGGACGAATGAAGCGCTTCAAAGAAGCTCTTTTTCAGGCATGAAATATTAAAAACAAAACCTGCATATAATGCGCTTTTTGGATCACAAACAAGTGCTTTTTAGTGGGAGATCGCCTTTATAAAATCATGCCTCCGCGAAGCAGGTTTGTAAGGGAGGAATCAAGAATTTTCCCTTACAAATCTGCTTCGGTGTAAGCACAATTTTTTGTTGGGTAAGGGCTTAGATACTTGAAAGTTTTTTTTTCATTCATAAAAAACAAGAGTTCAAAGATCTAAGCAACCGAAATTATTCATTTCAAAAAAAATTGTTTTTGTCCCCAAACAATTTAAAAAACATTTTTTATAAAGTTCTTTTTCAATGAAAAAGGGTTTCTTCTAGTTCTACACTCAAAAAAAAAACCTTGTCAAATTACTAGAAAAAGTCTCGTAATTCCTTTTAACTTATATTTGAGAGTTTTCCTTGTTTTTTAACAAATAATTTTCGCACGAAATTTACATTTTCTTTTGTAATTTTACAGTTTTAACATGATAATATTTTAAGGCTGGTGTCTAATTTTAAAAAAGTTGCAGGACTCCACCTCAGTTTGACTATATAAGCTAACAATTAACGAAAAAGAAACAAGAATTACTATTTTCATTTTCTTAAAACCAAAAATTTTAATAAATTGAGTGTGTAACTTGGATAATAATTCACGTCGAGGTGAAAAAAAAAACGTTTTTCACCAGCTGGTAAATAAAAAGTAAAATAAATATTTTTCAACAAAAAAAAAAAAATTATTTCATAAAAATTTTTTTTTTTTATCAATTTTTGTTTTTTCATCAAACTTTTTTTTTCATAATTTTTTTTTTTTCATCATTTTTTATACCCTCCACTCTAGTGATAGAGGGTATATATAAGTTTGTCATTCCGTTTGTAATAAGTTTGTCATTCCGTTTGTCGAAATATTGGTCTAGGACCCCATAAAGTATATATATTTATGATCCTCGATCGATTTTAAGACGATCTAGCGATGTCCGTCCGTCCGTCCGTCTGTCTGTCTGTCTGTCTGTCTGTCTGTCTGTCTGTCTGTCTGTCTGTCTGTCTGTCTGTCTGTCTGTCTGTCTGTCTGTCTGTCTGTCTGTCTGTCTGTCTGTCTGTCTGTCTGTCTGTCTGTCTGTCTGTCTGTCTGTCTGTCTGTCTGTCTGTCTGTCTGTCTGTCTGTCTGTCTGTCTGTCTGTCTGTCTGTCTGTCTGTCTGTCTGTCTGTCTGTCTGTCTGTCTGTCTGTCTGTCTGTCTGTCTGTCTGTCTGTCTGTCTGTCTGTCTGTCTGTCTGTCTGTCTGTCTGTCTGTCTGTCTGTCTGTCTGTCTGTCTGTCTGTCTGTCTGTCTGTCTGTCTGTCTGTCTGTCTGTCTGTCTGTCTGTCTGTCTGTCTGTCTGTCTGTCTGTCTGTCTGTCTGTCTGTCTGTCTGTCTGTCTGTCTGTCTGTCTGTCTGTCTGTCTGTCTGTCTGTCTGTCTGTCTGTCTGTCTGTCTGTCTGTCTGTCTGTCTGTCTGTCTGTCTGTCTGTCTGTCTGTCTGTCTGTCTGTCTGTCTGTCTGTCTGTCTGTCTGTCTGTCTGTCTGTCTGTCTGTCTGTCTGTCTGTCTGTCTGTCTGTCTGTCTGTCTGTCTGTCTGTCTGTCTGTCTGTCTGTCTGTCTGTCTGTCTGTCTGTCTGTCTGTCTGTCTGTCTGTCTGTCTGTCTGTCTGTCTGTCTGTCTGTCTGTCTGTCTGTCTGTCTGTCTGTCTGTCTGTCTGTCTGTCTGTCTGTCTGTCTGTCTGTCTGTCTGTCTGTCTGTCTGTCTGTCTGTCTGTCTGTCTGTCTGTCTGTCTGTCTGTCTGTCTGTCTGTCTGTCTGTCTGTCTGTCTGTCTGTCTGTCTGTCTGTCTGTCTGTCTGTCTGTCTGTCTGTCTGTCTGTCTGTCTGTCTGTCTGTCTGTCTGTCTGTCTGTCTGTCTGTCTGTCTGTCTGTCTGTCTGTCTGTCTGTCTGTCTGTCTGTCTGTCTGTCTGTCTGTCTGTCTGTCTGTCTGTCTGTCTGTCTGTCTGTCTGTCTGTCTGTCTGTCTGTCTGTCTGTCTGTCTGTTTGTAGAAAACACGCTAACTTTTGAAAGACTTTACAGAGGCTACTGAAGTTTGGCATATATGTTTGGTATTTACCTGGTCAGGTTGGTATTGCATTCCAGCCAAATCGGTCCAGTGGTTCAAAAGTTATGAGCAAAAGAGTAAATTTCGCGAATTTACGAGATAAAAAACACGATAACTTTCGAAAGACAATAATGAAACTACTGAAGCTTGGCAGTTATCTTTGCCGTTCCCCGCGTCTGTTTGGTATTAAATTTCAGCTCAATCGGTCCAGTGCACAGAGGGCCAGCATGATCCAATTCCGGCCAAAAGTCTTTATCGATGTTGGATCAGTCTGAAAATGTGCTTCTATAGGAATTCGAGGTCGCTGATTTCAAAATTTAGCTAAAAACCAAAAAAATCAAAATGGCGGATCCAATATGGCGGACAATTTTTTTTTTAAATTGTCCGATTGAACTCAAATTTTGTTTTATGAGGGTCTTGGAGTTACTGAATAAGAATTGTTACTCCGAATTTTGAAAAACAAAATGGCGGTCTAAACTTGCTTCTTAAAGTTTAAATAATGATCCAACTCCGGCCAAAAGTCTTTATCGTTGTTGGATCCGGCTGAAAATGTGCTTCTAAAGTATTTCGGGGTCGCTGATCTCAAACTTATCTAAAAACTAAAAAAATCAAAATGGCGCATCCAATATGGCGGACAAATTGTTTTTAATAATTTTCCGATTTAACTCAAATTTTGTTTTAAGGGGGTCATGGAATTACTGAATCAGAATTAATGGTGTGAATTTTGAAAAACAAAATGGCGGACTAAATATGCTTAGTAAAGTTTGTTACAAGTAATTAAAAAACAGTTATATATTTCTTTTCTTTGTTGAAGCTAGCTGAAAGTGTGACCTAGTAAATTTCCGGGTCTGTTACCTTAAAATCGAACTGATAAAATTCAATATGGCGGAAACAATATGGAGACTAGATTTGTTAACTTTGTCTGATCTAACTAAAAATTAGTTTTAAGAGTATTAAGAGTGTCTGAAGTTAAATCTACGCACATAATTTATATATATATTAATTTTTATTTTTGATATAAATATGGAAATAGTGTAAATGATTTATTTGTTTCGACAATTTATAATAGTGAATAATTTGACGACAAATTATTCATTTGTTTTATTTTTTTGGAAATTCAATAAAAAATCTTTGAATTTAATTGGAAATGGTGTAACTGATATTTTCCATAATTCTACAAAAAAACTAGAAATGTAGATTCTTTTTTTTCCTACACTTTAGGCACTCTCTGACGATAAAAAAACTATTCAAGCCGTAAAACATTATTTTGGGTTAAATTATTTTTTTAAAAACAAATCTCGAACCACTTCATATATAGCTGTAATTTCGCCATTTATCATTTCGAGCAAGTTTGGGCAACTTTTTTCGAAAGATATAAATCCATTCTATACCATAAAAAATATAGACCGATTGTATTGAACTGAGGATCGCTGAGGATTTTTTCGGCGCGAGGTAAATATCTAAAAAATTATAACTTTTTTCACAAAAAACGCGAAATGCTGCCAGGCAAATGAGTTATATTTGTCCGTGTTATTTTCGTTACAAAGGCTTATATATAAGGTTGAACCACGCAAACAAAAAGTTAAACATTAGCAATAGAAGTTTGGAAAAAAAATTAAAAAACTATCTCAACTTTTAAAAATTTTTTACTAACTTTTTTTACTTTGAAGACCTGTCAAAGGAAAGGGTGTAATTGGATCATAAAGATAAGTTCAGAAAACTTGCTTCTATATATGCCCAACAAACTGGTAAACATTTTTTTGTGAATTTACAAATAAGGACTTTTGGCCGGAAATCGATCTGTCTGGCCCTCTGTGCAGTGGTTCAAAAGTTATAAGCAAAACCCTGAATTTCAGATTAGTTTCTAACTAAACAATGCTTTTCAAAATTGTTTAATTTTAAAGCAATGCTTTTTAAACTTGTTTAGTTTTAAAAGCATTGGTAACTTAAAACTTACACTCGAAAAAAATTTTACACTCAAAAAAATTTCACACTCAAAAAAAAATTTGCACAAAAACAAATTAAGTTTTTTTTTTTTACAAAAATTACAATATTTTGTGTACATATGTACGTGCATTAACTCAGAAATATTTGTACAGTAAAACAAACATTACACTCGAAAAAAATTTTACACTCAAAAAAAAATTAGTATTTTTTTTTTTTTTTTAAATGACAAAAAAGAGTTTTTTACCCCAAATGAGGGGGTAAGAGCACAAGGGGTTCAAGTGCCTTATATTTGATAATGAGAAAAAAGAGGTTAAAGTTAAATTGCAATAAAAAATGTTAGATGCTATCTATAATATTATTTTTTAGTTAATAGAGATCCTGAGATATATTTTTATCTAACAAGTTAAAAAAATACCGTCTTTTACACCCTTTTGCACCCAAAAATTGCATCTGAAGTAAGTAAGTGGCACTTATACCCCTTGTGCTGTAACTTTTTTTTATAAATTTGTAAATTCGTAAAAGGAAAACCACATTTTATTAAGAAAATGTGTAATGGTTCTTTGTTTAATTTTAGTCGTCATAATCAGATTCCATGACATCATTGGGCTCATCTTCATCTTCATTAGAGCATCCCGTCAAATCTAAACTTTCGAATTTCGTATCATAATACCTGCCGAAAATTATTTAACCAAATCTGGCTCAAAAATTAGGAATTTTTGAGTACTTTATGGGAAAATTTTTTTAAAAATTCCACTTTTGGTCCACAGATGCTGATTTTAAAACATAAAAATTATTTTTAACCAAATTGGTCTTAAAAGCTAAATTTTAATAATTGCTTGGAGCACAAGGGGTTTAAGTGCCTTAAATTTAATAATGGGAAAAAAGAGGTTATAGTTAAATTGCAGTAAAAAATGTTAGATGATATCTAGAATATTATTTTTTAGTTAATAGAGATCCTGAGATATATTTTAATCTAACAAGTTAAAAAAATACCATATTTCACAAATACAAGCACCCAAAAATTGCCTCTGAAGTATGTAAGTGGCACTTATACCCCTTGTGCTCTAACTTTTTTTATAAATTTCTAAATTATGAAAAGAATGTTAGTTATTTGTAAAAGGAAAACCACATTTTATTACAAAAGTCTTTAATGGTTCTTTGTTTAATTTTTTAGTCGTCATAATCAGATTCCATGACATCATCGGGCTCATCTTCATCTTCATTAGGGCGTCCCTTGAAATCTAAACTTTCGAATTTCGTGCCGTGATACCTGCCGAACGATGGACATGGAGTAGCTAATTGTGAGAAAATTTATGAAAAATTTTTGAAAGGTCATTTTTAGTCTGCAACCAGCGGTCAAAGTTTAAAAAATTACGTTTTTGGACCAAAATTTATATCTGAAATATTTAACCAAATCTGGGTCAAAAATAAGGAACTTTTGCGCGTTTTATGGGAAAAATATTTAAAAAATTTCAAAATTGCGATTTTGGTCCACAGATGCTGATTTATAAACATAAAAAATATTTTTAACCAAATTTGTCTTAAAAGTCGAAAAATGTTGAGTATTTTATGTGAAAAATTTTAAAAATAAACCCACGTTTTTGGTCCAAAAAAGCTGATTAGCGTCTGTGTATCAAAATCTTTGATCAGCATTTTTGAACGAAAATCGTGTTTTTTATATTTTTTTAATATTTTTTAGATAACTTGCTTTACATTTTCCAACTTTTGGGACCAATTTGGATAAAAAAAAATAATATTTATGTTAAAAATCAGCATCTGTGGACCAATATTTTTTTTTTGGGATTTTTTTTTATTTTTCCTGTTATGTACGCAAAAATTCCTAATTTTTGATCCCAATTTGGTCAAAAAATTCGGACATGAATTTTGGTCGGAAATCGCCATTTTTTCACACTTTAACCGCTGGTTACAGACTGAAGATGCTCTTGCAAAATTTGATTACTATTACTACAAGAACTTCTCGGAATTCAACCACTTGTCCAAGTGAAAAACTAAATTTTAATAATTGCTTGGAGCACAAGGGGTTTAAGTGCTCATATACCCCTAGTGCTCCAAGCAAAACAGGTATTTTAGTAACAAGAGCTAGAAATGGTCGCCATATCTCGCTAACGGATAAGAATTTCACATTCACCTCTTGTGCTCTGAACTTCTGTGAACTTCACCTACTAATTCCATATGTTAACTCAATTTTTTTAAAAAAGTCACTTGAACCCCTTGTGCTTTGAGCCCCTCAAATAAAATACTTCTAATCAAAATTGTTAATTTTTTCACGTTAAAAAATGTACTACCCTTTAAAAAACGCTTTGTGGAGGGTATTCATAGATTCGGCAAAGTCGAATTTAACTTTTCTACTTGTTTTTAATTAAATTTTTTTTTCATCATTTTTTTTTTTTGTTTTTTTACCACTTTTTTTTATCATTTTTTTTCATCACTTTTTTTTTTTTTTTTCATAAATTTTTTTTTTTATATTATTTTTTTTCATGAAATTTTTTTTACCAAACTTACTTTATCACCAAGTCTAAACTTTTTACATAAAAATGTTCCATTTGTTAATCAAATGTACATAAAAAAGTGAAAGTGTTAAATTCTTCGGTGCCGAATCTTTTATACTCTCCAAAATGTAAAAACACTTTTTTGCACTTATTTTTGCACTCATTTAACAAATGTACAGCTCTTTTGGTTTGGACTCATTGGCGTAGGAAGCCAACATTTCTGGGGGGGGGCTAAAGCCCCCCAGATTTTTTAAAATTTTTTTTTTGTTGTAGGGGTTTGTTTGGCTTAAGGTCATAAAAAATTATAAATAAAAATCTGCACAATTTTTATATTTTTAATTTTGTTTCTTTATTTTTCCTTCCGATATTTCGACCGATCATCGATGGTCATCATCAGGGTCTACAAAATACACATATATTTCACATTTAAATTTTATAACATAAAACACAAAATAACATTTATGAATACATACATTTAAAACACTGTAATATTATGAATTACAAAAAAGTCGAAACGTCCTCACTGCTTAACATATTTTCATCAACTGATTTTGTTTTATTGATTGCGCTTTATTTTTGTTTTATATGTCGGTGTTTGTTTATTGTGTATTTGTATATTTGCGAAATCTTATCAGTATCTGTCTTGTAGTTCAGTCGTAATTTTTTTTTTTTTTTAATAGAAAACCCCAGACCTATTTCTGAAGCGTTCCCTATATCATGTGTCTAGGTGTCCTAGAAACGAATGCTCTCCGAAAGCGGTTAAAAATTCATATTTTTTAAACAAATTTTGATTCTGAAGATTTTTCGGAAATTTAGAACTCCCAGATATGTTATGAAAATGAAAGATTTTTAATGTGTTTCCTACACTCAGAAAATTATGTAAGTTACTGCATGTTAGTTGTTTGTATATTTTACAGTAGTTAGTTGTTTTTAACTACAAAGTCAGTTGTTTTTGTATGAAAAATATAAAACAACTATTTCTGTTAGTTATTTTAAGTCGTTTTTTTTAATAACTAACAAAAAAGTACTGTAATGTAGTAACAGTTATTTAAAGTAGTTAATTTTATTTTTCTATCTCTAAAAAATTTTTTTTCGAAAAAATAAAAATAAATTTTCGTTTTTTTATTTTTCACAACTTTTTTTAAAAAAAAAAAAAACTTGGAAAAAATTTGGTCTTTAATTTTTTTTCTGAAAATTTTTTTGAAAAAAAAAATATATATTGATTATTTTATTTTTACTACATTTTAGTTGTTTTGACTACAAATGTAAGTAGTTTTTACTACATAAGTCAGTTGTTTTTTGTCAGTTAAAATAACTAACATTGTTAGTTGATTTAACTGAAAAAGTAGTTGACCCCAAAACAACTTACAAAGCAGTTATTTTAACTGACATTTTCAGTTGATTTTACTAACATAATTTTTTGAGTGTATAGTAAAATCATTAGATTACTGTGATTTTTTTCAAGAAAAAGTTCTGATGATTGCAAAAGATGATGATTATTAGTCAAAATTCTCAGATTCTTTCTTGCAATAACTTTTGTCTATAAAAAACCACTTAGAATTTATAAACTTTTTTAAATCAAAGAACTTAAAATGTTTTCCTGAAGTTAAAATCCTAAGATTCGGTGAAGTTTTTATTACTGACAAAAACATCAGATTCATATAAAAACTTTTTGCAATAATTCAGACTATTTTTCAATAGGAAAAACTATTAGATCTAATATAATAATCATTACGAGTCCTTAAGACTCGTAGAATAATCATAACGAGTTCTAAAGACTCATTATTATTATTTATTGTTGCAAAAATTAATAAAATCATTAAATTATTTAAAAAAAATTGTGAATGATTAAAATTCTGGGGGGCGCTAAAATTATTCTGGGGGGGGCTAAGCCCCCCCCCCCCAGACAGGGCTATCTACGCCAATGTTTGGACTGCATCTTGCTTTCCACAGACAGATGGACCGAAGTATATATCAAGAGTGTCTTAGAAGTGGATCAATAATATGTAAACTTAATGGGGTTCTCTACTGATATTTTCAATTCGTTTTGCATGGAATTAATTAAAAACAAGTAAAAAAGTTAAATTCGGCCTTGCCGAATGTAGTGATACCCTCCACAATTTCAAAAAGATTCTTGCAAACAACTTTATTTAAAAGGAAATTACTTTTGAAAAACAAAAAAAAAAATTTAAAAAAAATTTCCGCAAAAAAAAATGTTGGTAAAAAAAAAAAAAATCCGCGATTTTTTTCTTTTTTTGTCAAAAAATATGTTCGTACTTGTTTAAATACCATTTGGTGTTCAATTATGTTCACATATGTCAACCAGAAGCCGAATTAAAGCATTTTGTATTTTTAGGTTATGTTGAATGTACTGAAATTTTTGAGGTGTGCTTACATTTTCGTTCATAACTTTTGAACCGCTGAACCGATATCGCTCAAATGCAATACCAAACTTCTCGGGAGAACTTCCAATATATATGTTAAGTTTCAGTCACCTCTGTGCAATATTTTGTCCGCGAGAGCATTTTCCACAGACAGACGGACAGACGGACAGACGGACATCGCTAGAATGTCTTAAAATCGATCGGGCATCATTAATTTATACACTTTATGGGGTCCCAGACCGATATTTCGATGAGTTACAAACGGAATGACAAACTTATATATACCCTCTATCACTAAGTGGAGGGTATAAAAAATTAAAATTCGCAGTTCACAAAACTTTTAAATACCAATCTTTTAGTAATTATTGGCCACACTATACAAAGTCCAAAGGTATTGTTGTTGCTCTTTGCTTTAAATTACTCGAAAACCCTATGAGCAACGTCTGGAATTGGGCGAATTTTTAAAATTTTAAAAAATGTTTTAAGTTCTACAATCTATTTTAGGGGGATGGATTATTCCAACATATACCCAAAGACCCCATACATTTTGAAAGGTATAAATGATTCGTCACAGCCGAATTTAACCCTCTCTCTTGTTTTTCCTCGTAAAGTCAACGAAATATTTAAAATTTCTTAAAAATCTTTCGTTAGACTAAAATACATTCAATATCAAAACCCCTTTAGCAATATCTTCTAGTCGCCTAAAACTCATCTATACATATTTTACTAACTTAACATTACAAATTTACAATATTATTAGGTTAGAAGACACAATAGTAAAGAGATGTTTAAAACTTTATATTTTGTATGTATTTTAAGTATATATGTACATTAGGGCGGGTCAATTTGCGTGGCTTAGAAAAAATCGAAAAAAATTTTAAGTAAAATCGTTGCCGTCGAAATGAGGATAGATTTATTTTCCCTCAAAAAACTAAAACAGATATTCGTAAATTTCATATTGGACTTAAAAAGTTTCAATTCAACCGAAGACTCTGGTATCAAAATCGTTTTTAAGTTTTCGAGATATCTGCAAATAAATCTGAAAACAAATTATAATAATAAATATTTTGAATACTAAAAGCGATTGACTAGTTTCAAGGCCATATTCAGACGCAGCACGTATAAAACAATCAGAAAAGTTAATATTGATCCCAAAGTCTTCGGTTCAACTGGTATGTTTTAAGTAAAATATGATACGTACAAAAAAAAACTACTTTGTTTTTCTGATGAAAAAAGATATCAATATTGATGTCGATAGTTGCGCAATGGGGTTTGATAATAAGGCCATGGCATCTTTACCAAATTTTCTTAGAATTTTTTGTAGATTATATTTTTAATATAAAATTTTTTTCAAAAATGAGTCTACCCACCCTAATATACATTCAAGTATACACTTGCTAGCCAAGATAAACAAGTTGAAAGAAAAAGAAGCATACTTTTAGGAATATTGGTAACTTGATAAATTTAGACTTTTAACTGCATCCTCGTATAATGTGTTGATATAGTAAGTTATTTACAAAAAAACTATAGTAAATATTTAAAGATATACAATTTCTACAATCTATTTTAAGATGTTCATTGATATCGCTTTAAATATCGCTTTAAATAAAGTTTGTTATGTATGGAATAAAATTTAAATTATTTATATAGTATTTGCACTAAATAAGATGTCTCAATAGTTTTAATATAAAATAGAGCAAATTAGAAAATCGAGCAAAAGGCTTTTTAAAAAGCCAAAGTATTTGATTATTTACGTGAATTTAGCTGCCTGAAAAAAAATGATGGGAACTGGAAAATGTGAATCACAGAGTATTTGTTAAGCTAACAAGTTACGTATTTTTATCACATTTTTTTTTTTATAAAAAAAAACTATTAAAATGGTGTTTTGCGGTGGTTTGTTTAGTTATTCAGACACTTTGTCTGATTTTGCTAATTTAAGAATTTAATCATCGACATTGATAGATTGTCTTAGAATCGATCAATGATCAATGTTAGTTGTACACTAGGATGGCTCGTTTTTGGGCTTTTCTCTCTGATCAAATTCTAATACCCGCCAAAAGTGTCGGTCCCATAAGGGTAACTCACATGCAAAATATCACCTCGATCGGGGTTTATCTTCTGTCTCCACTTTGAGCCTCAAAATTGGGGTTTTCGCAAAAAAGGACTTTTAAAAAAAAAAAAAAAAAAAAGTTTAAGTTTTTTTATTAAAATAATTAAAAAATTATTTTTGTATTATATTTGATCGTAAATACTTAAATATGAAATTTAAAGATTTTACGGTATCATTAACCCGTTCAAACTTGAAACCAAAAAAATGGCATGATTTTGGGGGCGTTCTCAAAACACCTTTTTTCAAAATTTGAAAATTTTATTAAAAAAAAATTTAAAATATACCATTTTTTCTTTCTGAATTCATTAAAAACACCTTGGAGAAGAAAAATGTGAAATATGGCGGATATCCGTCGAGCCACTTTTTGGGAATCGCGGAGGGAAGTTAGCGGATTTCAAGGAAATGTTGGTTTTATCAATAATTTGGATTAATAATATCTTATAAATTTCATTTTTGTGCAAATTAACGGTTTTTTGGTGTCGTGGCATTCTATTATATAACTTTAAGTCTGTCATGAAATCTTACCGATCTAGGACGTATTTAACCCACATTGGCTGGGGGTCAAAAATGACCCCCGAATAAAATTTGAAGTTTAGAGCTTAAATTTTGTGCTATAAACAAGTATAAAACGGCTTTTGTGTTTTTTACCCCAACTATTATTTCGTATTATTATATTATCTTTAAAAAAATCATTAACCCTTCTTGGTAGGGGGTCAAAAATGACCCATTCAAAAAAAAATATATATTTTGTTGATATCAAAAAATTCAAGCTCTATGCCTAAAAGTTTTTGCCGGGGTCATTTTTGACCCCTGGCCAATGTGGGTTAAAGATATCTTAAATATGTGAGATTTAAGGGCTGATTTAAAGTTATCTAATAGATTGCCACAAATTAATTTTATATGAAAAAATATATACTTTTTATTGAATGGGTCATTTTTGACCCCCTACTAAGAAGGGTTAATGATTTTTTTTAAAGATAATATATTAATTCGAAATAATAGTTGGGGTAAAAAACGTAAAAGCCGTTTTATACTTGTTTTTAGCACAAAATTTAAGCTCTAAACTAAATTTTTCCGCCGGGGTCATTTTTGACCCCCAGCCAATGTAGGTTTAAGACGTCCTAGATCTGTAAGATTTCATGACAGACTTAAAGTTATCTAATAGAATGCCACGACATCAAAAACCGTTAATTTGCACAAAAATGAAATTTATAACATTTTATTATTCCAAATTGTTGATAAAACCAACATTTCCTTGAAATCCGCTAACTTCCCCCCGCGATTCCCAAAAAGTGGCTCGACGGATATCCGCCATATTTCACATTTCTCTTCTCCAAGGTGTTCTTAATGAATTCAGAAAGAAAAAATGGTATATTTAAAATTTTTTTTAATGAAATTTTCAAATTTTGAAAAAAGGTGTTTTGAGAACGCCCCCAAAATCATGCAATTTTTTTGGTATCAAGTTTGAACGGGTTAATGACACCGTAAAATCTTTAAATTTCATATTTAAGTATATACGATCAAATATTATACAAAAATAATTTTTTAATTATTTAAATAAAAAAATTAATTTTTTTTTTTTAAAGTCCTTTTTTGCGAAAACCCCAATTTTGAGGCTCAAAGTGGAGACAGAAGATAAACTCTGATCGGAGTGATATTTTGCATGTGAGTTACCCTTAGGGGGCCGACACTTTTGGCGGGTATTAGAATTTGATCAGAGAGAAAAGCCCAAAAACGAGCCACCCTATTGTACACTCAAAAAAAAAAAAAAAAACTGTAATGTTAGCAAAAAAAGCTTGTAAACCTACAAGAAAATTTACTGATTTTGAACCCACATTTTTTTTTTGTTAAAATTAGCAAAAATGTTTTGCCAAAAATTAGTTAACGGAAATTTTTTTATTTCAACTTACAAGGGAAGTCTCCCTGGTGTCATCCGCGGATCTTTATTGAATTGGTTTTATTTTGTAGAGCAGAAAAAACTAAGGGACACGTATTTTTTTAAGCGGCCCAAATTAATATTTAGGGGATAAAAAGGAGGGGGGGAAACAAGGCCATTTTTCAGTTTTTTTCGTTTATCTCCTATATTATGCAAAGAAACCTTATCATGTTACATACCAAATGAAAGGTCTTTGGAAAACTTTTCTACGTGTGCTAATCACGTGTCCAAACATGCACAACTTTCGTCATATTGAGTAAAATACCAAAATTTTAGGACATTTTTGTTATTAAGTCGAAAAATATTAACTTCTTTTGCCCATTGTTAGCACTATGAGATATGTATTTTTATTACCTTTAATCTGATACCACACATGCCTATATTAATCTTGTTTAAATAGGCGTAAATCGTAAAAAACCGAAAAAGGTCAATTTCCCCCCATTCAAATCAACCCCCCTAAAAATGAGTTTTGGTCGCTAAAAAAAATAGGTGTCGAATTAATTTTCGTTCTTAATAACATATCCAAATTTTATGAAGATCGGAGGGTGACACCAGGGAGACTTCCCTTGTAAGTAAATTATTAAATTACATTAAATTAGAGGATAGTGCCAATTTACTATCATATGAGGATGTATGTATTTAGCTAACTATCCCAGTTGACAAAAAGTCATATACGCAAATGTCGTCAAGGAAGTCCTCAGGACATTTTGGAATTTGTCGCCTATATAATATTGATGAGGACAACTTAAGTAACAAAACCGCGTATTTTGTCGTGTTTTGAACCGTGTTTACGACTTTTTAAGCGACAATTTCTTAAATTCGTCTTGAATAAGACTTTATTGGGGACAACATAAGCGACCATTGCATGCATTTTGTCGTTGTTCAAACCACATTGACGACAAAATTCATGCATTTGTCGCATATCTTGTCTTGAATCAGACTTTATTGGGGACAACATATGCTACCACTGCATGCATTTTGTCGTATCGTAAACCACATTGACAACAAAATGCATGCAATTGCCGCAAAAAATGTCCTCAATAAAGTCGAATTCAAGACAAGATAAGCGACAATTGCATTATTTTGTCGAGAGTTAAGCTACATTGACGAATATATGAGCGACAATGTTATAAACATATCGTCAATCACATTTTGTTGACGACATTCTGATCGACAATAGTATTTGAAGTGTCGTGCATTAAAAACATGTTTTGGTTTGTTTTAGGAGATCAAAATAACGGGAAAATAACGACACGAAATAATACAACAAACAAAGGTAAAAAAAAATAAGAATTATTTAGTTGAACTTTGAAAGTGCAGAGGAAAGGTCGTAGTTTTATGAAATAGCACTGCCACTATTTTTTACATCTTATGCGTGATGGCACACCTTTACATCTTAGGTGTGATGGCACACCTTTATCCATTAAAAAAACAGAGGGAGTAGGTTAGGTTAGGGTGGCGGTGTCCGATTGACACCTCGCATAGACCTCTTGGTCCATAGCGGTACCACAAAACTTTTTTCCGCTAGCGGTGCAAGTTAAACACGTTCAAAGTCATTGCGAATCTTTTCAATATCCTAAGATCCATTTGCGTTATTTCCTCCAAAGTACCGAAACTTATCTGACCGGTAATGGATCGGCGACTCCTTGCCACAGCTGGGCAGTGACAAAGTATGTGTTCCATCGTTTCATCTACTCCTGGTGAAGCGCATCTTTTACAACTAGCGTCTGAAGTAAGTCCAATATTGTTGGCATGGATGCCGATAAGACAATGACCAGTTATTATCCCAGTCAGAGCTCGGCAGTAGATATTGAGTTTTCCCTTGATCATAAGTAAAACCATCAGCTCCAAGTTTTGCGAGTTCATCTGCCTTTTCATTTCCCTGTATTCCGTTGTGTCCTGGTACCCATAATATATTAACCTGCACTCAAAAAAAAAAAGTGAACTAAATTCTGGGAAAATTAACTGCATTTTGAGAAAAAGCGGGAATGATTTGGCTCCAAAGATTTTTTTGCTTGGTTTAAGTTCATAATTTTCCCAAAAATAAGGAAAACAAAGTTACTTAATTTTAAGCCAATTTTAACTAGAAAATGAGAAAAATTATACTTCACATTTTAAAAATAGACTGGATCTAGACCCTGGACCCATGGGTTCGGACCCCATTTAACTCGAGACCCCGTTGGGTCCTGTATGGGTCCCTATAGATTTTGAACCAAAACTTGTGTCCGTTTCGCTCTAACTTGCTTAGTTTTTGAGATACGGTAATAAGGGGTCTGAAAGGGTCTTGAGAATCTTAAAAACTGGATATCTCAAAAACTATTAATCGGAGGCAATATTTACCGAGATATGTCCATATATAAAATCTCGGGAATTTCAAATTTTAGATCTAAATTTGGGGTCTTGAGACCCCAACAGATATGCAGAGCTAGGCTATTCCATATATTTCTTTGTTGTCTTTCTTTTGAAAATTTCGTCCGTTTCGCTCTATCTCGATTAGTTTTCGAGATATCGCCATTTTGAATTTTTAACTAAATTTTAAGAAGTTATTTACTAAATTTTCAGAAGTTATTAACTAAATTCTAAGAAATACACTTCCTCAATTCAAAGAAGAGAAAAACGATGATGTTTTTTTTAGTAAATTTTAACTAAACTTGAAATAAATTGTTTTTTAAGAAATATGTCTTAAAAATAAATTTACGTTTCTTAGATTTGTGGAAAATTTCTTTGGCAGTAAGAATTTTATTCCTAATATTTAAAAATTCCATTTAAAGAAAAGTTTGAACTACTTATAAGTAAATGAACTAAATTTTTTTCCTCATAGTTAGGAAAATTTCTCATTTTTTAGTTAAATTTTACTAAATTTAAGGAAAATTCGAGATAAATTTTCAAAGACATTTTTTCCTTAATTTTAGTTATGTCTTTTTTTCAGTGTGGTTGTGTAGACACAGCATCTGCAAGTTCTCGTAACACAGAGGGAGTAACTTACAAAGGTTTCTGGAAAGTATAGCTTTTTATTGTACAATGGACTACACTGCGTGACAAAACTGACCACTATTTTAGAAAACAAGAGGTATGACCATCAATTCTATATATTTCGGGCATGCTGATTCGAATGGCGTACTCCGTTTTTTGATGTATGGTACAGTTTTTTTGCAAAATGTCTTTAAAGATTGGCCTATTTTCACCCGGTTTTTTAACGAAAAAATTTGCAAAGGTAATGATTTTTAAATTTTATGGCACAGAAAACACAGATATGACCTGTAGCAATATTTTTCAAGCTAATTTTGTTTTAAGATTTTGATCTTAGGCCTTTAAAATCGCGAAATTCTTCATTATTTGATGTTTTTTCGAATTGAACCGCTAAATTGGTTTTTAATTAAAAACTTGGTTCTAATAGATCACAAAGGCATCCATAACAAAACAAATAGTAGACACAAAACATCTATGTGCTGTGGACCATCATGCTAAAAATCGCGAAAAAGTGTTTTTTTCGTATGGTAGCATCATTCTACGAGATGATTTAAAGGTCCATCTTTTAGTATATAACGTGGGAACATTAAAAAATTAACTGACCAAAAATTTGGCCAAAAAAGTTTTCATTTGCAAAAGTTATCTTAACAAAAACTATTACTACAGTGTTTGTCCTACAATAAATTCAAATATTGAAAAATAAATATATTTATTTTAGTATTGCATATGTTAAGGAAATTTGAAATTTTCAAATTGAAATATTTAAATAATCATAAATACTTATAAGAATATGTTTAAACACGCATTTACTGTTGTACGCCAAAAAAACAATAGTTTTAACCATCACTTCTTAATATTTTGGGCATGCTGATTCCAATGGTGTATTCTTTTTTTCGATGTATGGTACTGTTTCTTCGTGAAATCTCTTTGAAGTTTAACATATTTTTATTCAATTTTCTACATACAAAATTGTTTAAATACGCGTAAATCCATCCTCTATGAATTGGAATATAAGACAGGTCATGTGGGCATATTTTCACTAACATTTTGGCACCCAAAAGTTAAACAAGAACTGCATATTTGCGTTTAACATCATTTAGTAGTATAAAGTTAAGAATATATAATGTAAATGAAATAATTGAGCTCGAGGTCTGTTGTTTTAAATAATTTTTATTTTATTTCTCCCATATTTCGAAATTCATCGAATTTCATCCTCAGGGACACTTGTAAAAATTACACAAACAAAATAAACTTTAAGCTATAGTTGTTTTAACATCGTCGTATGGTATTGCACTGACCATGCAATACCATACGACGATGTTAAAACAACTATAGCTTAAAGTTTATTTTGTTTGTGTAATTTTTACAAGTGTCCCTGAGGATGAAATTCGATGAATTTCGAAATATCGGAGAAATAAAATAAAAATTATTTAAAACAACAGACCTCGAGCTCAATTATTTCATTTACATTACAAATTTAAAGGTCGAATAAATACAACATTAAATTTAAAAAAAAAAAGTTAAGAATATATTTAAACGCGTATTTACTGCTGTACGCAAAAAAAACAATAGTTTTAAAAAACACTTCTAAATATTTTGGACATGCTTATTCCAATGGCGTGCTCCATTTTTTTGTTGTATGGTATAACAAATTTTTATAAAATTTTCTACATACAAAAATTTTTAATTACGTGTAAACTAGCCTTGATGAATTTGAATATAACACAAGTTGTTCCTGTATTCATATTTTCATTAAAAATTTGGCTTAAACATTGAATTTTATATCTCACGAATTTCACCAAAAAGAGAGAAAAAAATGTAATTTTCTGACCTCAGATCTTTTAATTTTCTTTAAATAAACAGCATGCAATTTCTTTAAAGCCAACTAAACATATCCATTTTAAATTTTAAAAAATCACGATTTTTTCGCGAATTTTATTTTCTTCAAAAATTAAAAAAATATCAAAAGCCATGTCTTCGAAAGTATTAATCCGAATGCTACCATTCTAAAAGCATTCGACTTTAACAAACGTCCTTTTTTATAACAATGCACTACAGTGTCCTTTATTTTGGAAATGTTGAGACGTTACCCGCTCATTTTTATCCATTTGACTTAAAAATTACTCGGTAACAAATTTACGCCCCTACGACGACGGGGCCTTAAAGAGCGGGGCCTTAAAAATCATTTTTCCATACAAACCAAAAAAAAAAATTTTATTTTTAAATTTTTTGTTATTAATTATTATATTACTTGGTTACTTGGTTAGCTTATTCAAGACAAAAAATTGATTTTCAATAAAAAAAAAAAAAATAACACTCGAAAAAATTTTTACACTCAAAAAAAAAAAATTAGTAATTTTTGTTTTTTTTTGTTTTTTAACGATAAAAAAAAGAGTTTTTTACTCAAAATAAAAAATTTCTAATCAAAATTGCTAATTTTTTTACGTTAAAAAATGTACTAAAATTGCATTGTGGAGGGCATTCAAAGATTCGGCAAAGTCGAATTTAACTTTTCTACTTGTTTGGACCTTTCGTGATTTTTTTTAAAACTACTTATGAGATTTTTCCCTACAAAAAATAAATTTTATGTTTATTCTGTAATTTTATCAAAAAAGTATGTAACTTTGAGGAACCATCTCTTTGTAAGTAGTATTTATTTGATTTTTACGATTCAAAAAGCATTTGACTATAACAATTTTCCTTTTGTATATGAATACACTCAAAAAAATTTTTTTTTAAACGCATTTTTTTAAAACGCAGTTTTGATGCAAATGCAATTTTTTTAAAACGCAGTTTTGATGCAAATGCAATTTTTTTAAAACTTTATCCCCATTAAATTTTTTTTGAAATCTGCATAAATCGAAAATATAGCAGTTTTTACATAAATATACCGATTTTTTTTGGGACCAGGTTTTTTCTAATTTGTGCGATTATTTAAAAAAATACTTAAATATGTTTTTTTTTTTATGTCACAAATATTTTATGTAAAAATGCTATATTATCGATTTATGCAGGCTTCAAAAAAAATTTAAGGGGGAAAAAGTTTTAAAAAATCAATTCAAAAATTGCATATGCATCAAAAATGAATTTAAAAAAAAAAAATTTTTTTTGAGTGCATTCATATACAAAGGGACAATTGTTAGAGTCAAAAGCTTTTGAATCGTAAAAATCAAATAAATGCTTTCAAAGATATGACTCTTCAAAGTTAATTACTTTTGGGATAAAATTACAGAATAAATATAATTTTTTTTTATAGAAAAATCTTATATGTAGTTTTTAAAAAAATTACGAAAGGTGGAAAAATCACGAAGGCCCAAAAAAGCTGCACTCTTTTATACACATTTGTAATATAGAGCCAACAAAACATATTCATTTTCAGTTTTTTAATTTAAAAAAAACGCGATTTTTTTGCGAATTTTATTTTCTTCAAAAATTTAAAAAATCAAAAAGTATGATAATGTGAAGAGCCACGTCTTCGAAATTATTTTTTGCAATTTTAACACAAAAAATTTTATTCTTTCGATTTATTATAAAAATTGCATTTGCATTAAAAACTAACTTTTTAAAAACAAAATTTTTTTGAGTGCATTGATATAAAAAAAGAGGATTGTTAGAATCGAATGCTTTTTGAGTGGTAGAATTCGAACAAATAATTTCGAAGATTGCAATGGTGTACTCTGTTTTTTGATGTTTGGTACAGTTTCTTCGCAAAATGTGTTTAAAGTTGAACATATTTTTATTAAATATTCTACACACAAAAATGTTTAAATACGTGTAAACACAGGTCCTGTGGAAAATAAAGGGCTTTCGTTTTTAGTTTCGCGAAAATCCACGAATTCGCGAACGCCAATATATTCGCGAATTCACGGATTTTATCGGAACTAACAACTGATTTATTTTAATAGCTTCATAGTGTTCATGTGTGCAAAATTTCAAATAAATTAAGGAACATTTGATTAGATGCTGGGAGACATCTCATGGAATGAGCGATATTTAATTTTTAATTTAATTTTTTTTTGTCTGAAATTATTAATATTTTATCATATTAATCATATTTAACAATTTAAAATAATAAAAAACCCTAGTAAAAAAAGAAAAAAGTTCATGACTAATTGTATCCCAAATATGGCGGATGCAATTACTTTTATAATTATCTGCGGGTATATTTTATGATATAGCGGGATAACCTTATATATAATGTGATACGTGAATTGGGTCTATATAATTATATCAGTTGGAGAAAACTGATACAACTAAATATAATTTAAAACCATTATAACTGATCATATATTGCTCCTTATAACATCATATAAGTTGGATAACATTATATATAATCATATGCACTTTATGTAATGTTTTATACAAAAATATGTTCTCCATATATATTTATGTCTTATAGTCTCAATTTATTTTGTATTGTATCAGCCCGGATCAAACTGATAAAACCAGATAGACCCATTTTACGTATCACATTGTATATAAATAAGACTTTTTGTTCAGATCTTGTAGGATAACCGAAGATGATATTTGAAACAATTGTGTCCACCATATTTGGGATCTAATTTGTCACTGCGATATCTAACTCTTTTTTACTCGGGAACTCAAAAAAAATAAATCGTTATAAAACGCGAGTTCGCGACCTCTAGATATTATTTTAAATTTCCCGAAAAAACAAACGAATTTTTTTTGCACAAAAAGGAACAAAATTTGACGGTATCCCCCAAGAAAATAAAAACTTCGCTTTTTTTCTGGGCAGTCTAACCGCCCTATTACGTAAGCTTTTTAAAATTAAAAAAAAAATTTTGAAAATTTTTACTCCCAATCAGCCTAATTTTTTTTTTGTAATGATCACTTTTGGAACTGAAATGCTTGTCCGACCAAAATGAAACTTTTTGTCACTAATAAGTTAATCAAGCTTAATTATAATTAAAATAAAAATAAATATATATCAACAAAACAATTTTTTCATTGTGTGAACTTTTTTTTAGACAAAATGTTTGTTTAGGACCCGATAGAGCCCGATCACGTGTTATTTTCTCATAGCGCTTAATATACTATATACTGGTTTTCAAGGCTAAGGTTTGGATTTAAAATTAGATATCAATATAAGATTCAATGTTTTTTTTAAATGTAAATGTTTGTTGGGTTAGATATTTCAATTTGAAAATTTCAAATTTCCTTAACATATGCAATACTAAAATAAATATATTTATTTTTCAATATTTGAATTTATTGTAGGACAAACACTGTAGTAATAGTTTTTGTTAAGATAACTTTTGCAAATGAAAACTTTTTTGGCCAAATTTTTGGTCAGTTAATTTTTTAATGTTCCCACGTTATATACTAAAAGATGGACCTTTAAATCATCTCGTAGAATGATGCTACCATACGAAAAAAACACTTTTTCGCGATTTTTAGCATGATGGTCCACAGCACATAGATGTTTTGTGTCTACTATTTGTTTTGTTATGGATGCCTTTGTGATCTATTAGAACCAAGTTTTTAATTAAAAACCAATTTAGCGGTTCAATTCGAAAAAACATCAAATAATGAAGAATTTCGCGATTTTAAAGGCCTAAGATCAAAATCTTAAAACAAAATTAGCTTGAAAAATATTGCTACAGGTCATATCTGTGTTTTCTGTGCCATAAAATTTAAAAATCATTACCTTTGCAAATTTTTTCGTTAAAAAACCGGGTGAAAATAGGCCAATCTTTAAAGACATTTTGCAAAAAAACTGTACCATACATCAACAAGTAAAAAAGTTAAATTCGGCCTTGCCGAATGTAGTGATACCCTCCACAATTTCAAAAAGATTATTGCAAACAACTTTATTTAAAAGAAAATTACTTAAAAAAAAAAAATTGAAAAAAAATTTCCGCGAAAGAAAATTTTGTTAAAAAAAAAATCCGCGATTTTTTTCTTTTTGTGTCAAAAAATATGTTCGTACTTGTTTAAATACCATTTAGTGTTCAATTATGTTAACATATGTCAACCAGAAGGCGAATTAAAGCATTTTGAATTTTTAGGTTATGTTGAATGTTCTAAAATTTTTGAGGTGTGCTTATATTTTCGTTCATAACTTTTGAACCGCTTAACCGATATCGCTCAAATGCAATACCAAACTTCTCGGGAGAACTTCCAATATATATGTTAAGTTTCAGTCATCTCTGTGCAATATTTTGTCCGCGAGAGCATTTTCCACAGACAGACAGACAGACGGACAGACGGACAGACGGACAGACGGACAGACGGACATCGCTAGAATGTCTTAAAATCGATCGGGCATCATGAATATATATACTTTATGTGGTCCCAGACCGATATTTCGATGAGTTACAAACGGAATGACAAACGTATATATACCCTCTATCACTAAGTGGAGGGTATAAAAAACGGAGTACGCCATTCGAATCAGCATGTCCGAAATATATAGAATTGATGGTCATACCTCTTGTTTATTTTTGACTGTTCCGCAGTGCTATTATAAGTGTGATCGCCATGGACTTGCCTAAAAAATAATTTCCTTATTTTTGGGCTTGTACAACCACACTTAACTCATAGCGTTTAACAATAAGCCCATTAAAAAAAGTGTTTGCCTGCGAAATTTCAGATAGGTCTCTTGAAAATTTGAATTTATTTTGTCGATTTAATTAAGAAAAAAAAGTCCCAAATACGTCAACCGAATTTTTAGTTTTTGCAAACTTTATTACCTACATCTGTATGATATTTTGATTTTTTGGACTAAAGATTACCTTTTATTATAATATTATCATCCGATGAAAATATTTTAACGACAGTCATTATAATTTTTCCTGGGTTTTAGCCGGAATTTAGAAACATCCATGCCTATTAGGGTGGGTCGATGAAATGCATATTTGCGAATCTCGTGTACTAATAGCAAAAACTCGACGCGCATTTTCGAGCTGATAACGGGAAAAATCATGAAAAAATTTTAGGAGGGTACTTTTAGGCCTCTACAAGCGGTTTTAGTTCGCGGTTTTTGGAAAAAAAATATTTTTTTTTGATTTTTTAAAAATATTTTAAAAATTAAGTAAAATAATGCTTATTACAAAACAATATCCAAACAAAATTTATCTCGCCAATTTTAGCCCGTGGATGCGTTTTTATACCCAGAAAAGTTAAATTTATATATAGAAAAAAAAAATATTTTTTATTTCATAATAGCACTCAAATGGTGCATAAGGCCAATTTAAGAACATGAATGATAAAAATTAAAAAATTGCGGGTATTTATAGCAATCCACAAGTGCAAAAAATTCGCAAATTCAAACAAAATTAAAAATGGGTATCAAAATTTTGGTAAAATAAAGCGTTTTAAGAAAATGATAAAAAAACAAAACAAATTGGCGGCTATTTATAACAATTCGCAAGCGCAAAAAATTCGCAAGTACCAAAAAAAATAAAAAAATGGAAAAATGGGTATCAAATTTTTGGTAAAATAAAGCGTTTTCAGAAAAAAAATAAAAAATATATATTTTAAATATTAATTTTTTTTGGTACTTGCGAATTTTTTGCGCTTGCGAATTGTTATAAATAGCCGCCAATTTGTTTTGTTTTTTTATAATTTTCTTAAAACGCTTTATTTTACCAAAATTTTGATACCCATTTTTAATTTTTTTTGAATTTGCGAATTTTTTGCACTTGTGGATTGCTATAAATACCCGCAATCTTTTAATTTTTATCATTCATGTTCTTAAATTGGCCTTATGCACCATTTGAGTGCTATTATGAAATAACAAATATTTTTTTTTTCTATATATAAATTTAACTTTTCTGGGTATAAAAACGCATCCACGGGCTAAAATTGGCGAGATAAATTTTGTTTGGATATTGTTTTGTAATAAGCATTATTTTACTTAATTTTTAAAATATTTTTAAAAAATCAAAAAAAATATTTTTTTTCCAAAAACCGCGAACTAAAACCACTTGTAGAGGCCTAAAAGTACCCTCCTAAAATTTTTTCATGATTTTTCCCGTTATCAGCTCGAAAATGCGCGTCGGGTTTTTGCTATTAGTACACGAGATTCGCAAATATGCATTTCATCGACCCACCCTAATGCCTATATATTTATGGACGACAAAACGAAACATATTGTCATCCATATGATCGTCGACGACATAATAAGCGATATTGTCGCCCATTTTGTCCTGAACGACAGTGTCGTCCATATGGTCGTCAACGACATTATGGCGATAATGTCGCTCACATTGTAGTAAACGATTTTCCGGACACTTGTGTGAAAAAGTCGTCAACGATTTGCTTGCACTGTCGCCTACGCGTCGTCAAGGATTTTCTACGGTCGTGCACGCGTCGTCAAGGATGTCTTCAAGACATGGCCAACTGGGTAATTGTAAGATACCTTAATATGTAGAAATATTCGAACATTATTAAAATATTTACTTGTTTGAAATATAATTATTTGTATGACAATAAAAATTTTTTTTTTATTAATAAAACTCTTTCAAGAATTTTAAATAATTTTGTTTTTGGAATTTTATTTCTTTTAAGAATTTAAAATAAAATTTTTAAGAATTTTATTTAAAATTCTTTCTTGAATTTTTTGAAAAATTGAAAATTAAATTTTATCAAAAACGAATTTTAATTTTTATTGTTTTTCCTTAAAAAAAAACTTGAACCAGTGATAATAAAGTAACAAACAAAAATAAAAAAATTTGAATCTCATATATTTTGAAAACGATAAGTAAACTAGAAAAACGTTTACACTCACTGGATTTACACTTCGGATGGCCCGCTCGTCTGACAAAAAATCTCCAAATCGGGCACGTGTTTACCTTTAAAAACTTTCGAAATTAAAAAAAATTTTAACTTTTTTTCAAAATTTTGATTAAACTTTATATTGTAAGAATGATTTGATTATTATCGTTTTTGCTAAAAATAAAAGCAAAATATAAAAAAAGAAATATGAATTGTTTCATTGTTAGAAATACAAAATACTGTTTTTTAAATGTCTGTCTATGCATGTTGAAAACTAATACAATAACACAGTTTGACACTGATGACTAGTGACTGTTTCACATATTACTTACGCATATGTACCAACATTGAATCGTAACTACATAACATTTTCAAAATAAGCATAAAACAATGAATAGAGAAAGATCATAATATTGAAATGTATGCAGTAGAGTGTCCCTTAATTTAAGGTTGGAGAAGGGTATTTTTGTATACCCTCCACTATCGTGATAGAGGGTATATATAAGATTGTCATTCCGTTTGTAACACTTCCAAATATTTGTCTAGGACCCCATAAAGAATATATATTCATGATCAAGCCGATCTGGTGATGTCCGTCCGTCCATCTATGCGTCTGTCTGTTGAAAACACTCTAACTTTTGAAAGACTATACGTAGGCTACTGGAGTGTGGCATATATGTTGGTAATTTTTCTGGTCAGGTTGGTATTGCAGGTCAGCAAAATCGGTCCAGTGCACAGAGGGCCAGACAGATCGATTTCCGGCCAAAAGTCCTTATTTGTAAATTCTCAAAAAAATGTTTACCAATTTGTTGGGCATATACAGAAGCAGGTTTTCTGAACTTATCTTTATGATCCAATTACACCCTTTCCTTTGACAGGTCTTCAAAGTTAAAAAAGTTGGTAAAATTTTTTTAAAAGTTGAGATACTTTTTTAATTTTTTTTTCAAACTTCTATTGCTAATGTTTAACTTTTTGTTTAAGTGGTTCAACCGTATATATAAGCATTTGTAACGAAAATAACATGGACAAATATAACACATTTGCCTGGCAGCAATTCGCGTTTTTTGTGAAAAAGTTATAATTTTTTAGCTATTTACCTCACGCCGAAAATATCCTCAGCTATCCTCAGTTCGATACAATCGGTCTATATTTTTTTTGATATAGAATGGATCCATATCTTTCGAAAAAAGTTGCCCAAACTTGCTCGAAATGATAAATGGCGAAATTACAGCTATATATGCAGTGGTCCGAGATTTGCTTTAAAAAAAGTAATTTAACCCAAAATAATGTTTTACGGCTTGAATAGTTTTTTTTATCGTCAGATAAAAAGTGTAGGTGTTGACACCGTCACACGGTTTGGGTTTCCCTGGGTAGTTCTTGGGACCTCTAAATTCTTCCTGTCTAAGGGACAATTCCTTGGGTAGTTCTTGGGACCTCTAAATTCTCTTGTTAGCTGGACGCCTTTGTTCTGAGCCACCTTAATGTGGCAACAGATTCTCCTTTTTTTTATGGTTGAAATAAAAACACTGATTTGTTGTTTTATTTTAATATATACAGTTGAACCACTTTATTTTAATGTAAATCTACGTGGTTTACTTAGTTAAAAAAAAAAAAGGTTTTTAGGTTTAATTTATATTTTTTAATTTTCACTATTAATGGCGGCTGGTCTGCACGAGTTATTTTCCGTATCTATTAAAAAACTTTTGCGCCGCCGCTATAAATATACGGCTCTGTTGTATGCATAAATTCGGTAATTTTACATACAACTTATAGCCACTGTGGTCAATTTAGCGTTTTTCTTTTAATTGGCCACATCCACTAGAGTTGTCGGGGGTCCACCAACTCACTACATGTCGTACGACATATACGAACTTAGGTAAAACTGAGTGGTATAAACATATCGCCCCGATTGCAACGACAGTGCAACATAGGATTTCTGTGGTTCCTCTAGCAGACCAGCCAAGCACTAATTAGATAAAAAAAGATAAAAAAGTGGTTAATAACAAAGGACATTCAAACCTTTCCTTACTGGGGAATCACATCCTAATGTACAGATAGTTCCCGTAAAGTAAGGTTTGGATGCAAATTAAAAAAAAATAAAAATATATTATTAGACTAAAGTATGAAGATGAGGTCCAGTAATTCATTGATGATAAGTTAACGAGTACAATTATTGGCAGCAAGGCAGGAGGGCACAAACATAAACCAAAATGTGATAGCGGATTCAAGGTCACCCGTAATTATTAATTTTCATTCTTAGCAAAAGAAAAGCGAATCATGTTCGCGAACGATATTTCCAAGTGGAAAATTTAGTGGTTTGTGCCATTTTGCCTGGCTGCCATAAAGGTACAAAATATGTATTATATAAAACTAAGTATATAAAAAAAAGGAACTTTAAATTTCATTGATAAAAGAAAAAAAAAAAAAATACAAAAAATTAGTTAAAGTAAAGAAAAAAAAAAATACTTATCGTCTGAGCCACGCTTGAAGATTGATAATGGTGAATCTTTGGACCAGATAACGCCTTTCTTACTCGTACTCAATATAGCTCGGCTCTTCATTGATAACTCCTTCACCAAAGTACGCATCGCCAAAAATGGTCTTCTGGACATAAATTTTTCCAGGCTTTCCATCAGCAGGACCAATTAAAACTTTAGGGATGACGTCTGCTCCCAGGACAATATGATAGGAGTCGCGTATGAACCAGTTCATATCTGCGTGGGTAACTTGAAGTCCCCGGCGCCGAACCCAATCGTTTTCGATTTCGTGAGCCGGAGTATAGCGATCCCCAACTTCCTCAACCGCACAATCTACTTTAACATTTCGGAACTCGTATTCCCGATGACTTATCGTGAGTATGGTCCGGCCACGCCGTATGACACAACCCAAACGCTTTGCTTCTCTGCGGCTTATGGACGAGCGTGCCGCATTAGGATCTATCAGTAGTCGAACCACAGCGCTTCTCATTGACTCTTTGGTAGGAAAAACTCGTGTTTCTGCGGTCATCGGGAACCAAGTGTGTTCACTAGGGGTAGGGTGCAACAGGGTATTATGTCTGCTGAAGCAACGTCTGCATCGGTCGATACTACCACACTCGCTGGCGTGGTGGGTTTGCGCCAAACAATTGGAGCACAAGTCGTGATCAGTCACCGCACGCAGCTTACGCTCCACGTCCATCGTTTGAAATCGAGTGCATATTCGAAGAGCGTGGAGGCGGTTGCAAAGCGGGCATCCGTAATTCGTGTTGAACCACCTTTGGCTAGCCATCTTGAGCTATAAAGAGAGAGACATTAGAAAAAAACGAAGAAAAAGCGATTCAGTGAAAGAGTTAAGTGGACCAAAAGAAATGAGCGTGTTTACTATTCTGAGTTACGTGGCAGGAGAACCAATTTATGAATTGGTCGTGTAATGACACCGGTTTGAGTTCTGATATCAGCTACTCGCACCCGACCGTCAGGACCACGATAAGTTTTGACTACACGCCCTAAACGCCATTCAGTTGGGCAAAGCGGCTCAGTTCTTAGAACCACGAGGTCGTTTTCCTCTAGATTGATTTGGGGAGATTTCCATTTGTTGCGCTTGTTCAATTCTTTCAGGTATTCTTCTTTCCACCGTCGGCACATTTCGTGATGCATGGCTTTAACCTTTCGCCATCGGTTGGTCAGACTAACAGGTGGATTTAGTTCCTCCGGCTCGGCCTGTGTTAGCAACGCAGAACCGATCAAGAAGTGCCCTGGTGTAAGAGCCGATAAGTCGTCAATACTTTCTGACAGCGGGCCTAAAGGGCGCGAGTTAAGGCATGCTTCAATAGTAGCTAATAGTGTAGCAAATTCCTCGAAGGTGTACTTGAGCTGACCCGCCATTTTCTTAAAGTGTGTTTTGAAACTTTTCACTCCTGCCTCCCACAGTCCACCCATGTGAGGAGCTGCAGCGGGAATGAAGTGCCACGATAGCCGATGATAATCATATTTCGCAGTAACCTCGTCCTTAAATTCTTTGATACGTTTTCCAAAATTTTCGTCTATTTCCCGGGCAGCTCCAACGAAGTTTCTGCCGTTGTCGGAGTAGATGCAATTTGGGCAACCGCGACGAGCGACAAACCGAGCCAATGCGGCAAGAAAAGCAGGAGTAGACAGGTCACTAACAGCCTCTAGATGGATCGCCTTAGTTGCGAAACAAATAAATAGGCATGCATACCCTTTGGTTACTCTACAATATCGACCAGTGAAGCTTTTAATTTCAAAGGGGCCAGCAAAATCAACTCCTGTGTTAGCAAAGGGCCTACTTATAGTTGTTCTCTGTTCGGGCAGGGCTGCCATGATTTGACCCTGACGTTTTTTCCGAGATAAAATGCACTCTTTGCAATTATGGATACAGGTCTTTATCAATATTTTTGCCTTTATTATCCAACATTCATGCTGAATAACACAGTGGGTTAACCGTAAACCGCCATGATGCGTTAATTTATGAATAAAGTTTACGTACAAGCGCGACAGTCTGCTGCCATAGGCCAATATAATTGGGTGCCGTTCATGATAAGGCAAACTCCAGGTAGCACTGAGCCGACCATTGGCGCGAATTATTTGGTTTTCATCCAAAAATGGCGAGAGCGTTAAAAGAGGGCTATTCGTATCAAGCTTCTTCTTTTGAACCAAACAACTATAATCTTTTGGGAAGTAGATTTGTTGGGATAGAGCAAACAACCGATTTCTTACGAAAGCTAACTCTCCAGCAGACAACCTTAAACTTTCGTGTTTAGCACTTTCTTTGCGGGCTAAATTTACAAGTCGAAACATATAAGCAATGACATGAATGGCTCTGGAGAGACTGGAGAACCGATTTAGCAAGTCTTCCGTCTCCGTAGATCTAGCAACATGGACCTGAACACTTTTCATCTCTTCCGAAGTTTCAAATTCAGACGGATACGATGGCCAAGAAGATTTGGGTGATTTGAGCCAATATGGTCCGTGCCACCAAAGACTGCACGCTTTCAACTCCGATGGAATCAGCCCCCGGGTTGCTAGATCGGCGGGGTTATCGTGAGAAACGACATGAGCCCAATTCTTATTACCGACCTTTTCCAAAATAGTGGCAACCCTGTTGGCAACAAATGTTTTCCAACTACAAGGTGGCTTCTTTAGCCAAGCCAAAACTATTGTAGAATCGGACCAAAGATACAGTGAATAAGTTTCCAATTTCAATTGGGGCATAACACTGTCCACCAATTTTGCCAATAGCACGGCACCACACAACTCTAACCGAGGTATAGATGGTTTTTTAATAGGGGCCACCTTTGACTTAGAAATCAAAAGATTTACAAAAACTTTTTCCCCTACACAAACTCTGACATACAAAGTTGCCGCATAGGCCAACTCAGACGAATCGCAAAATCCATGGAATTCGATTTTAGCTGTTGGAGAATAGTGGACCCAACGAGGAACCGAGATTGTATCTATATCATTATACTGTTTTATAAAGGCCTGCCAACTCTGAAGAGCCACGGGCATAATTTTGTCATCCCAATCTATCTTATCGAGCCACATTTGCTGCATTATGATTTTCGCTGTAATTATGACTGGTGCCAACCAACCAGCCGGGTCAAAAAGCCTCGCAATTACAGACAGGACCTCCCTTTTTGTGAATGAGGATTTAAGTGGAATCTTCTCGGTTGTAAAATAGAAGTAATCAGCTGATGCGTTCCACCGAACCCCTAAAGTCTTTGCATTACTATCGTCGTCAAAGCACAAAAAATTCTCATTCAAAAGATGATTTGATGGCAAATCGCACAGAATTTTTTTGGAATTTGATGTCCATTTTCTCAAATCAAATCCAGCCGTTTTTAAAATTGCTGTCAATTGATTTCGAGCCTCCAAAGCATCGGATATACTGTGGGCCCCAAACAAAACGTCATCCACGTACATGTTGTTCCGTAGAATCTGAGCACCTACTGGATAACGATGCTCTTCATCGTCAGCTAACTGCAAAAGAGTTCTAAGGGCCAGATAAGGTGCACAATTGACGCCAAAGGTTACCGTCTTCAACTGGTAGTCTTGAACTTCATCATTTACAGAACCACGAAATACTATTCGTTGAAAACGGGCATGATCTGGATTTATTAAAATTTGCCTGTACATCTTAGAAATGTCCGCGTTAAAGACCACTTCATAAAACCGCCATTTTAAAACTAGCATTACTAAGTCTTTTTGCAGTATAGGGCCTACGTGTAGAATGTCGTTAAGACTTTTGCCCGTAGGCGTAACACTTGATGCGTTAAAGACCACTCTTAGTTTGGTAGTGGTACTTTCAGGTTTGAATACGCCATGGTGTGGCAAATAATAACAACTCAGGCCAGCTGTAGGATCTACTTTTTCCATATGTGCCAGTGTTAAATATTCATTTATAACCTCATCATACTGAGCCTTATTCTCAGGATTACGCATCAAAGATTTTTCATTTCTCATGAACTGACTGAGAGCTATGTGTCTATTAGGGCCAAGAGAGGAAAAACCATCAGATTTAAAAGCCAAATTCACAATATACCGCCCTTCAGAATTCCTCACAGTAGTAGACCGAAAAATCTCCTCACATAACTTATCTCCTTCCGAGATTATGGGATTACAAGAAATCTCTTCTAGTTCCCAAAATTTCGTCAATTGCTCATCAATTGAAACTTTAGTAAAATGGACCGACCTTATTGAACGACGCGGAACCGTTGGGCCAGTAACAATCCAGCCGAAAATGGTCTCTTGAGCCACTAAAGAACTAAAAACACCATGCTGAACTCCATTTCGTAAAATCGTAGGGTAAACGTCCCCACCTAATAGAACATCAATTGCCCCACTTTTATAAAAGCCTGGATCCGCATACACCAGATCTGGCAACTCTGTGCCTACTACAGGACTAAAAGTATGAGTGGGAACATTCCCTGTCACCTGAGGAACGACTAAAGCATCAATAGTCAACTTATGATCAGGGTAGGCAATTGAAAAGACAGAAAAAGACGCCATTTTGTCAACTCTGCTAATAACTTCCCCACCTAAGCCTGCCACCTCAGCGGATACAGGTACAGTAGGCAATTTCAACATTCTCTGAATTTTTTCGGATATGAAACTCTCATCCGAACATGGGTCAATTAAGGCTCTAACTTTATACTTAGTGCCAAAATGTTCTATATTAATTAACGCAGTAGCTAACATAACCTTTTTGGCAACCGTTGTATGATGACTCTGAACCACACTTGATGGACCAGGGGCTTGAGTGGACTGTATACTATTATTGTTAGAAGCGACTTGAGCACTACCCTGAGCTTGAGCCTGATTGTTAGCTTGATTTGGGTTCTGAGCGAAATCTCTATGCAAAAGCGTGTTATGCTTTCTGTTGCATTTGGAACAGCCATTAGGACTGGGACATTTATCAAACATGTGACCGATTTTGAGGCAATTGAAACAATATCTAAATTTACGCAATTTTGCAACTTTATTTTTATGGTCCATACCCAAAAACTGGCGACATGAACTAATTGGATGAGCCCCTTTACATAATTTGCATTGGGCCACGTCAACTTTAGTATGATGCGCCTTTAATTGCTTGGGCTTTGAAGAGACCTGATTATTTCCGCGAGATTCGGATTGGGAACCACTGAAAGACACAATGTTCGAAACATTTTCTAAGGCGTGATACCTATCAGTTAAAAAGGTATCTAATTCCTTCCACTTAGGCATCGCCGTTTTGTTTTTCACGGACTGTTCCCACATGTTTAACGTGAGTTTTGGGAGCTTTGATGTGCATGCGACCACAAAAACTGGATCTAGAGCACCTACGTCAAGCTTATACAGCTGAAGAACCGAAATACAATTGCTCACTTGTCTATGGAGCTTTTTAATTTCATGGGAAGATTCATGCTCACATGGAGCCAAATTATTTAATGATTGCAGCTGACTTGTTATTAAAATGCGTTCATTTTCATATTGGGCCTTTAAATTTCCCCAAGCTATATCGAATCCGTCAGCTGTTAAGGCCACATTACGATTTACCTCACGCGCCTCACCATCAGTTTTTTGAAAAAGATAATAAAGTTTTTCGACAGGGCCTAGATGATTATTATTTATATAAATTGCCGTAAATAAATCTCTAAAAGAGGGCCACGACATGTAGTCACCTCGAAAAATTTCTGTATCGCATGGTGGTAACTTTAACGTAATACCCTGTTTGGGAACCTCTGCCTTTGCCCCAGAATATCCTTCTCTAGACACCTTGCGCCTCGCTTTTGCTAATATATTTATACATTTCACATACGCTTTATAAGTTTGACTGTGCTTTGTCGGAATTGAAATTGTTCCCTTTTTCGTGTGCACATCCTTAGCGCCGCCCTCATAAAGGCCCTCATATCTTTTCCACAATTTCCCAATTTCGTCCTTTTCAAAATCTAAGGCTTCCTCCGTATAATCGGAAAACTCCTCAACTTTAAGCCGGTCCTCAAATCTAAAAATTTCTTCCGCCGCCTCCATATACTTTTCTAATGTCGCCATCTTTAATTGAAGAACCACCAATGAAACAAAAGAACAACCCGATAACCAAATCAAAAAATTTCAAAGAATAACAAATTAAATTTTGGCTGTGAACCACAATTTCTTAAAAAATTAAGAAAAAAATTAAAAAAAGAGCTACCTAGACCACCAGTTTGTGATACAAAAAAATAAAAGGCGTTCAAATTTCACGCGATATGCAGACTTTTCTTAAAAATTTATTCAAAAGACGCTCTTAACGTATAAATCAAAATGGCGCTCAAAAATCGACCACCAACAAATCGAACCACACACAAAGACAAAAATTATTAATCCGTATTAATAGGCGCGTGTAGTCAAAAATTTCTGACCTCAAAGATTAAGAACCACGATTGCTTTGAGATTTTCTTTTATTTCCACAAATAATTTCATATATGTACGTACCTCACACGTTGAAAAACAATTTTTAATATTAATTTTACTTTCCACTTAGCTCTTTTCAGGGCGAAGGACCAAATGTTGACACCGTCACACGGTTTGGGTTTCCCTGGGTAGTTCTTGGGACCTCTAAATTCTTCCTGTCTAAGGGACAATTCCTTGGGTAGTTCTTGGGACCTCTAAATTCTCTTGTTAGCTGGACGCCTTTGTTCTGAGCCACCTTAATGTGGCAACAGATTCTCCTTTTTTTTATGGTTGAAATAAAAACACTGATTTGTTGTTTTATTTTAATATATACAGTTGAACCACTTTATTTTAATGTAAATCTACGTGGTTTACTTAGTTAAAAAAAAAAAAGGTTTTTAGGTTTAATTTATATTTTTTAATTTTCACTATTAATGGCGGCTGGTCTGCACGAGTTATTTTCCGTATCTATTAAAAAACTTTTGCGCCGCCGCTATAAATATACGGCTCTGTTGTATGCATAAATTCGGTAATTTTGCATACAACTTATAGCCACTGTGGTCAATTTAGCGTTTTTCTTTTAATTGGCCACATCCACTAGAGTTGTCGGGGGTCCACCAACTCACTACATGTCGTACGACATATACGAACTTAGGTAAAACTGAGTGGTATAAACAGTAGGAAAAAAAAATTATCTACATTTCAAGTTTTTTTGTAGAATTATGGAAAATATCAGTTACACCATTTCCAATCAAATTCAAAGATTTTTTATTGAATTTTCAAAATAAAGAAAAAAGTGAACAATTTGTAGTCACCATTTCCAAAAGCTTTTCTGAAACTAATGGTGTTTTCTTTTCTGAAAAAAAAATGTTTGCCATTTTAGGGTATACATTTTTAAAATGTTTAACTCACACCTTCAAAAAATTGCATTTTATTTGACTGGAATAGAACACAACATACCTCAATACTCTGCCCTGTATTTTTTAACAGCTGTTTTGAGAAAACAACACAGAAAAAGTCAGCTGTTGTATAAGGCAATTTCAACCCCGTGATTTTTTACGGGGTAAAACGTGCAATTTTTTTGCACTTTATATGGCAGACATTTTTAGAAAAGAACCTGATATTCTTTATAAGGGTTGACATTTTTTTAGAAAAGAACACAAAAATATAATTTTTGGGGCGAAATGCAAAAAAAGGTACATTTTTTGCTAGAAAAGAAAACACCATAAGTAAGTCATTTACACCATTTCCATATTTATATCAAAAATAAAAATATATATGAGGAGTTCCGTTTTAGACTTAAATTTTGAGTTAAAAAAGATGTGATTTTTGTTTTGATGGCACATCGATGAAAGTTGGCATAAATATTAGATGCTATTTAAGAATAAGAAATTCGTTCGCGTCAATTAAATCGCGCAAGGGGGTCAAAAGTTATGGCGGTTTTAAGATTTAGCGGTTTTAAAAATCTTAAAAATATTTTAAAGATTTTATTTTCTACACATTTGTTGCATGCGTTATTAAAACATGCCAGGATATATCATTTCTTCTAAAATATATGATATAAATTTAACCCTTTAATGACCAAACGATTTAAAAAAAAAAATATCTAAGTACCTAAAATCGCGATTAATTCGCGGTAAAAGAAAAGTTTCACAATTTTTTATAACATATTTAGGCAATACGCGTTGGTATTACTGAAGAAAATCACGGAAAATCGTATCATTGTACCAGTAGTTAAAAAAAAATCGGTGATGCTTTTTTATAACAAGAAAATTTAATATGATCCAAAAAATCTATAATCATCAAAATTTTTTAACCCGCCTGTGATTTTATGATGACACATCAAGTGGGCTTTCATTTAAAAAAAATTTCATCCGATTTCGTGTAAAGCCTTGGATGTGCCAGATCAAAACAGGTTTAGATAAAATCATCGCGCTTTCCGCTCAGAATGGCTTAAAGTAAAAAGTCAAAAAGCAAATCAGTTCTACTCGTTAAGGCACGTCTTTTGGTGTATTAAAATGAACATGATGCATTAATTGCTACTAAAAAAAATAGGAAACAGATTTGCAAATTTCGCACAATTTTCAAAAATGCCATAAAATTTTTGCAATTTATTTTTTAAAAACCCGCCAGTGATTTTTTTATGTAAACTCACAAAAAACTCGGTTTACGCAAGAGTCCACCAAATTTCGAATGAAACCGCGAATGTGCCTCGCGAAAAACTGGTATTTTAAAAAAATTACGTTTTTTCTTGCGAACTTTGATCTGCTGAAACTCCTTAACTATTCGTGGCACATTAACGGGATTAATTCCAAAATGTTAAGAATTACAACAGCTACCAACTCTAGTTCAACTTTTTTCATTTTATAGAGGGGGCCGAAATCCCTGATCAAAAAACCTCAAAAATTTAAAAACTCTTAATTTTTGGTTTCAAAATTTAACCGTCTTATAACTTCTTACCAAGCGATGAAGCATCTATCAAACCAACATTAAAATAATCTCTTATATGTACTGACTTTGTGTTATGCCGGAAAAGATTGAAATATAAGGAGAACTTAAAAAAAAAAGCGAAATAATGTAAAAACTATGGATTATTTCAAGCCATTTTTATCGATTTTTCAACTTTAACCCTCTGTAACTTTTACGGATAAAGTGGGGTAATCCTTAAACATTGCTCAGTGATGGTTCAAGGTCTTGTTTACACAACTGCATTTACAGTTTTTCTTAATTCCAAAAACTGCCGGTTTTTTATAACATTTATTTCAGTTTCACTGAGTTGAAATTTAAAAAAGATTTCTTGATATATACAAAAATTATGTGCGTAGATTTAACTTCAGACACTCTTAATACTCGTAAAACTAATTTTTAGTCAGATCAGACAAAGTTAAAAAATCTAGCCGCCATATTGTTTCCGCCATATTGAATTTAATAAGTTAGATTTTAAGATAACAGACCCGAAAGTTTACTAGGCCACACTTTCAGCTAGCTTCAACAAAGAAAAGGAATATAACTGTTTTTTAATTACTTGTAACAAACTTTACTAAGCATATTTAGTCCGCCATTTTGTTTTTCAAAATTCACGCCAGTAATTCAGATTCAGTAACTCCAAGACCCCCTTAAAACAAAATTTGAGTTAAATCGGACAATTATTAAAAAAATTTGTCCGCCATATTGGATGCGCCATTATGTTTTTAGCTAAATTTTAAAATCAGCGACCCCGAAATACTCTAGAAGCACATTTTCAGCCGGATCCAACAACGATAAAGACTTTTGGCCGGAGTTGGAACATTCTTTAAACTTTAAGAAGCATATTCAGTCCGCCATTTTGCTTTTCAAAATTCGGAGTAACAATTCTTCGCAGTAACTCCAAGACCCGCATAAAACAAAATTTGAGTTCAATCGGACAATTAAAAAAAAAAATGTCCGCCATATTGGATCCGCCATTTTGATTTTTTTTGATTTTTAGCTAAATTTTGAAATCAGCGACCTCGAATTCCTCTAGAAGCACATTTTCAGACGGATACAACAACGATAAAGACTTTTGGCCGGAATTGGATCATGCTGGCCCTGTGTGCAGTGGTTCAAAAGTTATAAGCAAAGGAAGGAACAAGGGTTTTTCGCGAATTTACGAAATAAAAAAACACTAACTTTCGAAAGACAATTCTGAGGGTGCTGAGGCTTACCATACGTTCCCCTGGTCTAGTTCGTATTTAATTTCAGCCAAATTGGTAGGAAAACATATCTTCGAGTGCAAAGAACTTGTCAAAACATGCAAAACTTTTCGAAATATTGAGTAGAATGCCAAAATTATAGGACATTTTTGATAATAAGTCGAAAAATATTTAATTTTTTGGTACGTTGTTAACATCACGAGAAAGGTATTTAAAATACCTTTAATCTGATACCAAATTTGCTTATTTTAATTTTGAGTAATTAGGCGTAAATCGAAAAAAACTAAAAAAGGTCAACTTCCTTCATCCAATACAAATCGACCCCCCAAAAATGAGTTTGGGCCGCAAAAAAAAAAATTAGTGCCGTATTAATCTTCGTATTGAACAACATATACAAAATTCATGAAGATCGGAGGGTGACACCAGGAAGACTTTCCTTGTTAGTAGGGCTTTATAAAATTTTCTGATTTTTTTGGGCAATTCCAAAAAATTTCGTCCTACTGTTCGGAAACATGCCTTTAGACTTCACTGAAAATTTGGTTCAAAGATATCCACGTTTATGTAATAAGATATGTTGCATATTTGCATTTTCAAAATTCGGTGTAGTTTTCAAATTATTGCGGGTCAAAGTTCGAGTTTTTTAGAAAAAGTCAGAAAAATACAGCACGTTAAATCAAAATTAAAATTTTATATTTGTTCAATATAAAAATTTAAATTTTCAAAGAAAATTATACTGTTAAAATTTAAAAAAATATTCAAAATATTAGAAATTTAAATTTTCTAAGGGAAAATTATGAGAACCTCGTACTTAAAACAGAATCGTTTTTGATCCCATGGACATCCCACTCTTAATTTTGAATATGTTATACATAACATAGTTTTTTTTCATGAGAATTAAAAAAAAAAAATTGAAGAAGTGTTTTTTAAATATGTGAAAAGATAAAATGTTTTTGCATCATTTCTGTAAAAACTCGTATTATTTTAAAAATTTCCTAAAAGAAGAAGACCCCAGCTTTTACATGAGCAAAAATTTGTTAAAATCGGATCATTGGTTAAAAAGTTACAGCTCTTTGAAGTTTAAACGTGACGTATTTTTCTCACTAAAAAAGTCAAACTTTGACCCGCCATAATTTAATCTGAAGACACCATTTCCAAAAATTACTAAAATTTGAGCTAAATTTTTTGGAATGCCCCTTTTTATATTTTCAAAAATGAACTGTTAAAGTTTTTTCTTTTCTTAAGTCTAAGAATATAGATTCAATTGTAATCAAATTTGCTGTTATTCAAATTCCAACTTTAAAAAACTATGGGACACCCCATTATGTATGCACAAAACAAGTTTTTATGTTCATAAATGAAGTACAAACGTACATGCACAACATGCAGGCAGCTCACAAGAAAACAAAAGCAGACTTAATATTCTTACAAAATATGTATGTAGCCAGAAAATGTTTGTACTTTCCGGAAACGGAAAAGTATCCTGTCATTGATGATGATACTTTTACCACATACTCGCGAATTACGTGAAGTTTTTCATATATTCAAGATTTTCCTTTGTATTTGTGTTCTAGGTGGTGTTTTTTATAATTAAGTAGAATTGTTGTTTTATTTTTTGATATCATGATAATGTTTTTAGGTTGGTGTCTTATTTTAAAAATGATGAAGGACGCCACCTCAGTTTGACTATATAAGCTACCGACTAACAAAAGAGGAAATAAGAAGTAATGTTTTTATTTTCTGAAAACTAAAAAGGTTTGCAACTCCGATTTGTTACTTGGATAATAACTCACCTGCTGGTGAATTAAAGCGTTAATAACATAATTATTTTTCAACAACATTTTTATACCCTCCAACCACAGTATGGGGGTATACTAACTTTGTCATTCCGTGTGTAACACATCGAAATATCGGTCGGGGACCCCACAAAGTATATATAATATTGATCCATGATAGAATCTAAGACATTCTAGCGATGTCCGTCCGTCCGTCCGTCCGTCCGTCCGTCCGTCCGTCCGTCCGTCCGTCCGTCCGTCCGTCCGTCTGTAGAAATAACGATGCAGTCCAAACCAAAAGAGCTAGACCCTTGAAATTGGGCAAGAATATCTCTTATTTTACTGGTAAGGTTAAGTTCGAAGATGGGCAAAATCGGACCAGGGGGAAAAAAGTTCCCCCTTGAAGAACTAAAACGACCCCTGAAAAATACGATATTTTTAAGATTTTTTTTTAATTTTTGCTCAACAAATGTAACATTTGTATGCCATATTATGTTCATAAACCTGCGCTTGGACCATAGGGGTCAGAAAATTCGATTTTTTTAGGCCGCCCCCCTATGGGGGCGTGGTTATAGAAATTAATTAAAAATAACGATACAAATTTATTATTTAAGCGTAAATATCATAAACAAATAATTTGTAAACATATATAGCGGGGGAACAGGTGTCCCCCACCAACTATGCCGAACCCCCCCCCCCCCCCCCACCAAAAAAAGACGCGCAATTTTTTTTTTTTTTTAATTTTAAACGTGTTGGAGGGTATAAAAGATTCGGAACAGCCGAATTTAACACTCCTACTTGTTTTTTTCATCAATTTTTTTTTTTTTCATCAAAAATTTTTTTTTGTCATCAATTTTTTTTTTCACAAAAATTTATCAAAATCTTTTTTTCATAATTTTATTTCTTCTCATCAAAATTTTTCATGAAATTATTTTTCCATCTATATATTTTTTTTTATAAAATTTTTTTTTTTCATCAAATTTTTTTTTTTCTTCAACATGTTTTCATCAAAAAATTTTTTGTTTACCAAAATTTTTTTTCATCTTTGATATTCTATTATATTTTTATACTTACACTTATACATTTAGTGATAGAGGGTACAAAAAAAAATTATGAAAATTAAACTTTTTTACCCCTTTTACCCCCATAAAATCAGCATAGGCGAAAACCCAGTAAACCCGTAAACTTTTCAGCGTTTTATAGCCAAAATTATAAAAATACATTTAAATTAAAATTTCGGGCTACATACTTACGTAGCACAGTGGGTTCGATGGTACCCAAAATGGCGATTAATTCAGATAAGCAGTAGTTTTAGAATACTATATTTTTTTAATGACCTAATATAAACATGTAAAAATACACATTTTGGAAAAAAAAATTTGAAAAAATTTATTTTTAACCTGTTAGGCTTTTTTTTGTTTTTCGGAAAAAAGGGTTATAATTCACAATTTTTGCTGTAACTTTGGAATGAAAAGCGATAAATTAATAAAAAAAAAATGAAAATTAAAGTGTACATAATGTGCTATCAAAGTAGTCAAAGAAAGAACGCATAATATGTATTTATATTATTATAAATTTTATTTAAAATCCAATTTTTGTTTTTCACAAAATCTCATAAATGTAAAAATTTATCTGAAAAAAGTGATTTATGGGAATATTGAAGTTTTTTATTAACGACTTATCAAAAATATATAAAAACACAGCATTTGAGAAAAAAAAATTTAACAAAATGTTTTTTTTTTAATCCTTTAGTCGTTTTTTTTTGTTTTTTTTTTTGAAAAAAAATTTTGAAAATTTTTTAGAGTAAGCCCCTAACAAGCCTGAAAATTTTTTTTCAGAGTCACTTTTGAAACTGAAAATCTTGTCCGATCGAAATGAAATTTTTTGTTGTTAATAAGCTAATACAGCTAACTAATATTAAAAAACAAGTAGAAAAGTTAAATTCGACTTGGCCGAATCTATGAATACCCTCCACAATGCCCATTTCAAGTGATAGTAAATTTTCTAAGGTGAAAAAAATAACAGTTATGATTAGAAATATTTTATTTTGTGTAAAAAATTTTTTTTTAGTAATTTTTGAAAAAAAAAAAAATATTATTTTTTTTTGAGTGTAAAATTTTTTCGAATTTTACGTTCAAAAAAAAATTTGCTAATTTTTTTTTGAGTGTAAAATTTTTTTTGAGTGTAAAATTTTTTCGAATTTTATATTAAAAAAAAAATTACTAATTTTTTTTTTGAGTGTAAATTTTTTTTTGAGTGTAAAATTTTTTTCGAGTGTATTTTTTTTTTTGTTTTAGTATAAAAATATTTTTGAGTGACAAAAATACGCTTTAAAATATTTTTGTGACTTACCAATGGTTTTAAAACAGGTTTAACGGGTTTTCACCACGTGAATTTAAGGTGAAGCTAATCTGATATTCACGGTTTTGCTAATAACTTTTGAACCACTGGACCGATTTGGGTGAAATTCAACACGAACTAGGCTGGAGGAACGAAAAATATATATGCCAAGCTTCAGCATCCTCAGAATTGATTTTCGAAAGTTATAGTGCTTTTTATCTCATAAATTCACGAAAAACCCTTGCCGAAATTCAGTCGTTTGCTCATAACTTTTGAACCACTGGACCGATTTCGCTGGATTGCAATACCAACCTGACCAGGTAAATGCCCAACATATATGCCAAACTTCAGGAGCCTCCGTAAAGTCTTTCAAAAGTTAGCGTGTTTTCAACAGACAGACAGACAGACAGACAGACAGACAGACAGACAGACAGACAGACAGACAGACAGACAGACAGACAGACAGACAGACAGACAGACAGACAGACAGACAGACAGACAGACAGACAGACAGACAGACAGACAGACAGACAGACAGACAGACAGACAGACAGACAGACAGACAGACAGACAGACAGACAGACAGACAGACAGACAGACAGACAGACAGACAGACAGACAGACAGACAGACAGACAGACAGACAGACAGACAGACAGACAGACAGACAGACAGACAGACAGACAGACAGACAGACAGACAGACAGACAGACAGACAGACAGACAGACAGACAGACAGACAGACAGACAGACAGACAGACAGACAGACAGACAGACAGACAGACAGACAGACAGACAGACAGACAGACAGACAGACAGACAGACAGACAGACAGACAGACAGACAGACAGACAGACAGACAGACAGACAGACAGACAGACAGACAGACAGACAGACAGACAGACAGACAGACAGACAGACAGACAGACAGACAGACAGACAGACAGACAGACAGACAGACAGACAGACAGACAGACAGACAGACAGACAGACAGACAGACAGACAGACAGACAGACAGACAGACAGACAGACAGACAGACAGACAGACAGACAGACAGACAGACAGACAGACAGACAGACAGACAGACAGACAGACAGACAGACAGACAGACAGACAGACAGACAGACAGACAGACAGACAGACAGACAGACAGACAGACAGACAGACAGACAGACAGACAGACAGACAGACAGACAGACAGACAGACAGACAGACAGACAGACAGACAGACAGACAGACAGACAGACAGACAGACAGACAGACAGACAGACAGACAGACAGACAGACAGACAGACAGACAGACAGACAGACAGACAGACAGACAGACAGACAGACAGACAGACAGACAGACAGACAGACAGACAGACAGACAGACAGACAGACAGACAGACAGACAGACAGACAGACAGACAGACAGACAGACAGACAGACAGACAGACAGACAGACAGACAGACAGACAGACAGACAGACAGACAGACAGACAGACAGACAGACAGACAGACAGACAGACAGACAGACAGACAGACAGACAGACAGACAGACAGACAGACAGACAGACAGACAGACAGACAGACAGACAGACAGACAGACAGACAGACAGACAGACAGACAGACAGACAGACAGACAGACAGACAGACAGACAGACAGACAGACAGACAGACAGACAGACAGACAGACAGACAGACAGACAGACAGACAGACAGACAGACAGACAGACAGACAGACAGACAGACAGACAGACAGACAGACAGACAGACAGACAGACAGACAGACAGACAGACAGACAGACAGACAGACAGACAGACAGACAGACAGACAGACAGACAGACAGACAGACAGACAGACAGACAGACAGACAGACAGACAGACAGACAGACAGACAGACAGACAGACAGACAGACAGACAGACAGACAGACAGACAGACAGACAGACAGACAGACAGACAGACAGACAGACAGACAGACAGACAGACAGACAGACAGACAGACAGACAGACAGACAGACAGACAGACAGACAGACAGACAGACAGACAGACAGACAGACAGACAGACAGACAGACAGACAGACAGACAGACAGACAGACAGACAGACAGACAGACAGACAGACAGACAGACAGACAGACAGACAGACAGACAGACAGACAGACAGACAGACAGACAGACAGACAGACAGACAGACAGACAGACAGACAGACAGACAGACAGACAGACAGACAGACAGACAGACAGACAGACAGACAGACAGACAGACAGACAGACAGACAGACAGACAGACAGACAGACAGACAGACAGACAGACAGACAGACAGACAGACAGACAGACAGACAGACAGACAGACAGACAGACAGACAGACAGACAGACAGACAGACAGACAGACAGACAGACAGACAGACAGACAGACAGACAGACAGACAGACAGACAGACAGACAGACAGACAGACAGACAGACAGACAGACAGACAGACAGACAGACAGACAGACAGACAGACAGACAGACAGACAGACAGACAGACAGACAGACAGACAGACAGACAGACAGACAGACAGACAGACAGACAGACAGACAGACAGACAGACAGACAGACAGACAGACAGACAGACAGACAGACAGACAGACAGACAGACAGACAGACAGACAGACAGACAGACAGACAGACAGACAGACAGACAGACAGACAGACAGACAGACAGACAGACAGACAGACAGACAGACAGACAGACAGACAGACAGACAGACAGACAGACAGACAGACAGACAGACAGACAGACAGACAGACAGACAGACAGACAGACAGACAGACAGACAGACAGACAGACAGACAGACAGACAGACAGACAGACAGACAGACAGACAGACAGACAGACAGACAGACAGACAGACAGACAGACAGACAGACAGACAGACAGACAGACAGACAGACAGACAGACAGACAGACAGACAGACAGACAGACAGACAGACAGACAGACAGACAGACAGACAGACAGACAGACAGACAGACAGACAGACAGACAGACAGACAGACAGACAGACAGACAGACAGACAGACAGACAGACAGACAGACAGACAGACAGACAGACAGACAGACAGACAGACAGACAGACAGACAGACAGACAGACAGACAGACAGACAGACAGACAGACAGACAGACAGACAGACAGACAGACAGACAGACAGACAGACAGACAGACAGACAGACAGACAGACAGACAGACAGACAGACAGACAGACAGACAGACAGACAGACAGACAGACAGACAGACAGACAGACAGACAGACAGACAGACAGACAGACAGACAGACAGACAGACAGACAGACAGACAGACAGACAGACAGACAGACAGACAGACAGACAGACAGACAGACAGACAGACAGACAGACAGACAGACAGACAGACAGACAGACAGACAGACAGACAGACAGACAGACAGACAGACAGACAGACAGACAGACAGACAGACAGACAGACAGACAGACAGACAGACAGACAGACAGACAGACAGACAGACAGACAGACAGACAGACAGACAGACAGACAGACAGACAGACAGACAGACAGACAGACAGACAGACAGACAGACAGACAGACAGACAGACAGACAGACAGACAGACAGACAGACAGACAGACAGACAGACAGACAGACAGACAGACAGACAGACAGACAGACAGACAGACAGACAGACAGACAGACAGACAGACAGACAGACAGACAGACAGACAGACAGACAGACAGACAGACAGACAGACAGACAGACAGACAGACAGACAGACAGACAGACAGACAGACAGACAGACAGACAGACAGACAGACAGACAGACAGACAGACAGACAGACAGACAGACAGACAGACAGACAGACAGACAGACAGACAGACAGACAGACAGACAGACAGACAGACAGACAGACAGACAGACAGACAGACAGACAGACAGACAGACAGACAGACAGACAGACAGACAGACAGACAGACAGACAGACAGACAGACAGACAGACAGACAGACAGACAGACAGACAGACAGACAGACAGACAGACAGACAGACAGACAGACAGACAGACAGACAGACAGACAGACAGACAGACAGACAGACAGACAGACAGACAGACAGACAGACAGACAGACAGACAGACAGACAGACAGACAGACAGACAGACAGACAGACAGACAGACAGACAGACAGACAGACAGACAGACAGACAGACAGACAGACAGACAGACAGACAGACAGACAGACAGACAGACAGACAGACAGACAGACAGACAGACAGACAGACAGACAGACAGACAGACAGACAGACAGACAGACAGACAGACAGACAGACAGACAGACAGACAGACAGACAGACAGACAGACAGACAGACAGACAGACAGACAGACAGACAGACAGACAGACAGACAGACAGACAGACAGACAGACAGACAGACAGACAGACAGACAGACAGACAGACAGACAGACAGACAGACAGACAGACAGACAGACAGACAGACAGACAGACAGACAGACAGACAGACAGACAGACAGACAGACAGACAGACAGACAGACAGACAGACAGACAGACAGACAGACAGACAGACAGACAGACAGACAGACAGACAGACAGACAGACAGACAGACAGACAGACAGACAGACAGACAGACAGACAGACAGACAGACAGACAGACAGACAGACAGACAGACAGACAGACAGACAGACAGACAGACAGACAGACAGACAGACAGACAGACAGACAGACAGACAGACAGACAGACAGACAGACAGACAGACAGACAGACAGACAGACAGACAGACAGACAGACAGACAGACAGACAGACAGACAGACAGACAGACAGACAGACAGACAGACAGACAGACAGACAGACAGACAGACAGACAGACAGACAGACAGACAGACAGACAGACAGACAGACAGACAGACAGACAGACAGACAGACAGACAGACAGACAGACAGACAGACAGACAGACAGACAGACAGACAGACAGACAGACAGACAGACAGACAGACAGACAGACAGACAGACAGACAGACAGACAGACAGACAGACAGACAGACAGACAGACAGACAGACAGACAGACAGACAGACAGACAGACAGACAGACAGACAGACAGACAGACAGACAGACAGACAGACAGACAGACAGACAGACAGACAGACAGACAGACAGACAGACAGACAGACAGACAGACAGACAGACAGACAGACAGACAGACAGACAGACAGACAGACAGACAGACAGACAGACAGACAGACAGACAGACAGACAGACAGACAGACAGACAGACAGACAGACAGACAGACAGACAGACAGACAGACAGACAGACAGACAGACAGACAGACAGACAGACAGACAGACAGACAGACAGACAGACAGACAGACAGACAGACAGACAGACAGACAGACAGACAGACAGACAGACAGACAGACAGACAGACAGACAGACAGACAGACAGACAGACAGACAGACAGACAGACAGACAGACAGACAGACAGACAGACAGACAGACAGACAGACAGACAGACAGACAGACAGACAGACAGACAGACAGACAGACAGACAGACAGACAGACAGACAGACAGACAGACAGACAGACAGACAGACAGACAGACAGACAGACAGACAGACAGACAGACAGACAGACAGACAGACAGACAGACAGACAGACAGACAGACAGACAGACAGACAGACAGACAGACAGACAGACAGACAGACAGACAGACAGACAGACAGACAGACAGACAGACAGACAGACAGACAGACAGACAGACAGACAGACAGACAGACAGACAGACAGACAGACAGACAGACAGACAGACAGACAGACAGACAGACAGACAGACAGACAGACAGACAGACAGACAGACAGACAGACAGACAGACAGACAGACAGACAGACAGACAGACAGACAGACAGACAGACAGACAGACAGACAGACAGACAGACAGACAGACAGACAGACAGACAGACAGACAGACAGACAGACAGACAGACAGACAGACAGACAGACAGACAGACAGACAGACAGACAGACAGACAGACAGACAGACAGACAGACAGACAGACAGACAGACAGACAGACAGACAGACAGACAGACAGACAGACAGACAGACAGACAGACAGACAGACAGACAGACAGACAGACAGACAGACAGACAGACAGACAGACAGACAGACAGACAGACAGACAGACAGACAGACAGACAGACAGACAGACAGACAGACAGACAGACAGACAGACAGACAGACAGACAGACAGACAGACAGACAGACAGACAGACAGACAGACAGACAGACAGACAGACAGACAGACAGACAGACAGACAGACAGACAGACAGACAGACAGACAGACAGACAGACAGACAGACAGACAGACAGACAGACAGACAGACAGACAGACAGACAGACAGACAGACAGACAGACAGACAGACAGACAGACAGACAGACAGACAGACAGACAGACAGACAGACAGACAGACAGACAGACAGACAGACAGACAGACAGACAGACAGACAGACAGACAGACAGACAGACAGACAGACAGACAGACAGACAGACAGACAGACAGACAGACAGACAGACAGACAGACAGACAGACAGACAGACAGACAGACAGACAGACAGACAGACAGACAGACAGACAGACAGACAGACAGACAGACAGACAGACAGACAGACAGACAGACAGACAGACAGACAGACAGACAGACAGACAGACAGACAGACAGACAGACAGACAGACAGACAGACAGACAGACAGACAGACAGACAGACAGACAGACAGACAGACAGACAGACGGACGGACGGACGGACGGACGGACGGACATCGCTAGATCGTCTTAAAATCGATCGTGGATCATGAATATATATACTTTATGGGGTCCTAGACCAATATTTCGAGGTGTTACAAACGGAATGACAAACTTATATATACCCTCTATCACTAGAGTGGAGGGTATAATAAAAAAAAAATAAAAATCGAAAAAAATTTTTTTTGCTTGTATGGAAAAATTTTTTTTTATCATTTGAACTTTGACCTCAAAGGGGCACGGGTTAAAGTTATCCGATTTGGCTGAAATTTTTTCGACATCAATTTTAGACCATGTGGCACAATATTCCGCCGGGGAGACATCAATATTAATACAAAAAAATTGCTCCATACATTTCGCTGCCACCCTAATGTACATGTATGCCATATATTTACATATGGGTTCACTTTACGTATATGGACGTATATGATTCATACATAATTATGTATGACCACACATATGTTCATATATGTACATATGTGCCCATATATGGTTCATATATGGTCATATATCTTCATATATGTATCCATTAGAGTGTCCCTTATTTTGGAAATGTTGGAAATCTTGAGACGGTACCCGCTCATTTTTTTCCTTTTGACTTAAAAATAACTCAGGAAAAATTTTACGCCCCTAGGACCACGCCTTCCCTACGCGACGGGGCCTTAAAGAGCGGGGCCTAAAAAATCATTTTTCCATACAAACCAAAAAAATTTTTTTTTTATTTTTAATTTTTTTGTTATTAATTATTATATTACTTGGTTTGCTTATTCACGACAAAAAATTTGATTTTGGAGGGATAAGTCTTTCAGCGCTAAAAAATTTTTCGCAAAAAAAAAATTTGGGCGGCCGGGGTCCTACAGTAAAAAATTTTTAAAAAATATTTTTTTTTAGTTTTGACCAGCAACGGTTTTAGTTGCTATGTTGCTTTAAATGATATATATTCCAAAAAAAAAATTATTCATATCTGTGACATCTTTATCTTTTTCGAAAAAAAAAATTTTGAGCCGTAGGAATCCTACGGTAAAAAATTTTTAAAAAATATTTTTTTTTAGTTTTGAAAAGCAATGGTTTTAGTTTTTATGTTGTTTTTAATGATATATATTCCAAAAAAAATATTATTCATATTTGTGACATTTTTATCGTGTATCGAAAAAAATCATCAATGCATTTTTTACCCTTTTTTAGAACACGATTAAGATGTCACAGATACAAAAAATATTTTTTTATGAATATATATCATTTAAAGCAACATAGCAACTAAAACCGTTGCTGGTCAAAACTAAAAAAAAATATTTTTTAAAAATTTTTTACTGTAGGACCCCGGCGGCTCAAAATTTTTTTTTGCGAAAAATTTTTTAGCGCTGAAAGACTTATCCCACCAAAATCAAATTTTTTGTTGTGAATAAGCAAACCAAGTAATATAATAAATAATAACAAAAAAATTAAAAATCAAAAAAAAAATTTTTTGGTTTGTATGGAAAAATGATTTTTTAGGCCCCGCTCTTTAAGGGCCCGTCGCGTAGGGAAGGCGTGGTCCTAGGGGCGTAAAATTTTTCCTGAGTTATTTTTAAGTCAAAAGGAAAAAAATGAGCGGGTACCGTCTCAAGATTTCCAACATTTCCAAAATAAGGGACACTCTAGTATCCATATATCCTCGTATATCTATATATATAAAAGAGTAACGTGACTGACTGACTGACTGACTGACTGACTGACTTATTGACTGATTCATCATCGCCCAGCCCAAACCGCTGAAGCTAGAGACTTGAAATTTGGACTGTAGGTTCACCTCCCGGAATATAGATCCACTAAGGCTGGATTTTTGCCAATGTTGATTCTAAGGGGGTAAAAAGGGTAAAAAACTGTACTTTTGGTACTTTTTATATCTCCTGAAATAATGGCCGTAGAGACTTGAAATTTGGACTGAATGTTCACCTCCCGAAATATAGATCCACTAAGGCTGGATTTTTGCCAGTGTTGATTCTAAGGGGGTAAAAAGGGTAAAAAACTGTACTTTTGGTACTTTTTATATCTCCTGAAATAATGGTCATAGAGACTTGAAATTTGGACTGTATGTTCACCTCCCGAAATATAGATCCACTAAGGCTGGATTTTTGCCAGTGTTGATTCTAAGGGGGTAAAAAGGGTAAAAAACTGTACTTTTGGTACTTTTTATATCTCCAGAAATAATGTTCATAGAGACTTGAAATTTGGACTGTATGTTTACATTATGGAATTTAGATCCAGTAAGGCTGGGTTTTTGCCAATGTTGGTTCTAAGGGGGTAAAAAGGGTAAAAATCTGTACTTTTGTGTACTTTTTATATCTCCTGAAATAATGGTCATAGAGACTTGAAATTTGGACTGAATGTTCACCTCCCGAAATATAGATCCACTAAGGCTGGATTTTTGCCAATGTTGATTCTAAGCGGGTAAAAAACTGTACTTTTGGTACTTTTTATATCTCCTGAAATAATGGTACTAGAAACTTGAAATTTGCAATTTCGGTTCACTTCCCGGAAAAAAGATTCACCACGGCTGGGTTTTTGCCAATGTAGATTCTACGGGGGTAAAATGGGTAAAAAAAAGTACTTTTGGTAGTTTTTTTTATTTACTAAAATAATGGTCATTCAAACTTGAAATTTGGAATGTAGGATCCTTTAATGAAATAAAAAATTCTGGAACAAGTACTTTCTGAAAATTCTGTACCGTTTATAAAAAGTACCTTTTATAAAAAGTACCTTTTATAAAAAGTACCTTTTAAAAAAAGTACCTTTTATAAAAAGTACCTTTTATAAAAAGTACCTTTTATAAAAAGTACCTTTTATAAAAAGTACCTTTTATAAAAAGTACCTTTTATAAAAAGTACCTTTTATAAAAGGTACTTTTTTTAAAAAAGGTACTTTTTATAAAAGGTACTTTTTTTAAAAAAGGTACTTTTTTTAAAAAAGGTACTTTTTATAAAAGGTACTTTTTATAAAAGGTACTTTTTATAAAAAGTACCTTTTATAAAAAGTACCTTTTATAAAAAGTACCTTTTATAAAAAGTACCTTTTATAAAAAGTACCTTTTATAAAAAGTACCTTTTATAAAAAGTACCTTTTATAAAAAGTACCTTTTATAAAAAGTACCTTTTATAAAAAGTACCTTTTATAAAAAGTACCTTTTATAAAAAGTACCTTTTATAAAAAGTACCTTTTATAAAAAGTACCTTTTATAAAAAGTACCTTTTATAAAAAGTACCTTTTATAAAAAGTACCTTTTATAAAAAGTACCTTTTATAAAAAGTACCTTTTATAAAAAGTACCTTTTATAAAAAGTACCTTTTATAAAAAGTACCTTTTATAAAAAGTACCTTTTATAAAAAGTACCTTTTATAAAAAGTACCTTTTATAAAAAGTACCTTTTATAAAAAGTACCTTTTATAAAAAGTACCTTTTATAAAAAGTACCTTTTATAAAAAGTACCTTTTATAAAAAGTACCTTTTATAAAAAGTACCTTTTATAAAAAGTACCTTTTATAAAAAGTACCTTTTATAAAAAGTACCTCTTATAAAAAGTACCTTTTATAAAAAGTACCTTTTATAAAAAGTACCTTTTATAAAAATTACCTTATATAAAAAGTACCTTTTATAAAAAGTAACTTTTATAAAAAGTACCTTTTATAAATGGTACCTTTTATAAAAAGTACCTTTTATAAAAAGTAACTTTTATAAAAAGTACCTTTTATAAAAAGTACCTTTTATAAATGGTACCTTTTATAAAAAGTACCTTTTATAAAAAGTACTTTTTATAAAAAGTACCTTTTATAAAAAGTACCTTTTATAAAAAGTATCTTTTATAAAAAGTACCTTTTATAAAAAGTACCTTTTATAAAAAGTATCTTTTATAAAAAGTACCTTTTATAAAAAGTACCTTTAATTAAAAGTACCTTTTATAAAAAGTACCTCTTATAAAAAGTACCTTTTATAAAAAGTACCTTTTATAAAAAGTACCTATTATAAAAAGTACCTTTTATAAAAAGTACCTTTTATAAAAAGTACCTTTTATAAAAAGTACCTTTTATAAAAAGTACCTTTTATAAAAAGTACCTTTTATAAAAAGTACCTTTTATAAAAAGTACCTTTTATAAAAATTACCTTTTATAAAAAGTAACTTTTATAAAAATTACCTTTTAAAAAAAGTATTTTTATAAAAAGTATCTTTTATAAAAAGTACCTTTTACAAAAATTACCTTTAATATAAAGTACCTTTTATTAAAAGTACCGAAAGTGCTGAAACAATGATCCTAGAAAGACGAAATATGGAATGTAGGATTTTTCGATGAAGAAAAAAACATTCTGGAAGAGATACTTTTTGTAAATTCCGTTTCTAACGGGGGGTAAGAAAGTGTACTTTTGGTACTTTTTTTGTTCCTATAATAATGACCTTAGAATCTTGCATTTTGGAATGTAGGGTACTTCGGTGAAAAAAACATTCTGCTAAAGTATTTTTTTAAAAAATCCTTTTCTAGAGGTATAAAAAAGCGTTTTTTGATACTTTTTATATTTCATGAAGTAATGATCCTAGGCACTGAAATTTTGAATGCTGGATAACTTTCTTTTATGAAATTCTGTTTCTAAGGGTCGTGACCGATCGTAAAGGGGATAGTGTAAATTTGGTTATTTTTATATTTTTTGAAATAATGGTTCTGAAACTTGATATTTTAAATATAGGATCACCTAGCACAAAAAAAAAGTTTTCAGAAAATTTAATTTTAAGGGATGAGGTGGAAAATGGTTATTTTTACCTATCTAACTATTAAACTAAAATCCCCAGAAATAACAGCCATATTAAAAAATTAAAAATTTTAGGGTAAAAAGGGGTACCTGGTAGAAGTCATGTAAAATGGTACTTTTCATATCTATAAAATAACGACAATAGAAATTTTTATTTCTTTAACGCATATTATACGGACAGGAATGAAACTTGCATGGAACAAAAGGTTATGGAATTGGAAATGATATGGAGTAGAACGGGGATCGATATGGAATAGAGCAGGGAACAAAATGGAATGATACTTTTTACTCAAATTTATCGTATTTAACTTTTTTTATTCCATATTTTTTCTCCCTATATGTTTTTTCACTCAAACTTATTTTTATTTCCATTTCTTTTTTCACTGAAATATTTATTCACTTAAAATCGAAAATTGTCAATATCTTTTTTTCACCGGAACGCACATGATAACGTACCAGCGAAGTTATTCAAATTGTATTGTTTGAATTATTCATTGAAATATTATTTTATGAAAGACGTAAACATCCACAAGTAAATAAAACAAAGACCACCTTGGGAAATTTTTTGAAATCGATAGATTAATCCTGATCCTTCTATTATTCGGTATTCAATACAACCGGTAACGAAGTACCGGGATGGTAAGCTAGTGTTTCCATATACGAAAATTTTTCACCGGGTCATCAAAATTTTTTTATGAAAAGAAAAAATATGAAAAAATAATTTCATAAAAAAAAATTTTGATGAGAAGAGAAAAAAATTATGAAAAAAAGTTTTTGACGAAAAAAAGTTTTTGATGAAAAAAAAAAATAAAAATTGAGGAAAAAAGCTTTTGATGAAAAAAAAAAAATTGCTGAAAAAAAATGTTTCATCAAAAAAATTTTTTTGTTTACCAACATTTTTTTTCATCGACATCTTTTTTTAACATGATAATGTTTTAAGGCTGGTGTCTAATTTTAAAAAAGTTGCAGGACTCCACCTCAGTTTGTCTATATAAGCTAACAATTAACGAAAAAGAAAACAAGAATTACTATTTTCATTTTCTTAAAACTAAAAATTTTAATAACTTGGGTTTGTAATTTGGATAAAAATTCACCTCGTGGTGAATAAAACCGTTTTTCACCAGCTGGTGAATAAAAAGTAACATAATTATTTTTCAACAAACAATTTTTTTCATCAATTTTTTTTGTTCGTCAATTTTTTTTTTCGTCAATTTTTTTTCTATCAAATTTTTTTCCATCAAATTTTTTTTTTTTATAAATTTTTTTTTTTCATTTAACTTTTTTTTTTATCAAATTGTTTTTTTCATATTTTTTTTTGTCCATCATACTTTTTTTTCATAATTTTTTTTACATCAAAAAGTTGTTCTTTTAATCAAAAAAATTCATCAAAAACTTTTTTTCATCAAATTTTTTTTTTCATCATTTTTTTTTCCATAAATTTTTTTTTTCCAAAAAAAAAATTTTTTTCATCAATTTTTTTTTTGATCAAACCTTTTTTTTCATACATTTTTTTCTCCATCAAACTTTTTATACCCTCCACTCTAGTGATAGAGGGTATATATAAGTTTGTCATTCCGTTTGTAACACATCGAAATATTGGTCTAGGACCCCATAAAGTATATATATTCATGATCCTTGATCGATTTTAAGTCGATCTAGCGATGTCCGTCCGTCCGTCCGTCCGTCTGTCTGTCTGTCCGTTGAAAACACGCTAACTTTTGAAAGACTTTACGGAGGCACCTGAAGTTTGACATATATGTTCTCTATTTACCGGGTCAGGTTGGTATTGCAATCCAGCGAAATCGGTCAAGTGGTTCAAAAGTTATGAGCAAAAGAGTAAATTTCGGCAAGGGTATTTTTCGAATTTACAGGATTAAAACCACTATAACTTTCGAAAGACAATTCTAAGGGGGATGAAGCTTAGCATATATATTTGTCGTTCCCCAAGGCTATTTGGTTTTGAATTTCAGCAAAATCGGTCCAGTGGTTCAAAAGTTATAAGCAAAGCACTGAATTTCAGATTTGTTTCACCTTAAACTGTTGAAAACTCGTTAAACAAGTTTTAAAAGCATGGTGAAATACCAGTTTTTTAAAACTTGTTGTTGTTTGTTTTCTTGTCGTGGGGTGCAGTTTAGTTGTTAGACAAGTAAATATTTGTTATTGTTTTGTTATTGTAACTGTATGTAACGGTGTATAGTAAGAATTTTTGGAAAAAAAAATCAACTGAAGTAAAATAAAAAGTGGGAAATATGTGAAATATTTTTTTTGTATTGCATATATGTATAAAACAACAAAAATATTTTACAAAGTAATTTTGTTACTCAAAGAAATTGTACACTAAAAAAAATATTTACACTAAAAAAATGTTACACTCAAAAAATGTATACATAATTTTTTTTTGTAATGAAATGTGACACTCAAAAAAATGCTGACAGTCAAAAAAATTTTACACTCAAAAAAATTTGATTGATTAAAAAAACGTTTTACTTAATATAATATATGTATTTCTAATAAAAAATTTGTGATGCAATTTTTTGAATTTTTTTTAGAAAATTACTATCAGATGACATTGCGGAGGGTATTCATAGATTCGACCAAGTCGAACTTAATTTTTCTACTTGTTTTTCATAATTTTTTTTATCAATTTTTGTTATCAATTTTTTTCAGCAAATTTTCTTTTCATCAATTTTTTTTCATCAATTTTTTTTTTTCATAATTTTTTTTTTTCATCAATTTTTTTTATTATTTATTTGTTTTTCATAATTTTTTTTTTTTCATAAATTTTTTTTTATCATATTTTTTTCATCAATTTTTTTTTAACAAATTTTTTATTATCAATTTTTTGCTCACCAAAAATTTTTTTCATATTTTTTACATCAAAAAGTTGTTCTTTTAATCAAAAAAATTCATCAAAAACTTTTTTTCATGAATTTTTTTTTCACCAATAATTTTGGGTTCATTAAATTTTTTTTAACATAATTTTGTTTTTCGTGAAGGAAAATAATTTTTTTTTTAACCAAAACTACTTTTCACCAAGTCTATGCTTTTTTTCATAAAAATTTTCCATTTGTTTATCAAATGTACATAAAACAACACAGAAAAAAATAAAAATGAATTTCAATTACGAAATTCGTTGATTCAATTAAAAAATTAATTGATTTCGGACGTATCACGAAAATGCGCATATTAATTACTCATTTTGTTTTAAAATAGTTTTAAAACTTAATTAAATTTTTAATTGAATCAATTAAAGTATTAATTGAAAATAAAATGGAAACCAATTAAAATTGTAATTAAATAAACTAATAAAAAAATTAATATAAAACTAAAAATCAATAGTATAGATTTATTGATTCACATAAAATGTTTAAATGAAAAAAGACCAAAACTCAATTTAATTTTAAAATTTAAACTTCAAAAAATGCCCTAAAATAAATAAACATAGAATTTTTGCGTTTTATATTATTAAGAATTTTTTTTCTTTATTAAATATAAACAGTTGGAATAGTTTTGCATAGAAACATTATAGTAGTATTTTAAAATATCAATAAGTATTTAAAACTACATTTTTATTTTTAAATCTTGTTATTGCATGCATTTTTGTCGCTTTAGTAAAGTTGAAACAAAAAAAAAATTGTATTATATTTCAATGTGCAAAACACAAGGCAAATGCCTCATATTATTTTTTTTTTTGTTTCAACTGTACATATTTCATTAGCAAAACACTTTATCCGCAACGACCACTCGCCTTAAAGAAAACAATGAAACTAAATTTGTTTGTTCGTTTTTATGTATTCATTGGCTGCTACCACCAAAATATACAAAACAATAGTTCAAAAGTTTTTTTTGTTGTTTTTTGCATTTTTATTTTTTCATTGGCTACTAACACTAATGCATACAAAACCGGTTTCGTTTGTTTATTTTATTTTTGTTTTCAGTAAAGTTAAGAATTCAATTAAAACATTAATTGAATCAATTAAAATGTTTAATTGAAGTTACAATAAATATCAAATACATTTTTAATTAAAAAAAAATTACGATATTATTTTCTGTGAAGTGAGAGTGTTATATTCTTTGGTGCCGAATCTTTTATACTCTCCAAAATGTAAAAACACTTTTTTGCACTTATTTGTGCACTCACTTACGAAATGGACAGCTCTTTTGGTTTTTTAATGGGGTCCTCGACTGATATTTCAATTGTTGTGCATGGAATAGCAATGTAATAAACATTATATTTTCTAAAAAAAGTTTTGGCAAGTACACCCAAATCTTCCGCAAAACATTATTATGATTTAATATTTTGGGCAAGAGTACAAAATTCGCATTTTTTTTCAATCAAATTTTCAAATTTTGAAAAAAGCTGTTTTGAGGACCCCCCCCCCCCCCCCCCCCTCAAAGTCGCGTAATTTTTTTGGTAAAAAGTTTGAACGGGTTAATAACCGTAAAATCTTTAAATTTAATACAAAATAGCTTTTAATTAATTTTATTAAAAAAACTTTTAAATATTTTTTAAGTCCTTTTTTTACAAAAATTCCAATTTTGAGGCTCAAAGTGGGGACAGAAGATAAACTCCGATCGGAGTGATATTTTGCCTGTGAGTTACCCTTAGGGGACCGGTACTTTTGGCGGGTATTAGAATTTGATCACAGAGAAAATCCCAAACATGAGCCACCCAAGTGGGTACCAATATCACTTTCTTGAAGCTGAATTTTTTTTGTCATATGGGTGAATTTAAACTTTTTTCTGTTTATTCTCTTTTTTTTAAATATTCCTGAATTTTTCTATTCTTTTTCTGAATTTTCAATACGTCTTTGTTAATTGTTTGTACTTTTTATATCAGTGTCTGCTTAAGTTCCTTACGAATTACCCATCTTTACATTAAATGTATAAAATGTGTGCCATTGTAGATTTATACGCGGCTACTAAAATGAAAAAGTTTTTTCATTTGCCTTCATTTGCTAACCAAAGCTGTTTCTGGAAATTATACAAACCTAGAGCACAAACCTGCGGTAAGAAAAATTTTAAGCATCCCCAGCAACAATTTTTACAAGTATTAGTAGAACATTAATTTAATACGTAAATATTTTTCATAAAATTTAACATTTTTTTGTAGGAACTACCCAGATTTTTTATTAGTATTTTCTTAAGGGTTTAAAGATCCTCCTATTGAAATTTTCTGACTTTCCAAGAGGTACACAGAAAAAAACGAATTTTTATATTGACCCCCATATTTGTGAATACAATAAATTTTTTCACTGAAAGTGCTCCTATACGGAAATTTCTAATATCAACAAACGTTTGTAAATTTTTGATTGTTGAAAAAAGAATTTGTTTTTTTTTTCAACAAAGAAATTCAACAAACAAAAACACAATTAGTTGATCTGACAAAAGTAAAAAATCTTATTTTTTTTTCAACAAAGAAATTCAACAAACACAATTTGTTGATCTTACAAATGTTTTTTTTTCAACATAGAAATTTAACAAACACAAACATTATTTTATTTGATTTTTTCTGTAAGTACAGATCGAGCACGGGCTCTAATTGTATTTGTTATAAGGGTTCAAGTTGAAAAAATGCAGAAGAAAAATTGAATTTCTAAAAATTATAGACATTTCTGGTATTTCCTATACCGGTTTCAAACACCCCAGTTAGTGTCATCTTCAGTAGGATTTTAAATGTCGGTTTGTCTTGTTAATGAAAACTGTTTTTTATATATGTGAATATTTATAGTTTCTACAGAATAAATTTTGACAGTTTCCAACACTACAATTCTATTTCTAGCAATCTCAACCTCACCTCATACTTTCTTTCAACTTTTTTGTCTCTTACATTATTTCGCAAGGGTTACCAACATGATCTGGAATTGCAGACACAAATGAAGGAATTTGCATTTTCTGTTTCGGAGACGTGCCTAATGGCGACATATTTTGTCAGTAATTTTATTTGATTTTTTCTGTAAGTACAGATCGAGCACGGGCTCTAATTATATTTGTTATAAGTTGAAAAAATGCAGAAGAAAAACATTATTTGTTGATATGATAAAAGAATTTTGAAATAAAATTAATTGACTGAGTTTGTTGAAAACAAAATCGAAGTTTTGTTATATGGATTAACAGGCGTCCGTTTTTACTAAATGTTTGGTTGATTTCATGTTTGGTGGATTTACAATTGATGTTTGTTGATTTAAATTTGACGATTTTATTTTCTGTGTAGTGATTGTAAGTTAGTGGGTAAAGACATAATGTTCGAATGTGAAATATGTATTTCATGCGCGAAAGCGTGTGTCGAAACTTTCGATTCGAAAGTCACAAGTCGGGTGGGTAACCATAAAAAAAATACTACTACTTGTTCTTTAAAACTAATTTATAGTATCCAAACAAATGGACAATACAGGCACAGGTTTGGCAATTAAAAAAACCTATGTGTAACCTTAAAGGTTACATTAATCATCGCGAGCATGCATCGGTATGAATTTTCATCAAATACTCACCAATAAATTTTTTATAAAGTTGTGAATATGTTTGCTGGGTTGTATCTAAACTCAAAAAAATTATGTAAGTAAAATCAACTGAATATGATAGTTGAAATAACAAAAATTACTAACTAAAATAGGTGTTTCATAGTTCTTAACGAAAAACAAACACATTTGTAGTTGAAAACAACTTATACGGATTCATTTATCAACAACTATCATCTAGTAGCAGCCATACTTTTCTGAGTGTAAACAAAAGTATGCGTAGATTATTTTGTGCGATTTAATCTTCTATGTACTCTAGCGATATGTTCTGTATGTACTTCACTATTTATAGTGACATAGTTCATATTATTTTGCTTCTTTCTTTGTATGACAAAAAAATATCATTACCAAGTAACACCAAATAACAAAACCATACGGAATTGCAGGGTTGGATATCGGTTTGATCTATTTCGGAATTTCTCAAAAACTTTAAAAATATTTTTAAATACTGTTCTCAGAAGAAAAATAAAATAAAATAAATTTTTTGCGAAATTTAGTTATTTGATATTTTTTTTTTTGCCAAAAAAAAAAATTAAAACAAAACTTTCTCTGTACTGTTCTCAGAAAAACAAATTAAATCAAATGATTTTTTCGCGAAAGTTAGTTTTTTGACAAAAAATTTTTTTAACAAAAAAAAATTTTGGAAAACAATTTTTTCTTAACATGATAATGTTTTCTGGCTGATGTCTAATTTTAAAAATGATGCAGGACGCCATCTCAGTTTGTTTACACCGCTCAACAGATGGAAGGTTTTTGGCCGGTTTGAAGTTTCATATACAATTTTTAAAGATGTTGACTCGCTGATTCTAAATTTGTGCTCCAAATTTTTCCATCACGTCTAGAATTTTAATTATTCGCAGTTGAAAATGCAAAAAAAAATGCGATTTTTGCCTTTTTTGAAAGCCTGCACAGCAACCACTGGGTGGAATAAAAATCTGGTATAAAGCGTTAGAGTAGAATTGAAATATGATCTCAAATATATGATCAAAAAAATTTGAAGTTGTTGCACTATTACTGGCCAAACATGTATTTTAAAAAAAACCTGTGAAAAAAATTAGAAAAAGCACCATTTTTAAAAGGCTCTTAAACAAAAACAAGATGATCAATCTTTTTGTGATGAGCTCAAAATTTAGGCAAAGTTGATTCTTTCTTATAGACTTTTAAACCCAGTAAAGATATCTTCCGGTTTATACGAAAAATAACACAGAAAACTTGAATTAGTAAAATATTTTTTTTTTAGTTTTTATTTGAAAAATATCATAAAGAACTTTTACAAAAATTATAATTTTAACAGTATCATTTTAAAACGCAAGTGTAAAACGCAATTATTAGAAAAAAATAGTTTTCTATGTAGGAGACCATAGACAAATTATACTTTTGCGCTTCATACCAGATTTGTATTCCACTGAATAGCTGCTGTGCAGGCTATCAAATAATGCAAAAATCGTAATTTTTCGCATTTTCAACCATGAATAACTAAAAATCTGCGTGATGGAAAAATTTGGAGAACAGATTTGGAGTCAGGAGATCAAAGTCTACTAAAATTGATCACCAGAATTGAAACCGGAAAATGAGTGTTGAGCGGTGTTATAAGTCTTTCACCAATTGGTGAAAAACGTATTTTTTTCACAAAATTTTTTTTTATAAATTTTTTTTTATAAATTTTTTATCAAAATTTTTTTTGTTATGAATTTATTTTATCAAATTTTTTTTTAATCAAAATATTTATTTTTTTTTTACTCCTGCTCGAGGTCACGTTTCTTTACTAATTATTAAGATGATATTGTCAAAGTAACAATTTTTGAGAAACTATTTATAAAGTTGTTGGTTTTAAATTGATTAGTTTGATCACTTTGCAAGTCAAACTCAACACGTTTTCGGAATTTATCAGATTCCATTGTCAAGAGTATTGCAAATTGACAATCGTTAGTGGCAAAACATAAAATCTTTTATTCGTATGTAGCAAATTGACAATCGTTAGTGACAAAAAATAAAGTCTTTTTTTACTAACAATTTTTTTTTGTTTTTTCTCAAAACTATTTTCGTTTACATACTAATTTTTTAATTCATCCATTGTTAATTTTTTTCTAATCAAAATTTCCAATCCTGTTATGTCTTTTTCAATTTAGAATATGCTGCATTTTTTTGCCGTGGTATATCTCTTATTTTTTTTTTCTATTTTTTACTATTATGTGATTTTGTGCGTGTTTGAGTTTGAGACTCGCAGCCAATTTCAGTTAAATTAAGTTCAGTAGTTTACACTTTGTAGTTTTACATCTTCTTATAGTTGTTCGTTTGTTTCATAGTGTTTTTTTTTTATTTTTTTTATTTTGGCAAATATGTTAATGTACCACTATTGTTTCTAGTGATGCTCATGCTCCATATACCATATGTACTCGTATGTGGGATAACAACCAAAAAAGAAAAGTTTCCAAAATTGTTTGTTTACACTTCAATGTTTGCGGTTTAAGTTGGCTGGCATTGATGTTAATGTTAACCCATTGTATGTCATTTTTGTTAGGAAGGTTTAAAAAAAAAATTACAAAATAACACTGCAATATTACAATTTGTGAAAAGAGTGCTTGATTGACAGATTCATCATCGAACAGACTTTATAAATTTTTTGAAATAATGAGCCTAGAACCCTGATATTTGGAATTTACGATCCTTCAGAAAAAATGTTTTTTGGAAATTCCATTTCTTAGGGTAATAAAAAAGTGTAATCTGATACTTTTTATATTTCCTAAAATAATGGGCCCAGAAATCTGAAATTTGGAATTAAGGATCCTTCCGTGAAAAAAATTCTAGAAAAAAATACGCAAGTGGGGTTAGTTTTTTTGAAAATTCCGTTTATAACGGGGATATTTAGCTGACGGATCACCCATTTTTTTTTATTTTTGGTTATTTGATAGAGCTTCGTAAATGATTAAAAACCATTTTTTTTTATCAATACTTTGGAAAAAGTGTTAAAAAAGCGCTTTTTTGGCAATATTGACTTTTAGACAGTTCTTTAAGATTTTCGTGCTCGGAAACTGTAAGTCGTACGAAAAACCTTATAAAAATAACATTGTTTATAATATTATTAAGATTTATAAAAAAAAATGGTTTTAAAATTTCAACAAAAAAATTTTGAAAACTATATTTAAATTATTTTTTTTCCTGGGAAGGGTACCATGGAATTCCAAAAATTTTGTATTAATTTTTTGGTTAACATTTGTTTATACCCTTTAATCTAGTGATAGAGGGTATAAGTATATGGGTTTGTCATTCCGTTTGTAACACCTCGAAATATTGGTCTAAGACCCCATAAAGTATATAAATTCATGATCTTCGTTCGATTCTAAGACGATCTGGCGATGTCCGTCCGTCTGTCCGTCCGTCTGTCCGTCTGTCTGTTGAAAACACGCTAACTTTTGAAAGACTTTACGGAGGGCCCTGAAGTTTGGCATATATATTGGGCATTTATTTACCTGGTCAGGTTGGTATTGCAATTCAGCGAAATCGGTCAATTGGTTCAAAAATTATGACCAAAAGAGTGAATTTTGGCAAGAGTTTTCCGCGAATTTACAAAACAAAAAACACGATAACATTCTATAGACAATTCTGAGGATGCTGAAGCATTTCATATATATTTGTCGTTTCTTTAAGCTGGTTAGTATTGAACTTCAGCCAAATCGGCCCAGTGCACAGTGGTCGGAGCTGCGCATTTGAGAGTCAACAAATGTTTAGTTATTTACAATAAATGCTCGTATTCGCTTAGTAGACACCCTAGTAGAAAGAAAACCGTTCATAGAAAGAAAATCCATCGCTTAGTTTAGTCAGGACATAAATTCAAAGTAAGAACTTTTTGAATAAATTTGAAAAAAATAATTTTTTTAGAAGACTTTTTTTATTTTATTTTTTAAAACTACTTCTAATAACGCGATTTTCCAGAAATTAAGTGGAGATTGTAGCTATAACAAGTACCTTTGTTACCCATTTCATGGTTTTTAATATTACTCTTTGTAAGTAGGAAATACAGGCCATCAAAAAGTGCCAATTTTTTAAAAATTAGAAAAAAAACAGTTTATATTTTGGATTTTGTGGGGAACGAAAGGGAATGGCGATTCTTTTTGTACAATAAACTAGAAGTATACTCCTGGGGTAGAAACTTGTGCAGCCAGTTGCAGCAGCGCTCTGAAATGAGGTTTAAAGTGGGGTCAATTAATGAAAAATAAATATTTTAAAGTGCATTTTTTTTGAATAACACTGCGGAACACTAAAAAATAAACAAGAGTTACGACCATCATTTCTATATATTTCGGACATGCTGATTCGAATGGCGTACTTCGTTTTTAAATGTATGGTACAGTTTTCTTGCAAAATGTCGTTAAAGATTTGCTGATTTAGAGCCAGTTTTTTAACAAAAAAATTTGCAAAGTAAATAGTTTATAAATTTTATGACATGGAAAACAAAGATATGACTTGTAGCAACATTTATTATGCAAATTTGGTTTAAAGCTTTTCAATTTAAGCCCTTAAATTCGCGAATTTCTTAATTTTTTAAGGTTTTCGCGAAATTACCAGCCAAATTGGTATTTGATAAAAAACTTGCTTTTAATGAATCAAAAATGCATCCCTAACAATACGAATAGTGGACAAAAAACACCTATGTTATATGGACCATCATGATGAAAATCGCGAAAAACCGTTTTTTTGTATATGCCAGCATCACTTTACGAGATGATTTAAGGTTCCATCTTTTAGTATATAATGTGGGAACCTTAAACTAGCTAAACTAACTGACCCAAAATTTGTCCAAAAAAGTTTTCGTTTGCAAAAGTTATCTTAACAAAAACTATTATTTCAGTGTTTGCGATACAATAATTATAGTTTTTGTTAAGATAACTTTTGCAAATGAAAACTTTTTTGGACAAATTTTGGGTCAGTTCATTGTTTAAGGTTCTTACATTATATACTAAAAGATGATGCCTCAAATCATCTCCTAAAGTGATGCTGTCATATACAAAAAAACGGTTTTTCGCGATTTTCATCATGATGGTCCATATAACATAGATGTTTTTTGTCCATTATTCGTAGTGTCATGGACGCCTTTATGATCCACAAAATGCAAGTTTTTTATCAAAGACCAATTTAGCGGTTAATTTCGCGAAAACTTAAAAAAATGAAGAAATCCGCGAATTTAAGGGCTTAAGATGAAAAGCTTTAAACCGAATTTATATTAGAAATATTGTTACAAGTTATATCTTTGTTTTTCATGGCAAAATTTAAAAATCATTAGCTTTGGAGTTTATTTTGTTAAAAAAGCAGCTGAAAATCAGCCAATCTTTAATGACATTTTAAAAGAAAACTGTACCATACATCGAAAAACGGAGTACGCCATTCGATTCAGCATGTCCGAAATATATTGAAATGATGGTCGTAACTCTTGTTTTCTAAAACAGTGGTTAGTTTTGTCACGCAGTGTAATCGTTTTAATCGTTTTGTTACACAATTTTACTTTAATTATCTTTATTGTTAAGAGATAACCGCGGTTTCCAATAATTATTGATTTTGATACCCTACCTCACTTTTTTAAGGCAAAGGGAGTTTCTCCTAATGCTTATAACTAAAAGGCTTTCTTGGCCGCAGTTACGGCGAAAATAACTGGAATAGAAGAAGAAGATATTACAAAAGACCCATAAGGGTCGCAGTGCCGGCCGTTAGGGCTAGATCACCCCTTGAATAATAATAAAAGATATTATAAAACGGGTTGATATAATACCTCTGTGTATCAACGTAAACGAGAAAATTAATTCAGTTAAATTTATTAAACGCATACATGGAAGTGAAAAATTTCACAGTGCTACAAAATCGAACTTTCGGAATCGGAATGGGATGAAACCAAAAGCAAATGAAAGCTGACGTTTTCCATAACAAAACCCTCAAGGCCTTTTTTTTAGGTCAGAGCTAGATTTTATTTTACACACATTTAAAGTTGGTGATTTTAAAGCATTTAAAGTTTTTGTGTACTAAACATGTCATACTTTAAAGGCCCCTGGTGGTGCCCTTATTGGACATGTAGGGTCCAGTTTCCAAACATAAGCTCAAAATTACTTCAGCTATGAATGGTATGAATTTAGCTGCAATCGGTCCAGTACCTATTTACTGAAAAGCCAAATTATTAAAATAAAACACTGTACACCGTTGCGTATGATTGTTATTTAAAGGCAATTACAATATTAATCATTCGCCACTAATACAGTTTTCAAGCATTTATTATTATAATTATAATAAAAGTGCACTAACTTCAAATGCGTGTAAAAAAAAATCTAGCTCTGAACTAGAAAAAAGCCTTGAGGGGTTTGTTATGGAATATGTCAACTTTCATTTGCTTTTGGTTTCATCTCATTCCGATTTTGGGTGTTGCACTGTGTTATTAGTTGAAAAGTATGGTTGGTGACCCATGAGTACCACTATGCATACAATTCTAGCTCATGACATTATTTATACAAGAATTGTGATTGCCCGTTGGTATTAAAATAATCGTTAACTAATAAAGAAACATTTAACAAATATTTGCCTTTTTTATGAAAATTATCGGAGCAGGCTCTGAAAAGATCACATGGCATTTTAAAAACTATAAAAGAAACTTTAACAGAGAAAACTCAAAAACAAAGAACCTGAAAGATGTTTTTAGTATGTTTATGATTGAGTCCGATCCAAATATATCCCTAATAAAAAAGATAGAAAAGTTTGAAGTACTGATTATAGAGTAATGTTTTTTAAATATTTTTTACCAAAAACTTAACAATTATTGCAAATAATGCTTATTTACCGTGTGTTGCTTCTTTATAATAGATTGAAAACAGTTAATTTTGACCGTTATTTTCGTGAAAGAAAACACGTTGTATTTAATGGTAAGCTGTTATATTGTCACTTAAAATCCGTAACTGTTTTAAATAATTGACCTTCATTTTATTTTTTTATATGAATAAATTAACCAACTTTGCCTTAAATTTACAAGTAGGGTACTAATGCGAAAAATGTCCAATCAACATGAGTGAGTTCCCTAAGGTCTCCAGTTTTTATAATGGTAAAGAATGTCGTGAAATTCCTATCCGTTCAAGAGTTATAATAAGAAAACGTTGATGCTCGCCTTTTTCATACAAAGTTCCCAATGTGCGGCGGCCAAAAATACTTCCAGTATAGGTATCATCGTGAAACTTCGGTCACGGCTTTTTAAATACGTTAGAACTATTTAATGATAAAATGGAAGTGGTTGAGGACCCATAACCATCCCCAAGCCCCTACCGTACCCAAGCTCCCACATTCACCCCACGTAAGAAAAACGAAACTTTGTTTTTAATTCACATTTAATTCATAACTTTTTTACAAGATTAGTTTTCAAACAGAAAAATATTGACTTATTAATTATGAAATAATATGTAATAAAAAATTATAAAAAGGCTAAGGGGGGTTGTTACTAAAAAACAGCCATAATATTACCAATTTTTAAACAGCTATAAAAAATAAATACGCAATAATTTTTAATTCTTTTTTTTTTTATATGAAAGACAAAAATCGTTATATTTTAAAAAGTTTTTGTAACTTAAATTTTGATCAAATAGAATTGCCAGGGTTGCCACCCAATTGTGGGATGCTTTTTTAAATGATAAAATTGACTGCACTTCTACAGCAAAAACTACTGATTGATTTTGATGACTTTTTTTTTGATTTGTAGATTACACCGCTCGACAGTCATTTTCCGGTTTGAATTCTGGTGTTCAATTTTAGTAGACTTTGATTCCCTGAATCTTTACTCCAAATTTTTCCATCACGTCCAGATTTTTAGTTATTCACGGTTAAAAATGCGAAAAATGACGATTTTTGCATTGTTTGAAAGCCTGCACAGCAGCCATTGAGTGGAATACAAATCTGGTATAAAGCGCAAAAGTATAATTTGTCTTTGATTTCCAACATAGAAAACAATTTTTTTCTAATTATTGCGTTTGGTTGGGTTAGAATTGCGTTTTAAAATGACTCTGTTAAAATTATCATTTTTGTCAAAAAGATAAGATCTTAGTTTTTTTTTCAAAGAAAAACTAAAAAAAATAAATATTTTACAAATTTAAGTTTTCTGTGTTATTTTTCGTATAAACCGGAAGATATCTTTAATGGGTTTAAAAGTCTATAAGAAAGAATGAGATTTTGTCTAATTTTTTCATACTTAAGATTGATCATCTGGTTTTTGTTTTAGAGCCTTTTCAAAATGGAGCCTTTTCTATTTTTTTTCACAGTGTTTTTTTAAAATACGTGTTTGGCCAAAAAAGGCATTTTCAATCGCGAATAATTAAAATTCTAGACGTGATGGAAAAATTTGAAGCACAGATTTGGAATCAGCGAGTCAAAATCTTTAAAAATTTTGTATCAAACTCCAAACCGGAGTCAAAAACCTTCGATTTGTTGAGCGGTGTTATTAAATCCTCTAGTACCTATCGTGCCCATATTTTTTTATTTTGATATAATATTTTTTTTTAATTAATGAAGAAAAATAAAATTTTCAATTTTTTCAGTTTACATTTGCATCACTTCAACAAAAATCAAAATTAAAAAAAAAAAACTGTCACTATAGGTACTAGAAAAATTGATGTTTTGTTAAACCTGCTTCAGTTCTAATCGATATAACACTTCTAACATTTGCTTGCATAATTAACGAATTCTTTTGAAATGTATCAAATCGCGAACATCAGCAGCGGAGACATCAATTTCTGCTATTCGTCGTTGCTTTATCCTGATTAAACACTCTCCGAAACTTAATCTAGGAAGTCCTCGATCTTGATTAAAGTCAAGTGTGTGATTTTAATGAAGTCTACTCCTTTTTGGCAAGTCAATCAGAATATCTATTTCGAACTCTTGTTTTTATATGATAGCATTTTTGCCAAAATTCTAAATTGTTTTTGAAATTATACTTAAAGCGTGTTTCTAATTGACTTTCTTCATTTTTAGTATAACGACATCCTTTAATTTTCGAGCTTTTTCAGCATTTGCACCTCTTTCTAAGCACAATATCAAAAATATATGAGCGCGAAAGTTTGCAATTATAACATGTGCCTATTGCAAAAATTCTTTAAACTTTAAAAACTCTTTAAGACCTGTTTAGACGATACGTATTTTCGGTAAGATTTGTTTTTTCAGAGTATTTTTTGATCCGCTTGTCAAATCATTTTCAGAATAATTTCAAAAGATGAGGAGAACCGTCCGTATGTCACATTATAAAAATTTATTTATTTTGGCTGTGTTAAAGCTGCCAAAACAAGTGTTTTGTGTAGACATTTTTGACAGGTCGTTTTACAAGTCTGTTGGTCAAAATTACCCTTAATAAGGATAAAATTAAGAAAAAATAAATTATTTTTAAAAGTCCGTGAAAAGGAAAATAAACAATGCTATTTTTCTGCATGCATAACAATACCAGAGCAACGGGAACATAAATTAACAAAACACCACACAAAAATTCAAAGTTTGACATCCAAAACAACGAGGCCGTTTTGATCTGGGGGAGATAACTCAAAGACATGCAAAAGGATGCAGCTGATATTACTAATTTTAGAATCATGAAATACTACCTAATAACCAAAAAAAAATCCGATTGGAGATTTCAGGGGGGAACACTACTAAAACTCTATTTGAAATTTCAATATATTGACGAACAAACGCTAACAATGACACTGGAGAGATATTCAATTTATAAAAACTTCAGAAAAAGCTAAACACATTGTAATTATTTTAAAATTTAGTTAATACCTTCTAATTCAATACTCATTTTGATTTTTTTCAACAAAATTTTTTTTATATGTTTTTAATTATTTTAAAGTTGAACCTAATTTTCCATTTCTTCACACTGCAAAAACCAACTCGCCATCTCTTTTGAAGCTGTTTTTAAAGAGTACAGTTGAAATAAAACAAAAACAGCTCAAAATTTTAAAACCTTGTTTTTATTATAAATAGAGATGACTCATTTGGTGACAAACTTTTGAATTTGATTTTTTTTATTTTTGGCCAATGGGATCGACCAGTGTGCAGTGGTTCAAAAGTTATTAGCAAAACCGTAAATTTCAGATTCGCTTCACCTTAAATCCACGTGTTAAAAACCCGTTAAACATGTTTTAAAAACATTGGTAATTCACAAAAATATTTTACAACGCATTTTTGTCACTCAAAAATATTTTTACACCAAAATAAAAATAAAATACACGCGAAAAAAATTTTACACTAAAATAAAAATTAGTAAATTATTTTTTTTTTTCAAAAATTCAAAATAAAATATTTCTAATTAAAAATGTTATTTTTTTCACGTTAGAAAATTTTCTAACGTGCAAAAAATGGAGAGTATTCATAGATTCGGCTTGTTTTTTTTTTTTAATTTTTTATTTAATTTTTCTGTAAAAAAAGGGTTAATTTTAAAATCCTTTGTTATTGCTTGTATGTGTTTGTTTTAAAACACATTTGTTCGGTGATATGTTTTGCATGTAAATACATTCCACACTTAATTTCATGTGGCATAAAAGGCTAAGTCTGTTCAGAATTAATCTAATGAATTTGTTTTAAAAGTAAATATAATTAAAATACCAAACGTTTTTATTGTAGATGTTTTATTTGTTTTATTTTAGCGGGCTAATTGAAGTGGAATACTTCATATAAATTTATGTTTTCAATTCGTGTATCTGTTGTTTGTGTTAATTTTTTTTGTACTCAAATCGAAGATTGTTTTACGAGATAATATAATTTTATCGTGACATTTGTTATACCCAATAAAAGATACCGATTAAAATCAATTTGAGATTTTTAATATGGTAGTCCGCATTTTAGTTTTAACTCGAGATCTACTGATGTCATTTTAAATTTAGATTGTAAAAAACTTTTGTTTTTTTATAGAATTTTTCTTTGAAAATTAATTTAGCCTAATTGATGTTGTATTTCTTGGATATTTTTCTAGGCCCTTTTTAAAATTTTTCTCCAAAAATTTTAAAATTTACTTCAAACCAATTTGGAACTTTGAATTTATTGGTATAAATCCCCTACAAAATGATCAAAAATGTTTTTCAAAAAAGACAACATCATACAAGGTTTTAAAAAAGTTTTAATTTTTTTAATTTGTTTGTTAAAAATCCTGAGGATTAATATTATTAATATTGAAAAAAAAAAAAAAAATAATAATAGTGTGCTTTAAGCAATCTCTGATGCCTGTCAGCACTACTGTTTATTATTTTATTTTGGGTTCTCGTACAAGTAATTAAATGAATGTTTAACTTCAACTTTTCCAATTATATAATCAGTTGCAACATAAAGTTTGCATTATAGTTATTTAAATATTAATTTGTATATAATTAACAATTAAAAAAAATACAATACAAAAATACAATTATACAGGTAAATATCTTTAAATACTCGTAAACATGAATGAATGCATGCATATTAGGGCGGGTCGATTTGTATGGATGGAAAAAAACTGAAAAATCGTATAGCAAAAACAAAATCTACAAGAAATTCTAAGAAACTTTTCCAAAGAAACCATTGGTCTAAAATCAAACCCTATACCGCGCCTAACGACATGAAAATCCGTCCGTCCGTCTGTCTTTCTGTCTGTGTGAAACACGCCAACCTTCAAATGTTAGCGGAAAAATGAAAAATATATACGGTAAGCTACTGAAGCGTGGCGTATATATTTGTTATACTTCCGGTCAGATTAATACTAAATTTCAGCGAAATCTGTCCAGTGGTTCATAAGTTATTAGCAAAATGGGGAATTTCAGATGGGTTTTAACCCGAACTCCAGTGTTGAAAAAAACGCTAAACCCGTTTTGAAAAGGAATGGTAAGCCAAAAAAAATATTTTAGAAACTGTTTTTGTCACTCAAAAAAACTAAAAAAAATACTACACTCAAAAAAAATAAAAATTACACTCAAAAAAATTTACACTCGAAATTTTTTTTTTACAAAAATTAAAAAAAAAAAAAAATTACACAAAATAAATCAAATACTGATGTAAAAAAATATTCAGTTATCAAAAACTTTTATCGGACACAGCTTTTTTCCTCTCCGATAAGCAAATCTCCAATTTCATCCCACAAAAGTATCTGTATTTTTTTTTACAAAATATTATGATCCTCAATGAAATAATTTTATTTACTAAGAAAAACCAGCTTCCCTTTGTAATTAACATACAAAGGCTTTGGAGGGAATCGAACCTACAACCCATGCACTTACTTTCAGAGTATCACGCTACATGTTAATATACTGCAACCCAATATAAAATAAATAATGGAGTAACATTATCATGGATTAACGCTAAAATCAGCGATTTATTGTTAAAATTTCTTATTATAATTTCTTATTATAATTTTTCGTCTGTGGCGTTTTCAATACAAATCAATCTAATCATTTATTTCTCCATTTCAGGGATTATGCTGGTCATAATCCCACAAATTGTTCGAATTATATCCAGCGGCAATTAGTAAAACATTGCCGCTGGATATGTTCTTGCAGCATATCGGTATATAAAACTATGTTTTCTTTACATCTGAGGTGTAGGGTATGTTCAGCAACTTTGAAGAAAATATTATGGCAAATATTTTTGTGAAACATATTAACCCTCTAACTCCCTCTCATAACGGTATTTTTTGGCTTTATTCTAACAAATCGCAAAAAACACCCCGAAAGAGGGGCAGGGTGGGGATGAAATGTTCTACAAATATGTTGCCAATAAAATTTAACTATATACCTCAGAGCACACCAAAGCCCAAAAATTAACACAAACACCAAAAAAGAGTCAAGTTCTATGTTTTGCTTATGAAAAATAGGACGGACGGACAAATCTTCATGTCGTTAGGCGCGGTATAGGGTTTGATTTTAGAAACATGGTTTCTTTGGGAAATGTTCTTAGAATTTATTGTAGATTATGTTTTTGCTATACGATTTTTAACAAAAAAAATCGACCCGCCCTAATGCATATATGTATGTGTAAATATGTTAAGAAAAAGAGCATGCTCCACGAACAATGAATATTCAAAAGCTTATTACGAAAAAATAACAAAAAATTTAAACAATTTATTTTTTGAATACCATTTTCAGTTCACGAGCTTTTTATATTTTCACCCCCTAATTGTAAAAAGTACATTTTATTTAATCCCCTGGTGTTGCCCTAATTGGACATGTGGGGTCCAGCGTCCAAATTTAAGCTCGAAATTACATAAGCTATAAGCGGTATGAATCTCGCTACAATCGGTCAAGTACCTGCTCAATGAGTAGCTAAATTATTAAAAATATACCTCTGTACACCGCTGCGTATGATTGTTATTTTAAGGTAATTACTAGGGATGAGATTTCCATGCAAATGCATGTTTTTTGTCGATAGTCTAAAAACGATATCGACCAATTATCTTTCCGAATCACGAAATTTACGTTAAAATGGCATCGATTTGTTATTGCATATTTTTGCATATTTTAATGAAAATGCATATTTTTGCATATTTTTGCATATTTTAATGAAAATGCATATTTTTGCATATTTTTGTTTTAAATGCATATTTTTTGCATATTCCCAACTTTTAAGTGCATATTTTTGCATATTTTGGCAAAAATGAGCAAAACAAAAATTTAAATTATTTGTTTCAAAAACTACTACGATTTAAAATTTTAAAAATTTATTTTGAAAAAAATAAAAAATATTTTTTTTCTTTATTTTTTTCAGATTGTCTTTATTTCTAAAAAAATCTTGCTTACATAAAGTTTTAAATATTGATATTTAAACCCGGCTTTATTTTTTGTTTTTTTTAAGAAGTTTTTCGTATGAAAACAAGATTTTTATTGCACGTATTTTATTTTTTAGTGCATATTTTTAGGTTTTTTAGTGCATATTTTGAATTTTTTAGTGCATATTTTAAGCGCATATTTTCGATTTTTTAGTGCATGAAAATCTCATCCCTAGTAATTACAATATTGATCATACGCCCCACAGTAGAAGATGGGCAAATTTTTTTGGAAATAATTCAGATAATCAGTAAGGACAGGAACGATTGCCATGAAATTTGAAATTATCACCAATACCAATATTGCAACTCTTTTTTCACGACTTGATGGAGGAAAGATAAAACTAGTGAAACAAATTAAGAGTCAGATCGGAACATGACTGTGTGAAAAATTAGCGGGTCCAGAAGTCAATCATTTTTCAAAGTTAACAATTTTTGACATAAATGGAGCTGGAAAGTTTAGAAAGTAGACTTCCCGAAAGCTTTTTTGGTGCATTATAGCATAATATGTCTTCTATCTGAAAAACAAAAACCACCCGTATGGGACCACTTCTCTGGGTCATAGGTTCAATTTTATGCCATGGGTATTACAATACCCACTTAGGCATAAAATGGTTCTAAATCCATTTTTTATCATTTATTTAAAAGAACTTCAAGTAAAAAAGTTTTTATTGTAAAAACATAGTTGAAATGATGATTTGAGAATACAAAATAAGCTGCCCTGCTAAATTTCGAAGGAAATTTTGTTATTATACGGTTATTTAATTCATTTCAGCCAAATTTTAAGGGGATGGTTGTATGGGGGCTAGGTCTTAAAGTGGACCGATTTTTCCAATTTCAGCTGGCTTTGCCATTAGACCGAAAGAAGGTTCTTTTAGTACTCGTCAATGCCTAAGTGGGTAGAAAAATACCTAAGCGCCACAGGTTCGTGTACGACAGATAAAAAAATAAAAATTCCAAAATACTAACTGCGTGCAATTTTGTCAAAATTGGACCACGGAATCGGGGGTCAGGCATTAATGGGTTCAGTAATACACTCATTTACCAAATTTACAGCTCTTTTGGTTTGGACTATATTTTGCTTCCTACAGACATATGGACGGATGTAATAATAAAAATGATCAATAATATATAAACTTAATGGGGTTCTGGACCAATATTTCAATTCGTTTTGCATGGAATGGCAAATGGCAAAACACCCAAATCTTCAGCAAAACATCTTCATGATTTAATGTTTTGGGCAAGAGTAGAAAATGTGCAGGCATTTGTTTTAAATAAAAATCTATCTGGCTTTCAAATAAAATTATTTTGAAACAAATCCGACTAAATGCGGTAGCGCTATTGGAAAAAAAGTGGACTCTGATCGGTTGAAATTTGAAATTTGCCATTTTTAAATGGCTCTATCTGGGAAAGTATAAGAAATAATGACACACTTGAGCACGTTTGTTTTAGACCTCTACTAGCACATTGTTCAAAAAAAATTTTTAAGAAATCTGATAACAAACAACAAATTGGCAAGCGTTTAAAGAGTTCGTATTAAAAATGTACCCTACTTTGGGGGGCTCTGTTCCCTCCCCCGTTCAACCACTGGATTCAAATTTTATGCTCGAAATACGTTAGCTATGACCATTCCAAATTTCATGGCTATCGGTCCAGTACTTACTTAATGGCTGAATTATTTTCAAAAAATTTGCTTATTTTTTTTTTTTTTTACAAAAAAATTGTTGGTACATCTTTTATTGTTTGTTTTTTTATTTAAAAAAAAAATTTTATTTTAAAAAACAAATTATTTTTTTTTAATTTTCTGTGTCCGAACTTTACGAATCAGTAAACAATTTGTTTGTCTTTTGGCCAGTAAATGAAATAACGGAATTAGATTTTATTGTGTTCAAATGCATTGCCAACTTACATATATTACTTTTTTGTTGAATACAACTTGTATAACAATTACTTACAATCCCCTTTTAATTCATATAACTGATTTATATTATGATATTAAAATAGGGGTTAATCAAAACTAAAATAACTCCATCTTGTATCACATAGCTGAACTGCTGATATTAAATTGTATAAGTCGGTACAACAGTAGATATTTGTAAAATTAAATATAACAGTTATATTTTATTTATAACAACTTTTACAAGGATAAGGATGTTATAAGATATAAACATATTTTAACTTCTGGTTATAACATTGGATAAATGCAAAATATGTTTTAAAAACGGCAGTTAAAAATGTTGATTCTTACGTAGAATAGTATTTTCGGGAGCCAGTGGCGGGTACAGCTTTTGGGTTTGGGGGGGGGGAATTTTTTTTTTTTTTTGCTTCAAAAAAAAAAATCATAAATTCACCTTTGTCGGACGAGCAAAAACAGGGATCCGTTTTTTTTTGCAAAACAATCTACAATTTATTTATTTTGTGTTTCACGATCATATTTCGTTTTGATCATTTTTTTTTTTTTTAATTTGTTTTAAAAGAAAATTGTACATTTTCGTATCTATAGAAAAAGTCTCAGTTCTTACACATTTGACGTATAGAAAAGTCGAAATCTGTGAATTTTTCAACAGAAGAAATTATTCCTACATAGAAAATATCAGATGTTGAGACATTTTTCGTGAAGAAATTATTTTTTATAGTGCAAATAACTCAGAATCTAAGATTCCTTACTTCCGAAAAATTTCTCAGAATTTGAGACTTTTTTCGTACAGAAAAATTTTCAGATTCTAAGAACTTTTTCCACAGAAAAAGTCCCAGATTCCGAGACCTATGAGACTAAAGTCTCATATTTTAAAACAGTTTTGAGTAATTTTTCCTAGAAAAGGTCTTAGATTATTATATTTTTTTCGTACAGAACAATTTTTAGAATTTTTCCAGAGAAAAAGTATCAGATTCTGAGATTTTTTACTATAGAAAAAGGCTTATATTTTAAAACATTTTTGAGATATTTTTGCTATAGACAAGGTCTCAGATTATTATATTTATTTCGTATTGAAAAAATTTTAGATTCTGAGACCTATTTTTCTTTTAAAAAAGTCTCAGATTTTAAGACCTTTTTCCTGCAGAAAAAGTCTCACAATCAGATTCTAAGACCCTTTTTCTAAGAAATTTCTCACATTCTCAGACCCTTTTCCTATAGAAAAAGTCTGAGATTCTTAGACCGTTTTTTTTTTTTTTGTAGAAAAAGTCTCAGATTCGTATATCTTTTTCCTATAAAAAGTTTCCGATTCTGAGACCATATTCCTAAAGAAAAGTCTGATTGTCAGACCTTTTTCGAATAGAATAAGTCTAAAATTCTAAGTTTCTGCGAAATTCTGAGACCTTTTTCCTTAAAAATATCTTAAATTCAGAGATTCTGAGACTGTTTAACTATAGAAAATGTCTTTGATTCTTAGACCGTTTTCCTATCAAAAAGTCTCAGATATTGTGACCTTTTTCCTATAATAAGTCTCAAATTTTTAGAACTTTTTCCCATATTTTTTTTAAAATTCTGAGACCTTTTTCCTTTACAAAAAGTCTTAGGTTCCAAGACTTTTAGAATTTTTGAATTCTTCTAAAAAAAATGTGAAAAATTAAATGTTTGGCGATGTTAAAAGTTCTAGAGTTTTGTTCCTTTTTCTATAAAAGTGTCTCAAATTCTGTGACCTTTATATTATTATATAGGAATAAGTCTCAAATTCCAAGACTTTTTGCTATTGAAAAAGTCTCAGATTTTTCACAAAGAAAAATTTTTCACTCCTCAAACATTTTCTATTATGTATTTTTGTAGAATTCCCAAATCCAAAATAAAAATTATCAGTACTAATAACGCTTAAGTCACATTTTTCATAAAATTCATAATAAAATTGACAGATATTTTTTCTCAGAAAATTTTCAGATTTTCCTTATGAAAATTTTCAGATTTTTTTCTTTTAAAAATTTTCGGATTTCGAGATTTTTTCCTTAGGAAAATTTTTTTAGAAATTTTCTTCTTCCTTCTTTCCTTTTTTTCTTCTTTTTCTTTTTTTTTCTTTTTTTTTCTTTTTTTCCTCTTTATTTTTTCTTTTTGAAATTTGGTCTGGGGGGGGAAATTTCCCCTTTTTCCCCCCCCTTGTACCCGCGCATGTCGGGAGCTAAAGCTTATAGCAAATGCAGTTATTTGAAGTTTATATGGTTGGGCATGTATATAAATCTGAATCGATAAATTTGCAGTAAAATGGCATCGATTTGTTGTTGCATATTTTTGCATATTTTGGTATAAATGCATATTTTTGCATATTTTCATATAAATTGTATTTTTTAACACTTTTTCAGATACTTAAAGTCATACCAAAGCTAAATTGAGAATAGACCCACTATTTCTTGCATAAAAATATAGTTTCGGAATATTTAACACAAAAAATGTCTCAGAAATATTTTTTTACTTCTTGGGGTGGTGTTGTATAAATTTTCGTTAAAACTTTAAATAGTGACCAACCAATGAAAACCCAAAAAAAATCAACTTAAAACTATAGTATTTAAATCAGGCGCTTTTTTTATTCAAGAAATATTTTCCACGAGGGAAAACCGTTTATAGTCAAATAAACGGACCTATACTCAGTTATAGCCAGTCATAAATGTAAAAAGACCCGTGAACTTCTATATAAAAAACTGAAATATTTCGAAAAAAAAAATAACATATTATTAGCTTTTTATAAATGTTTCCTGTACAAAATTTCTCAGATGTTGAGACATTTTTACTACAGAAAAACTTTTAGATTCTAAAATAGTTTTGATATAGAAAAATATCTCATTTCTGAGATATTTGCCTTTAGAAAAATGTTCAGACTCTAAAACTTTGATATAAAAAAATTCTTAAATTCGTATTTTCTGTAGAAAAACAGATCGTATTTTCTGTAGAAAAACTCTCAGATTCAACATTTACTTATAGAAAATGTCTCCGATTTTTTAAATTTTTTCTATAATCTGGGATTCTGAGACATTATTTAAATAAAAATTTTCCAAATTTTAATGTAATATTCTTCTAAAAAATCTCTAAATTAATGCTCATATATTAAAGTAATTCCCAGATTTTAGGATATTTTTTGTATAAAAATATTCTTAGATCATATTTAGTAAAAGAAAATTATCACGTACTAAAAAATACCATCTAATGTTTAAAATTTCTTATATTTTGAAACATTTGTCATAAAAAATTATTATTAGACACTTTTTAAAAAAAATATTTACATATTCAGAGACACATTTCCTAGACAAATTCTCAGAATCTTTCAACAGAAAAATGTTCTGATTCTGAATGATTTCTCATACAAAAAAAAATCTCAGCTTCTGATATGGTTTTCTATAGAAAAGTCATACAACGTGTTTGATATAAAAAAATTAATAGATCTTGATAAAATTTTCCTATAGAAAAATTCGCATATATAAAAGATTTCTCAAATAGAGAATTTCTGATTCTCAAAAAGATTTCTATATAAAAAAAAACATATAGAAAACTCAAATTCTGAGACGTTTTTCTTATAGAAATGTTATCTGATTCTGGTGTTTTTTTTTGCAGAAAAATTTTTGTCAGTTCCTGAAACATTTTCTCTAAGGAAAAATTCTCAGTTGCTAAAGGATTTTTCTATAGAAATATAATATGAAATTTTTTATAAAATTTGAGATAATTTTTCAATTTAAACATTCTTAAATTCGAAGTCAAATAAGTATCAAAATATTTTCTAAAGGTAAAGTCTGAAATTTTTAAACATTTTTCTATAAAAAATTATATTTTTTCCATAAGAAATAATAAGGAAAGTTATTCGGTTAGAAAATCTCCACGACTCTATTGCCATCTTAATTTTTCATATGCAATTTCTTTAATTCCAAATTTTTATTCTTAGGCTTCGTGTGCTGACGTAAATGATCAGCACACATATGAATCCCCTAATAGTTTTTTACATTATAGTCATTTTCTTTCCCATTCTCCCCCCCCCTGGATCCGCGCCTGTATTTGATGAAGATAGAGGGTTAAGGTGACTGGACATAATCCCCACGGACATTGTTCCCATAACGGAAGTGCGGATTATTACCGAATTCTTCACGATATATTAGTTGTGGGGGACTATGGCCCTTTCCAAAACTGTCATAATGGATCCCTGGGATTATGTCCATTCCCTTTTGGGAATTCGACCGATTTTTTTTTTTTTAATTTTTTAGTCATAACCCAGCAACAATAAATCGAGATTTTGGCGACACAGCACCTTTTAATAACGTACCGAGGCGCATCCAAAGAGCGCTCTTGAGGATGTAAGGGGAAAAAATTAAAATTTTTTCAATGAAAAAGAGTTTATTCTGATTCGAGGCCTTTTGCTGTTCCCCATTATGAATTAACAAAACAAGTACTTATGATAACTCTACTTTCTTTATTAGGATATTCTCCCATTAAATACTCATAGAGTTTCTTGCTTTCAAAAATTTTGGCAATTTTTAGGAATGAATTGACGATCGTTTCGAGGGTGTTCCAATTCCCCCATCATCAGAATTCTTTAGAAAATTAGGTAATACTGTTAGCATGCAAACATCAAATATTCATACTCTAAATAATCTCAACTTAGTGAGAAAGCAAATATGATTTTCGAAGTTCCACCAGCATTACACCAAATATAATTTGAAAGCAAGTTTTTTTGGTTACTGCATACTGCATATGCATTCCTGAAAATTGCCAAAATTTTTGAAAGCAAGAAACTCTATGAGTATTTAATGGGAGAATATCCTAATAAAGAAAGTAGAGTTATCATAAGTACTTGTTATGTTAATTCATAATGGGGAACATGAAAAGGCCTCGAATCAGAATAAACTCTTTTTCATTGCACAATTTAAAGGTCGAATAAATAACTAATTTTTATTATTTAATAAAAATTAAAACACACTTATTAAAATTTTTTGTTAAGATTTTTTATGTAAAACTTAAAATATAAAATTATATTTTGATAAAATTTCATACATGCTTTCCTTTTGAATACATGTAACACTTTTTGAATAAAAAACCATGAGTTTTTAGGCAAAGACACATGATTTCACTGCATCATTATTGCGCATTAATCAGCGCTGCAAAGAGTGTTTCAATCATAACACTTCACATTTTAAATGAAAAAAAATTAAGTATACCATTTTCATTTTAGTTTCAGAAAATACAAATTATATTACAAAAAATGTCCAATCATATTTTAGAATCTCCAATTATATTTAAAAATGTCCAATTATATTTCAAAAATTTCCAATATAATTGAAAAGTTTTTAAATGTTATTAAAATTTTTTTGGTTATAAATGGTAATATCTGAAATATAAATGGAAGTTTCTGAAATATAATTTGAAATTTTGGAAATATAATTGGACATTTTTGAAATGTAATTGGATCTCTTAGGCGATATTTCTTCCAAATGCTTGCAGGGAGTCAATTGATTTTCAGAATTAGTCAATTGTATTTAAGATTTTCCAATTGCATTCAGAAATAGTCAATTGTATTTCAGATTTTGTAATTTATATTTCAGAAATATTCAAATGTTCTTCATCTTTATTCTGCTTAAATTGGCTCTAAAAATATACATGAATTCACTGCATCTTTATAGCGATTTTTTCAGCGCTCTAAAGAGATGTGAATTCAGAGCATCTTAAGAGCGCTTTTTCGGTGTATCCAACTAGCGCTCTAAAGTGTGACATCGCCATAGAGAATCATGCATGAATTCAGCAGGTTTGGATGCGCTCCTTGACTCCAGTTTCCTTGACTCCAGTTTCCTTTCCAAAAGCTGCTGCCAGTTCAGCAAAATTTCTGCTGGGAACCCACCTTCATTTAATAGCGGCTAAGTAGAATAAAATTTAAATTAAATTTAAAATAGTTTTGCGGAGAGTATGGGTATAATGCAGAGTTTGTAATCCCTAAGTCCGGACGAAGACCAGCCACGCAGAAAAACTTTTAAGACAAAAAATATTCATTCAATTGTTGGGTACTATGGGGATTATGGCCATGTGTTACGCGGTCGTTATCCAAATAAATCTGGAATTTTTATTAATTTTTTATTTTAATTACGTCGAAAATATTTTTGGCCATAGTCCCCACTACTTTATGTGGAATATCAACCAATTAATTTCGGTCATAATTTCCATAACGGAATTGGGCATTATATCTGTGGGGATTATGTCTTGCACCATTTTTTCTAATGTTCTCTACCAGAATCAATCGTCGGAACCCGGTCATTTTTTTTTTAATATTGCACTCTGTTATTTAAAAAAAAATGGTAAATATATGCCGAAAAAGAGGCATGAATTAAAATTTTCAAGAAAGCTCCTTTTGAGGCATGAAATATTAAAAAACCTGATTAATATATGCATGAAAAGAGGCATGAATGAAACGCTAAATGTAAGCTTCAATTCTTACATGAACATCATACGTGAACATCATGCTATTGCAGTTAAATGGAGACATGCATTCATTACGTAAAATATGCGCTTTGTGGATCACAAACTAGTGCCACCAAGAGGGTGATCGCCTTTAAAAGAAGGTTTGTAAGGGAGGAATCAAGAATTTTCCCTTACAAACCAACTTCGTGGTAAGCACAATTTTTTACTGGGTTGTTAGTTCCATATAGGGCAAACAGCCCTGTAAGTTTGATTTTGTTCCAACAACATTTTGTTTTTCTTGGTATGTTTGAAATGAAAAGCTTTATATACATCAGACATGTGCACAGACATATTCGTTTCTTCACCACTTTTAGAGTACAGTGCTTGTGAATTAGAATATTTAGAATGATGAGTGACAATGAAGTGAAAATTATTATTGTTTGAACTTAAAGAATGTACAAAAACATTCGTTTCTAGATTGACAAACATAGTAGTGATTCTAAAAATTACACCATGTTGTAGAATATTTTTAATATACACTGAGCACTTAGAATGTTTTTAATAAAAAATATTTTAAAAAAGCCTAATCTTGTTTTTGGAAAAATTATTTTTCAAAAAACACCCAAAAGCAATTCGAGCAAAAGATTTCAAGTTATTTTAGTTTCAAATATGCTTAACCTTTCGGTCCTAAAAATAAATTTTTAAAACTAAAATTACCATATCTCGAAAACTAAGCAAGATAGAGCAAAACGGAGCAAACCTCTTCACATGTCTAGACCCTATTGGGTCCTAATTTTGAATCAAATAATTCAAATTTACGTAAATTTTAAAATGTTCATATCTTGGTAACTACCGCCGTCATGACAAAAAGTTGTGAAACATTTTTGTAGCTCTTGGATCGTAGAACAAGACCACCGAATACCTGAGAGCAATCCGAGCCATAGTTTTTGGGTTATTTAAGTTTTAATACTGAAATAACTCAAAACCTTTTTCTCGAAATGCTTTCGGGTGTTCAGTGGTGTTGTTCTACGATCCAAGAGCTACAAAATCGCATTTTAAAATTTCCAGGAATTCGAATTTTTTAATTCAAAGTTAGGACTTAATAGAGTCATGTGAAGAGGTATTGCTCGAATTGCTTTCGGTTACTTGTACAGTGTCATAACTCAAAATATTTGATTTTGCAGAAATCGAGTTTAATGTTTACAATTGAAACTGATTTTCCATTGAAAAAGACCGATACATTAAAAATGTAATAATAGCGTGTACTATTCCCAAACGGTGAGTTTTAAAGATATAAATACGAATTTTTGATAAAATATAAAGCATGATATAACAAATCATTCTGCATCATTAACTCAGAAATCGCTTTTTTTGAGTTATGACGTTGTACAAGAAAATGACCGATATGTACTACCCAAACCAGGAAAAGTTCGTACCCCATTATTTAGTTTTCATATATAAACTTTGAGTAGCTGTATTTCGCCCAAGTATTAACCGATTTAAATGCTTATACACTCATTTGAAAGGTAGTTTTATTCCCTTCATGAATCATTAATTGAAGATAATATTTTTAAAAAATTAGCTTTGTTACAAAACAATAGCTTCATGTACTCAAAAGTAACTACACTAAGAAAATTATGTCATTAACTGTTTGTAGGTTATTTTAAAAAGTAATCAGTAAAGTTATTTTAAAAGAAAAATCATTAATTTTATTATGGACTTCTTATTTTCTACTGTTTCTGTAGTTTTAAAAAAATAATTTACTGTATTAAAAACGAATTTTCTGTTACATTAAATTTCGGCAGTAAAAAATTTCTTATATAGTTTTATTGTTTTTCAATACAAAATAACTGAATATTCACTAGTTTTTTAATGTTTTGGTTAGTCATTAAATTAACATTTAAAATTGACTGTATTGTGTTTTTATTTTAAAAGAAAAAACACTGGAATGGTTTTTAAATAAAAGTTCATTTGTTTTAAGTGAATATTCACTGGAATTTACCTACATAATTTTTTAAGTGTACTTTTTATTTTTACCATTTTAAGTTCGTACTGCATATTAAAGATTAATAAATTTTTGGTGACGTAACCCTTGGATTAAATAACGGCTTTAATTCGATTATTTATCGAACTTATTAAAGTTTTACACTTACTAGTGGTGATGGAATCCCATATTTCATGTATTTTTACTTTCCATCCACAAATATGTGATTGGCGGTCGTTTTTAAGCGCCATTCATAATCGCCAACACCAAATCAATCGGATTTAAGTTCGGACATGATGAGGTATAGTTTAGGACACTAATTTTGTTTGTTCCGAACCTTTTTTTGCTGATTTTAAAAATATGGACTCTTATTGGATGGTGATTCCCCAAAAGATATCACGTTTTCAACTGATTTCATTAGGGGTTCCCCTACCATATTTAATTGGACATGCCGATTTGAATGGCCCAAAATAAACAAAAAAACAAAATCTACGCGAAATTCTAAGAAAATTTTCCCAAGATACCATTGCTCCAAATTCAAGCCTTATACTGCGCCTATCGACATGAAGATTGATCTACTCTTCATAAGCAAAACAAAGCAGCATTTATATAAATATCATAATTTAGTTAAAATACCTTAATTCAACTGACGACTATCAAAGGTCATAATCGGATTTGACACATCAAAAACATTAGGAAAAACCTATTTTGGTCCCAGGTATTCTCTTGAATTGATGCGTTTTGACTCCAAAATTATATTTACATAAATACTGCTTTGTTTGGTTATGAAGAGTAGATCAATCTTCATGTCGATAGGCCGAGTATAAGGTTTGAATTTGGACCAATGGTATCTTGGGAAAAATTTTCTTAGAATTTCTCGCAGATTTTGTTTTTTTGTTTATTTTGGGCCATTCAAATCGGCCCGTCCTATTAAATATGGTAGGGCAACCCCAAATGAAATCAGTTGAAAACGTGATATCTTTTGGGGAATCACCTTCCAACAAGAGTCCATATTTTTAAAATTAGCAAAAAAAGGTTCAGATCAAACAAAATTAGTGTCCTAAACTATACCTCATCATGTCCGGACTTAAATCCGATTGATTTGATGTTGGCGATTATGAATGGCACTTAAAAACGACCCCCAATCACATATTTGTGGATGGAAAGTAAAAATACATGAGTTATGGGATTCCATCACCACATAGATGGGAATTTTTCATTACCATTGAAATTTAATTACCATTGGTTGATATCAATGGTAATGAAAAAATTTTCATTACCATTTAATGGTAATTAAATTTTTTTAATTGAAAAAATAATTACTAATGGTAATGAAATGCACCAATTGTTGAAAAACACCAATTATAATTGGTTTCAAAACCATTGGTTTGCACATTTTTGTTTTTTTAAAAAGTTAAAAATTTAAACATCAAAGTATGTTTTTACAAAAAAAATTTGAAAATGTTAAAGACAAAAAACAAAACGCAAATAAAAATTTCAAATATTGTGTTATACAAAGGCAATCAACGTGTGTTTGGTTTATAAAATGTGAAAAACTAAAACACCATATAACAAAAATCAACGGATATTTCCAAATATTAACGATTTTGACAATATTGTGACGACTTTTACTAATGGTAATTATTTTTTTTAAGTGATGCCATACCAATCGTAATTATTTTTTTTTTTAATTTTCATTAGTAATTAAATTGATAAGTAGGGATGAGATTTCCATGCAAATGCATGTTTTTTGTCGATAGTCTAAAAACGATATCGACCAATTATCTTTCCGAATCAACAAATTTGCGTTAAAATGGCATCGATTTGTTTTTGCATATTTTTGCATATTTTGGTGAAAATGCATATTTTTGCATATTTTGGTTTAAAATGCATATTTTGTGCATATTTCCAACTTTTAAGTGCATATTTTTGCATATTTTGGCATAAATTATCAAAAACACAAATTGAAATATTTTTGTTACAAAAACTGTTATAAATTTTAAAAAATAATTTTCAAAGTAAGAAAAATTATTTTTTCTTTTTAATTTTTTTTTATGGATTGTCTTAATTTCTAACAAACATCTTTCTTATTTTAAGTTTCAAATGTTACTATTTAAACCCGGCATTATTTTTTGATTTTTAAGAAGTTTTTCCTATGAAAACAAGATTTTTATTGCACACTTTTTACTTTTTAGTGCATATTTTAAGGTTTTTTAGTGCATATTTTGAATTTTTTAGCGCATATTTTAAGCGCATATTTTCGATTTTTTAGTGCATGAAAATCTCATCCCTATTGATAAGTAATTTAATTGGTACAATTGATACAACCAATGGTAATGAAAAAAATTTCATTACCAATGACTTCAATTAAATGGTAATTAAACCATCAATTAATTGGTCCCTTTAATTAATTAGTCCCATCTATGCATCACCACTAGTAAGTGTAAAACTTTAATAAGTTCGATAAATAATCAAATTAAAGCCGTTATTTAAACCAAGGGTTATATGCAGTACGAACTTAAAATGGTAAAAATAATAAGTAGTTAGGTTAGGTTAGGGTGGCGGTGTCCGATTGACACCTCGCATAGACCTCTTGGTCCATAGCGGTACCACAAAACTTTTTTCCGCTAGCGGTGCAAATTAAACACGTTCAAAGTCATTGCGAATCTTTTCAATATCCTAAGATCCATTTGCGTTATATCCTCCAAAGTACCGAAACTTATCTGACCGGTAATGGATCGGCGACTCCTTGCCACAGCTGGGCAGTGACAAAGTATGTGTTCCATCGTTTCATCTACTCCTGGTGAAGCGCATCTTTTACAACTAGCGTCTGAAGTAAGTCCAATATTCTTGGCATGGATGCCGATAAGACAATGACCAGTTATTATCCCAGTCAGAGCTCGGCATTCCCTTCTCGTAAGTGATAGTAGATATTGAGTTTTCCCTTGATCATAAGTTGGCCACAAAGTTCTGCTGATTTTGCATGTTGTCAGTTCTCTCCACCTCCTGTTTGCCTTTGCAACATTGATGGAATTCCGTTTAAGTTTATAGTGTTGAAGTGGTGGTAAAACTGGCACCATGGTACCTAAACCATCAGCTCCAAGTTTTGCGAGTTCATCTGCCTTTTCATTTCCCTGTATTCCGTTGTGTCCTGGTACCCATAATAAATTAACCTGGTTGTGTAGACACAGAATCTGCAAGTTCTCGTAACATTGTAAAACTATTTTTGATTTAATATAATATCCTTGAAGAGCCTTCAAGGCGGCCTGACTATCTACGTAAAAATTTATGGTTGTTCCCTTGGTTTCTCTGATATGTTCCACAGCTTTAGTTATGGCAACTATTTCAGCCTGAAATATGCTCGAGTCCAAAGGTAGGTTAAAAGAAAAGTTCTGGTTTTGTTCCACGTTCGTAAAACCCGCGCCTACTCCATGTGTTTGTTTGGATCCGTCGGTAAAGATATTTACGGTGTCTGCAGGGGTGTCCTGCCAGTTAGACCAATATTCTCGAGTTGGAAATCTTATTTCATATTTCCGGTCGAAAAATGGTTTGGGCACTAAGTAATCCGAATCAATATTATTTATATTGTCCATGTTACTGTGTCCAAAATTGCGAAACTTAAACCAATTTGACTCTTTAAGTCTAAGGCAAGCCTTGTAAGCTTCACCTTTCGCAAAAACGTCAATTGGTATAAGGTGCAATAAGGCGTCAATAGAGTTGGCCGATGTTGTTCTCAAAGCTCCTGTAATACTACATCCCATAAGCCGTTGAAGTCTTTGAAACTGCTTTAGTATCACATCCCTTTCAAGTGCCTTATACCGGACTAACACTCCGTATAGTAAGATTGGTCTTACTACTGAAGTATAAATCCAGTACGTAACTCTAGGCTCTAAACCCCAGGTACTACCGAACATTTTCTTACACGCGTAGTAAGCATTGTTAGCCTTTTTTATTCTCTCAACTGTGTTCATTTTCCAAGAGAGCTTACTGTCCAAAATCACTCCTAAAAATTTCGCATGTGGGGATTGTGGAATCTCAACTCCACCGACACGAATCTTCCTAAAATTTGGGATCTTATACTTTCTCGTAAAAAGAACTATTTCGGTCTTTTTCGGGTTAACGTTGAGTCCGTTATCTGATGCCCACTTCCATACCATCTTCAGTGACCCTTCAAATAAATCGGGTATCGTGTCCGGATATTTCCCACAGGACAATATTACGACGTCGTCCGCATAAGCGATGGTTGAAGTTCCCAGTTTTTTCAGTATAGGGTCTACCACTAACAGCCAGAGTAAAGGTGATAAAACTCCGCCTTGCGGTGTACCCCTAGTCGCGTAACGTGAGGCCTTAGCATGACCCCATTCAGCGGTAATTTCCCGATTGGAAAGCATTCGCTTAACCCACATGATTATGCAGTGGCTAATAGATGCATTGTTCATCGCATCAATTATTGACTCCGTATTCACGTTATTAAAAGCGCCTTCAATATCAAGAAATGCTGCCATGGCATATTCTCTATATTCAAGAGATGTCTCTATCCTCTGTACTAACGAATGGAGTGCTGTTTCTATGGATTTACCCTGCTGATAAGCATGTTGCGAATCCGATAGAAAGTTTGGCGCCAGGTTAGCCCTTATATGTAAATCCAATAATCTCTCTAGAGTTTTCAGTAAAAACGACGTCAAACTAATCGGTCTGTAATCCTTAGCGGTCGCGTGGTTAATTTTACCACTTTTAGGTAAGTACGTTATAATGGCCTTTCGCCATGCGATAGGTATGTAACACAACCTTAAACAGGCATGGAAAATTGTCAATAAGTATGGCGTTATGCCATTAGCAACATTTTGCAACATGGCAGGTATAATACCGTCTGGTCCAGGCGATTTGTATGGTTGAAATGAACTTAATGCCCATTTTACACGATCGGTGGTTAAAAGATGTTCAGGAAATTCCAAAATAACTTCTAGATTTGCGTTCTCCGGTATCGGATCCGTGGTACATCCCGGAAAGTGTGTTCTCAAAAGAACATCGAGTGTTTCCTCTGCGCTTTCAGTCCAGTTATCATCGTCTCGTTTTAACAAAATAGGTGGAACACTTTTTTTTGACAAAATTTTTCTTAGTCTGGCGGCTTCCGTAGTGTGCTCTATACTACTACACACTTTTTCCCAGCTGGTTTTCTTAGATTTTCTTATTAACTTTTTAAAAACTTTTAGCTCCGTTCTATAAAGCGCCCAGTTATCATCAGAATTATTACGCCTAGCGAGTTTAAAACTTTCCTGAACCGTGTTTCGTACTTTCGACAATTCCTTTGTTAATTTTGAGTTAATTTTGAGTAGGTGCACTCAAAGAAAAAGCTTCTTCATATTGATGAAAAGTGACATCAATATGATGAAATGTTACATCATTTTTCGTCCAATGTAACTTGTCATCAATATGATGAAGCAGTGTCATCAATAACATTTTTTATTTGAAAAATAAGAAAAAAATAAAAAAAATTTTTTTTTGTTATTTGATTTTAATTTAATTTATTTTTATTAAATTACAATTGTTTGTTATTTTCTAATTTTTAAAAACTTACATCTTTTTTTCGTATCCACCCAGATTAGAACGCCGGACCTCTTGTTTGTTGGGCTTAGCCTCTAGCCACTGACCTACAGCATGACAATACATAATACCAATAAAAAGCCGTTTTGTTTGTTGTGTGCTAATAATAACTCTAAAAGTTTGTGCGTAACTATGCTTTGCTAAAAGCAGTGAGAGGGAAAGAGAGGGATATTGTACATTCATAAAATGTTTGAGTCTTTACAAATTCCCATAAACAAACGTTTAAAAACATGTATATATACCAAGGTTGGCAATCGAAACGAATAACGGTATCGATATCGGTATTGGTATCGTTTTTTTATTTATTTCGGTATCGGTATCGGTTACGGTATTTGAGTTGAATCGGTTACGGTATTACCGATACCGAAACGTCAATACCGGTACGTACCGGTATTATCGAAAAAATGCTAAAAATATACAAAAAACGTATAAAAACTTTAAAAAAATTTGTAAAAACAATTAGAAAAGTTAAATTCGACTTGGACGAATCCATCAATACCCTCCCGAACTTTGGTCAATTTTGCAAAGTTCGGCCGAACCCGAACCCGTAACCGAACTTTTTTTTTATTTAAAAAAAAGTTGTTTTTGCATATAATTATGAAAAAAAAATAACTAAAAAGGTGTTTTTTCTTAGTTGTTCCAATTTATAGTAAAAAAAGAAATATTTTGTACTTTTGTATACTTAAAAAAGTGAAAAAATATGGCTCAAGTTGATTTTTTTGGGAAAAAAATATATTTCTTTTTAACAATAGTCTGATTTGAGGTGTAAACCCAGCAAAAACATGGTAATGAGTTGTGAAAAGTAATCATTACCAAGTACATTATTTATAATGAGTACCCATTACCATTAACATTATTTTAAGCCCAAAAGTAACTACTTCTCAGTAATATGTTATAAAAGCACCTCTAAGTAATATATTCTTGCACTTGCAGTTTTTAACCTTTACAATTCAATTAACTTAATAAGTACTTACAAACTTAATAAAAATTACGCAATTTTTAAGTTTTAATAAAAACAAGTTAAATTTTAAAAGTTTTAATTAACTAATTATTTTACTTCTTATTGGTAAAGGGTTTTAACTCCTTATTTGTAATCCGAGGCAGTAACTACTTATTTATCTATATACTCTTCACTAGTTATTTTTGTCTCACGCCCTTGTTAAAATAATTAGTGTTTCATTCAATAAGTAACTACTTATTAAAATCTGTTTCGGATTACAAAACCCATTACTAGTAATGCCAATTTTTGCTGGGAAGTAGTTGCACTGTTAGTATGGCTTAGTTTTAAGACGATAAAAAGCAACACCGAACATTGACCGAACGCCACTTTTTACCGAACTCCGTAACCGAACCCGAACGTTCGGTCGGACACTAATACTATGTAAAATATTTTCCTGACTCATCAATTTTTTTAAAGCTGGTTTAACGGTTTTTTCAACAAGTGAATTTAAGGTGAAACCAATCTGAAATTCACAGTTTTCTTAATAACTTTTGAACCACTGTACCGATTTGGCTGAAATTCAATACGAACCGACCAGGGGAACGGCAAATATATATGCCAAGCTTCAGCATCTTCAGGATTGCCTTTCAAAAGTTAACATTTTTTTTATCTCGAAAATTCACGAAAACCCGTTGCCAAAATTCTGTCTTTTGCTCATAACTTTTGAAGCACTGGACCGCTTTTGCTGGACATTGTCTTTAGTACATAAATATAAGGCCGTATAGATTTTTACCTTTCTTTTTTGTTTGAGCTGAAAAGGGTCCAATAAGTTTCTATTGGGTGTCAAAGAGACTCCGTAAAATTTATTTCCCTCCCGCATCGCGGTAAAAGCAAAAACCCCAACAAATTACATATTTCATCTTATTTCTAGGCAACCAAGTTTTTTTTTTGTTGGTGTTATCTATTTGGAAAAATAGGTATTCCCTGTCTAGAAAAGATCACATTCAAAAATATTGCAAATAATTTTTTCTCGCGAATTATGGGACTTTTATGGACGATTTTTACGAGTTAAGCCACTTAAAAAAATTATACTATGGTGGAAAACCTCCTGCTAGTATTCCAAATGCCTTCCCCGAAGTCCTGTAAATATCAAAAAAATCCTTGAACACCCACATCACTGATTAAATAAAAATCCCCAAAAAACTATACTATACAAAAGGGGTCTAGAAAGTTTCTATTGGGAGTCAAAATGAATCCATAAAAATTTCGTGAAAATCAATAATTTTCTTTTGCTCTCGCATCGCGGTTGAAGTATGGCTTTTTTGAAATTTTTATTTAATTCATGATGTGGGTGCCAAAAGGTTTTTTTGATTTTTATGAGACTTCGGTGAGGCATTTGGAGTACGATTTTTCATTTACAAAAACCAAAAAATTTACAAACTTTCTATTATTTTTTTTGTAAAAAACATGGTTTTTAAGAAAAACCGTCTCAACACCGGTACGTACCGATACCGAAGGAAAAGGTTTTTGGATACCGGTATCCGAAACCAAAACTGAGTTTGGGTATTGGTATTGGTATCGGTATTCAATTTAAAGGGTTTTGAAACGGATAACGGTATTGAAAAGGTATCAATTGCCAACATTGATATATACATATTATACATTGTATATAACGAAAAATATTGAGTCTTCACATTTGCATATTAGAAAACGTTATCAAACTAAGTAGTGGTGCAAGATTTTTATATATAGTTGGCTGAACTAGCTAAGGCGTCGACAATAAACACTGCAACTTAGGGAACGTGGGTTCAAGTACCAGCTGGGGCAGGGGTTTTTTTTTATTGTTTTTTTTTTATTTTTTTATATTTTTTTAATATATTTTTTTAATATTTTTATTTATTTTAACATTAATTTAATTATTTACAAAAAAACATATGAAAGGCATATTGGTGACACTTTTTGATGACATGATGAAATGTGTCATCACTTGTTTTTTCAATTTGGATGACATGTTTCATCATATAGAAGAAAATCTTCGTCAATATGATGAAATTTGTCATTAAAATTAATGACAGCAAGTGATGAAACCGTATCATCAATATGATGAAACATTTTTCTTTGAGTGTGAAGATATTGTTTTTTAACAACCCGGCTAAAAATTAATTGTATATGAGCATATATGAACACATCTGGCCATACATCATTAATTCGAAAACATATATGATCAGATATGAACATATATTAAAATTGGCGCTTATTCAATATATGACCATATATGGTAAAACATTTGATAATATGCGATCATATATTGGCCCACCCTTAACATAAATTATCATATATGATCGTACATGAGCTTGTATACATTATTTTTAGCCGGGAAAGCTAATTTTTTAAAAATATTATTTTTAATTAATGATTCTTGAAGGGAATAAAATTACCTTTCAAATGAGTGTATAATAAGGGTGGGATAGTGTTGTGTGAGATTTTAAGCAGCAATATTTGGAAGCGCTAGAACCGCTCATTTTGTGAGGTTGGTAAAAAAAAGTGTATGAGCCAAAAAATGGGGGAGGTCGGATAGGATCTAGGGGTCGCTCATCGGGGTCAAAGTTGGGCGTAGAGGGGAAAAAATTCACAAAAAGCCCCAAAACTCCCCTGGTTTTGCACCTAGAGGGGTTAAATGTGAGACCGGCCCCCATTATTTTTTCCCCCTGAACACTTTTGCCAAACATACCTAAGCCCTATCTCCAAGCCCTAAGGGGGGTCCCATACAAAGGTTCAATTTTAAAAAATCTTGCTCCTACCGCTCTAGCTGTCCTAGAAGTCACCCTAGAGGAATCAAATGTATGACCGACCCCCAATATTTTTTCAACCCCAACATTTCCTTAGAACATACCTACCCCCTATCTTCAATCCTTAGGGTGGTCCCCATGCATTTTTTTTTATTTTTTCTTAAATTGTCATATTAAATCAGCTCCTACCGGTCCAATGGTGCCTCCTAGAGGGGTCATTATCAAGACCAACCCCCATTAATTTTTAGCCCCCAACACTTCTTCTGAACATACCAATTCCATATCTCCAATTCCTAAGGGGTCTTCCACACAAAACGAGATTTTTGTAAATCTTGCTCCCACCGCTCTAACTATCGCAGGGGTGACCCTAGAGAAGTTAAATGTGTGACCGACCCCCAATATTTTTTCAGCCCCAACATTTTCCCCAAACAAACCTACCCTCTATTTTAAAGCCTTAAGGGTGTCCCCACACATTTTTTTTATTTTTTAATTTTTTTTTATAAAATCTGCGCCTACCGCTCCCATTCTGCCTTTTAGGAACGGTAAATGCAGACTAACCCCCATTAATTTTTGCCCCCTACATTTTTGCTGAACATACCTACGCCGTATTTCCACTTTGTAGGGGTGCTCCCCTGGGGAAAACTAAATTAGTAATGTATGTAGAGAAGTCAAATCTATGACCTGCCCATATATTTTTTTAGCCAAAACATTTTCTTCAAACATACCTACCCTCTATCTTCAAGGTGTTACCCCACAATTTTTTTATTTATTTTATCGAGAAATCCGAGGTCTTTAATTTGTAATTTAATAGTAACTTTTGTTAAGCGTAAAAAAATATTTTTTTTAACTTGAAAATAATAAAAAATGATAAATAATATAACTATAAATCAAATTAATTTATTTTTATCGTGTGATGGATATTGTTTCCGATTTTCGGCCACGACCTGAAACAAAACTATTTTTTCCTTCTCGTTACGGCACAACACGTTGTTATAGTCTTCTATTAATTTTACGCCTCTTTCGGCAGCGTCATTGACAACATGTAATTTACGTAATATTTGCAGCGCTCGCTGGTAGTCCTGACGATTTTACCAAGTATTTGGATCGGAAGCAATGAAATGGTTGTGATTCCGAAGCGTGCAAAAAATTTTGGAGTCTCAGGTGTGACGTAATGGCTTAAATCAGTTTTCATGAGTTCTTGATTTACTTGTTTCGATGTCATGTTAATTCTTTTCACACCTTCGAATCCAACAACATGTACTGGAGGATTACAATCCTTGTTGCCACTGTCGCCGCTATCCTCTGAGGCATCTTATTCCCCGATATCATCGTCTTCTTCTTACTCGCTGTCTTCGTTAGACGATTCGTCCATCTCATCTTCAGATAACTCTTCCTCCAATTCCTCTTTCTCTTCTTCAAATATACGACTTGCATTCGACATTTTTAGTTTTATTTCACAAGAGATATTCGGATCAAATAGTGCGAGAGCAACATCTTCGCCACTGAGATACCAGAGATGTCCACAGAATCTCTTGACCAATCGTTGCGACAGAATCTTATCAATTGAAGCATAATTGGCAATCGCTTTCAAAAAATTCAAATCATTATTTGGAGCTCTATTGCTTTGGTAGCGCTAAACCAAGCTTTTACGTAAATTGTTATGATGAAAACGGTCACATCAAGAAGTGCATTTAATTCTTTTTTGGCCAAACCGATATATTTTCGGAACAAAAACATTTTTAGGCAATATATGCCTTTTGCCATCCATCGAGCATGACTGATGGGTCCTGGTGGGCTAAAATGCTTATTAGGAATATTTTCGCCAAGGTATAATAAAACAATTTCAAGAAACTCCTTGTAGTCGTCTCTGGGTTGCTTTTCTTTTATTTGATCCCAACAAAACAACTTGATGTCAGTTTGGACTTGAGCTGGTATGTTGCCTGCCACTTCCTTCCACCAAGACTGTACGGTTTGTCTTTTATATTTTCCCACTGCTCTTTAAAACGCGCAAACATTAGCCTCCTGGTCCAGACGTTTCGCCGAATTTGGTTTCAAACACTTAGTTTTCCCCAGGGGAGCACCCCTACAAAGTGTACATACGGCGTAGGTATGTTCAGAAAAAATGTCCCTAAAGGGCACAGTGGGAGTGGTAGGCGCAAATTTTATAAAAAAAATTAAAAAAAAAAAACTGTGTGGGGACACCATTAAGGCTTAAAAATAGAGGGAAGGTTTGTTTGGGGAAAATGTTGGGGCTGAAAAAATATTGGGGGTCGGTCACACATTTAACTTCTCTAGGGTCACCCCTGCGATAGTTAGAGCGGTGGGAGCAAGATTTACAAAAATCTCGTTTTGTGTGGGAGACCCCTTAGGAATTGGAGATATGGAATTGGTATGTTCAGAAGAAGTGTTGGGGGCTAAAAATTAATGGGGGTTGGTCTTGATAATGACCCCTCTAGGAGGCACCATTGGACCGGTAGGAGCTGATTTAATATGACAATTTAAGAAAAAATAAAAAAAAATGCATGGGGACCACCCTAAGGATTGAAGATAGGGGGTAGGTATGTTCTAAGAAAATGTTGGGGTTGAAAAAATATTGGGGGTCGGTCATACATTTGATTCCTCTAGGGTGACTTCTAGGACAGCTATAGCGGTAGGAGCAAGATTTTTTTAAAATTGAACCTTTGTATGGGACCCCCCTTAGGGATTGGAGATAGGGCTTAGGTATGTTTGGCAAAAGTGTTCAGGGGGAAAAAATAATGGGGGCCGGTCTCACATTTGACCCCTCTAGGAGCAAAACCAGGGGAGTTTTGGGCCTTTTTGTGGATTTTTTCCCCTCTACCCCCAACTTTGACCCCGATGAGCGACCCCTAGATCCTATCTGATCTGCCCCATTTTTTGGCCCATGCATTTTTTTTACGAACCTCACAAAATAAGCGGTTCTAGCGTGTCGAAATCGAAAACTCGTGCACTATCCCACCCCTAGTGTATAAGCATTAAAATCGGTTGATATTTGGGCGAAATACAGTTACTCAAAGTTTATATATGAAAATTAAATAGTGGGGTACGAACCTTTCCTGGTTAGGGTAGTATATCTATCATTTTTTATATCGTTTTTTACCGGGTGATTTTTACCTGATGATATTGCATTAAGACTTTTAATTTTGTCGATTTTTCATAGAATGAATATATTAAGCGATTTTGCCTACAGCCAACTTACCACTTAGGTCCACAACCAATCTTAAAAAAAAACACATTTTTTTTAATAATTTATATTTTAATGTTTATTAATTTGTTTTTTTTTTTTTACACATACATTTTTCTGTAATTTATATTTTGTGCTACATAAATTATTTTCATGAATGACGATCAATAATAATGATTTTGTTCGTTTTTTCTATAGTATATTGTATTACTGTTTTTTTTTTTTGTTGATTGTTTGTTCTATTAATAATTTTTTGTTTTGATGTAATTTCGTTTTTTTTTCTTCTTTTGAATTTGTTTTTATGACTATATTTTTTTAAATAAAAAACTATTAACAGTTTTGAAACCAGATATAAAAAAAATTAAATTTTAAAAATAAATTTTGATTTTTGTGTTTTTCTTTTGTGTGTAATAAATTCGTTAACTTCGATGTACAATGAAATAAGGTGTTAATATTTTAAATTAGTTGTTTTTGTAATAAAATATAAAATTAAATAAAAAATTTTAATTTTAATTATTTAAAAAAAATAATTACATATGTATAAATTTATAATACTATAGTGTTTGTTTTGATTTTAGTACTATTTGTTTGTTTCTATTATATAATTTATTTTTTTTATGTTTTAATTTGATTAAAGAATTTTGATGCTTTTGGTTTTTAAATTTTAGTTTAAAGATTTTATTCTTAAAATTTTGGAATTCTATAATTTCTATTTGTATTATTATGAAACATTGTTTTATTCGTTCTTTGTATAATTGTTTATTTTATGTAGGTAAAAAATAAAATATGGTGTTTTTTTATATCAAAAATTTTATTTTGGCAAATTTTGTTGTTTTTTTTTTTTTTATTACTTTTCTGTTTTTGTATTAAATTTTGGCACATGGTTTCCGAAATATTTAAAAAAAAAAATATAAAAATTTACATTTTTTTGTTTTAATTTCTAACTTACAATAAATTTTGTTTTTTTTTTATCTTTTTTATAATAATTTTTATTAAATTAAACACATTTTTTTAAGAAAAAAATATATATTATTAATATAGTTTTGATTTTTAATAACACAGTAAAAAATCACTCGATTATTTGAAATTTTAATTATTGAAATTTAAAAATACTAAATTTTATGAAATTCCAATATCTGAAATTTAATAATTTTTTTAAGAAATAAATTTGTAAAATTTTTAAAGTTATAAGCAACTGATCATAGATAAAATTTTTTATAGAATATGCAATTTGAAAATTGGAAACTATTTTATATATGGGGCATTCCATGTCGAATCGGACACATTTTTAATTTTTTATTTTTTTTATTTTCTCAATTTGTTTACAGTTTTTAGTACCCTTCGAAAAATCTTTGGTAAATTTCCACATTTTTTTGATGACCCGTTCAAAAGATATCGAATTTTTAAAAATTGGTAGTTTGTTCCTTTACTTAAACTTCTTTTACTAATAACTTCTTCAATAATGGTCCAAATTTAAAAATTTTTTTTTTTACGAACTTTTTAAAAAAAATCCCAAAAAATTCTTAAAAGCGCTCTAGTAAGCTATTTTTAAGTTTTAAAATTAAAATCTCATTTTTGAAAATTTTTGTACTCTTCGATTTTTTTGACATTTTCTTGTGTAAAACTTCTATCGATTCTACAAATTTTTTGCCCAGGAGAATCGTGGGACAACGAATACACTGTGTTACAGTGAAAAAATACTTCTGATGTGACATAGTATATGTTGTTGGTCTTGTCGAGTAGATCACAAAAATGCCCATTAAACTCGCCAGACACCCTCAAATTTTAGAGTTATTGTCAAAAAACGTTTTTTTGGGACTTTTCTCACTAAACCTTGTGTAATTCAAAAAATTTTCAATCGATTTTAAATTTTTTTAACTGTTTTTGATAGAAGAAGGATGGGGCTTTCCATTTGTGGTAATTGTTCTATACATATAAGAAAGATATTTATTGATTTTTTCAATAAAATCTAATTTTTTTGTTATTTTTTGAAAGTTTTTCAAGTTTATCAATTTTTTTCTGCTATAGTTCGTTTAACAACCTTTATATTAATAAAAGTATTTTTAAAGAAAATTCAATTCTGAAATCGATAAGCTTTATCCTGAAGAAATCGGATAACAATTGGCAGAGTTGTGGTAATTTTTCTAAAAAAGAAAATTAAGATTTTGCAGGAAATCGCCGTTCAGATATCCCAGGCAAAAAAATAAATTTATCATAAGAGTTCATGTACAATATTTTTAAAGGTTTTTGGCGCGCTGAATCTGAATATGACCTTTAAATTGCTCTATTGCGTCAGGTTTTTAAGATATTTAACATAAATTGATATATCAAAAACTTAATAAGATAGCGCAATTTCAACGTCAAATTCGAATTTAGAGGGCCAAAAACCTTTAAAATAATGATACGCGACCTTTCAGTATGTTCGTTTATTTTTTTTAATTTTTTTTTGCCTGGGTTGTCCGAACGGCAATTTCATGCAAAATCTTAATTTTACTTTTTAGAAAAATTATCACAACTCTGTCAATTTGGCATAAAGCTCATCGTATTCACAATTAAATTTTCCTTAAGAATACGTTTATATATATAAATGTTGTTTAACGAACTATAGCAGAAAAAAATCGATAAACTCAAAAATTTTTTAAAAAATAACAAAAAAAAATTAGATATTGTTGAAAAAATAAATACATATCTTTTTTATATGTATAAACCAATTCACACACATGAAAAGCCTTATCCTTCTTCTATCCAAAACAGTTGAAAAATTGAAAATCGGTTGAAAAATGTTTAAGTTACACGTGGTTTAGTGAGAAAAGTCCCAAAAAATGTTTTTTGACAATAACTTAAAAATTTGAGGGTGTTTGGCAAGTTTGATGGGCATTTTTGTGATCTTTTCTACGAAACCTACAACCTTAACTACCTCATTTTAAAAGTATTTTCGATTTTGTGTTTTTTGTAGCACAGTGTTATTACTATTTTTTAAAATTTTTTTAAAAAATTTTATTGTAATTTTCCAATCTTAAAATCATTTCTTCTGCTCCAATGGTGCGTCATAGAGGGGTCATTTATAAGACCAACCCCCATTAATTTTTATGTCTTAACATTTCTTTGGAATAAATTAATACCCTATCTCTAATTGCTAAGGGGGCTCCCACACAGAACGAAATTTTTTAAAATTTGCTCCAACTCACGGTGGTCAATTCCGGCCAAAAATCGATAACTTCTTTATTTCTGCGTGTAAATAGCTTAAATTTAATATTCGAATTAAGAAAAATATATCTGATACCTTGCCCAAATGTTGGACCTACAAATACAGTGGTTGGCCAAATAATCATGGACGTCCCAAATATATCAAACATGTCTGCATATAAACAGAAATTATTTTTATATCCGAATTAAGAACAATATATCTGATCTCTTTTCAAACAGTTGCACATACAAATATAGTGGATGGCCAACTAAGCATGTACGTGTCAAATGTATCGAACTATTTAAGATGGGGGTTGGAACTAAAAAAACAGCCACAGTTTTTTATTTGAAATATTAACAATTGTAATAATTTTAAAAGTTTAAGAGACAAAGAGTTGCCAGGATTTCCAGTTAATTGTGGAAACTGGGAACAGTCAATCGTGTGGAAAACATTACACGATTGACTGGCAACCCTGAAAATTCTAGTTGACCAAATTTTGTGCTATGAAATTTTTAAAAATACTAAAATTTTCTTTCTGTCAAATGAAAAAACAGAATTAAATAATATGGCGTATTTATTTTTTTATCTGTTTAAAAATTGCTAACATTAGGGCTGTTTTTTTAGTTCCAACCTCCCTTAAACCATTTTTTTTTGTTACTTCGTTTTTGTTTTAAGTTTTTTTTAACGCAAATCTATGGGTTTTAAGTAAAATTGTTAGTATCTCTTCACATTCCCTTTTTTTGTGGAGTTTGTAGGTTTAAAAAAGTCAACCATTTTTAAAAAAGGAGTCCACTAAAAATGCTCTGGTTTAAAGAATCGGTAAGAGTAGGGGCTGAAATTTATAATATTTACTTTTAATAGTTAAAAGTACAAACTGCTTTTTATAGCTAACCTCTAATAGCCTCTAATTGATTTTTATGGTCTTTCAAAATTTATTTTTTTTTAGAGTTTTTTTTAAATTTTGATCTAATTTTCAAACACATCACTTTAAGACAAAAACGCACATAAAATCTGCAAAAACCACATGGAATGATTACTTACTACAGGAATTAAAAAACCATGTGCGAACTTACAAAAATAATGTGAAGAAAAATTCATAGCCAGCTTTTATTGAAAACTAAAATATACATTTTAAAAAAAGCTGAAATGAGAAGCAAAAAATACTCAACTTTACACCACTTTGGACAATAATATAGTGTTACAAGGCCCAAAAAAAGATTTAAGTTGTATGTTTTGAAGTATTAGCTATAATATAGCATACAAATTTCATCAAGATTTAAAAAAAAAATAAAATGATTTTTGGCCGGAATTGACCACCGTGCAACTGCTCTAACTGCCCTAATAATGCCCTTAGAGCAACAAATTGTATCCGGCCGAAGATGGAGTACAACTCCCATATATGGGCAGGGGCTTCAGAGTCTATTTTGAAGTTTCTGGACCGTGTTCAAAGGAGGGCGTCGAAGTTAATCAATGACAGTAGGGTATCCAACTCTATTGACTTTTTGGAGCATCGTCGGAATGTGGGTTGTGTAACGCTGTTCTATCGATATTACCACGGTAAGTGTTCTGCTGAGATAAGCGAATTGATTCCGCGAGCACGAGTTTTTGTTCGGAGTACTCGCTTGTCTAGTAGGGCTCATCCATTTGTTGTCGATTGCCCAGTGTACCGCACAACGCATTACAGAGAAAATTCATTTATAAGTCGAACAATCCGTATGTGGAATATACTTTCTGTAGACGTCTTCCCTGTTAACTACAATCTAGAAAAATTCAAATCTAATATCCACAAACACTACTCCCTCTTTCCTCCTTCCCATAACCTATTTTCCTAATTACTAACACAATGCACTGCATTTATAGGGAACATCCCCTGAGTGTTGGTTAAGTCAAAAAAAAAAGTAGAAATCATTTTAAGATTGTAAAATTACAAAAAAAAATTTAAAAAAATTTTAAAAAAGTAGTAATAATCGTTATCCCACGATCCTCCTGGGCAAAAAATTTGTAGAATCGATAGAATTTTTACACAAAAAAATTTCAAAAAAATCGAAGAGTACAAACATTTTCAAAAATGAGATTTAAATTTTAAAACTTAAAAATCGCATACTAGAGCGCTTTTAAGAATTTTTTGGGATTTTTTTTAGGGAGTGGAGGTATGTTTTAAAAAAAATTAGTAGGGTAAAAATAAATGGGGGTCAGTCCCACTAATGACCCCTCTCGAACGCACCATTGGACCGGTAGAAGCTGATTTAATAAAACAAATTTACAAAAAATAAAAAAATTGTATGGGGACTGCCTTAACAGTTAAAGATAGTGGGTAGGTGTGTTTAGAAAAAATGTTTGGACTAAAAAAATATTTTGGGCCGGTTATACAATTTGTTGCTCTAATTGTAAGTGCACTATTGGGGTAGCTATAGCGGTTGGAGCAAATTTAAAAAAGTTTCGTTTTGTGTGGGAGCGCCCTAAGAAATTGGAGATAGGGTATTTGTTTGTTCCAAAGAAATGTTAAGACGTAAAATTAAATGGGGGTCGGTCTTATAAATGACCCCTCTGTGACGCACCATTGGAACAGTAGAAATGATTTTAAGATTGTAAAATTACAATAAATTATTTTTCAAAAAATTTTAAAAAATAGAAACAATCGTTATCCCACGATCCTCCTGGGCAAAAAATTTGTAGAATCGATAGAATTTTTACACAAAAAAAATTCAAAATAATTGAAGAGTACAAACATTTTTAAAAATGAGATTTAAATTTTAAAACTTAAAAATCGCATACTAGAGCGCTTTTAAGATTTTTTTGGGATTTTTTTTTTTTTAAAATACGAAAAAAAAAACAAAAATTGTGAAAAAAAAAAAATTTGGAATTTGGACCATTATTGAAGAAGTTATGAGTAAAAGAATTTTGAGTAAAGGAACAAACTACCAATTTTTAAAAATTCGATATCTTTTGAACGGGTCATCAAAAAAATCTGAAAAGTTACCACGAAGGAGAATGGAATGCCCCACATATTTCTTAAAAAATGGCAATAAAAATAAGAATTTCAATGAAATTTTCTAGTAACTTGAGGTCACAAATAAATTTACATTTTTTTTATACCCTCCACTTATCGTTAGTAGTCTAGCGTGTATCTTGCTGCTGGGTTTGGGAGGGGACTCAATTTGTTTTTTTTTCAGGGAACTTATTTGATCGTATATACTTAAGTATGAAATTAAAAGATTTTATGGTGTCATTAACCCAACCCGTTCATACTTGATACCAAAAAAATTGCATAATTTTGGTTCTCAAAACACATTTTTTCCAAAATTTTAAAATTTTATAAAAAAAAAAGATTAAATATATATGTTTTTTCTTTGAATCCATTAAGAACACCTTGGAGAAGAAAAATGGTAAATAATGCGGATATCCGTCGGGTCACTTTTCGGGAATTGTGGGGGTGGGGGGAGTTAGGGGATTTCAAGGAAATGTTAGTTTTTATCAATAATATGGCTTAATAAATTCTTATAAAATACATTTTTAGGCAGATTAACGGGTTTTTGGTATCGTGACATTGTATTAGGTTATTGTAAGTCTGCCATGAAATCTTACCGATCTAGCACGTATTTAACCCACATTGGCTGGGGGTCAAAATTGACCCCGCAGAAAATTTGAAGTTTAGAGCTAAAATTTTGTGATAAAAACAAGTATTCTATTCAATTTTTTCCAATTTAAAACAATTCCATAATCGAGGTTTTACTGTATTTGTTTACTTCTAATAATTACTTTTTCTTGTTTGTAGTTCATTGTACATTCCTTTACATTTACAACTATTTATCTAGTTATTCTAAAGAAGAAAAATATATTTTTATTAATTTATTTTAATAGTTTTGTTTAAAATTTTAATTCCTGATATATACAAACATTTTTTATTTAAAAATATTTTTTTATTATTATAAAAATTCACGTACATACTTAAAAATAATATATAAAAAAAATTGATATTTTATATCAGTCAGTTTGTTTAAATTATACAAAAACATGTTTATTTATAAAAAAAAAAAAAAAAAACAAATTACAACAAAATAAAATTTACTGGCCTAATAAATGAATTCTATTGCTACTGGTCGAGCCAGTTCCCAATCATCACTTTTGGTGGTACAGCCCGAGGTGGGCCTTAGCCAGTTCCCAATAAACAACATAAAAATTTATTGGAATTCAAGTATAAATAAAGTGTAAATCAAGGCATAATTTCCAGTCCACACTTGATGTCAATTAAAGCATTCCATTAGTGGACCAAGACTCCAGAAAGGTTTTTAAAACTCACCTCGAGGTCTTATTTTTTACAGCTCACAAAATTTTTTTATTATTTTTAAGGCGTTTGGAATAAGTAAAAAAACGTAATTAATTTGCTTTTGATCTAAATGGTGTTAATAGATGTAGTCGGTGAAATTTGGGACGCTAATTTTTCTAGAACGTACGGTTTTTTAAATGTTCGAAGTTAAAAAGTCAGAAAACAATAATTTATCCTTTTTGGGGGTCTACTGTTATATATTCTTACGTTTTTTCCAAAAAAAAAAAAAAATAGAACTAGATTTCGTATAAAATTAACTTCTTGATTTTAAAACTGCAATCCAAAATTTTCTAGCATGATCGGTTTTTGAAGTACTCGCATTTCGAGATTTTAGAAACTTGGATTTTTTTTTTAAGAAACAACACTCAGGCAATGCTGCCTATCAATTACTAACGTAACCGTGATGTTTCTTTCGAAAAGGGGATAGAAGAGAGATAAAAGATTTGAAAGATAGAAGGGCTTCAGTATGGCAACACTGTAATTTCACGTGTTAATAATTTTGAGTACAGTTGCTGCATCGCCATCTGTTATTGATCTGGTGAATTATTTTTGAAGCTGTGTTAATAGCCATTATTTTATTATTTTACTACGTTGACGTTTTAGTGCTATTTATCAAGTAGACCCCTAAAAGTGCTAAGTTATTGTTTTTTGACCTTAAACATGAAATATCTCAATAACTGTACGACGTACAGTGTACGTGCTAGAATAATTTGAATGACACATTTGGAATCAGGAGAGAAAAATCTATAAGAGCCAGTGAGAGATTGCGCTGGGAGGGTTTTGTTGTCAAACAGTGTAATTATTTAGCAATAACTCGAAACTTGATCAGCTAGGCTTTTCGTGTTGACGATTTTTAAAGTTCTAAGTTAAGAGGAATGAAATGCCATTACCCGATTTTGTCACCATTTTTACAAAATCTAAACTTGCTTGAGGAGGAGTGAGTAATAGGGTGGCTTGTTTTTGAGCTTTTCTCTCTGATCAAATTCTAATACCCGCCAAAAGTTTCGGTTACCCCTAAGGGTAACTCACATGCAAAATATCACTCCGATCGGAGTTTATCTTCTGTCTCCACTTTGAGCCTCAAAATTGAGAATTTTGCAAGAAAAAGGACTTTAAAAACATAAAATAAAGTAGTTGAAAGTTTTTTTTACTAGAATTAAATAAAAATTACACAGGTTGACAAAAATTGAGCTTTTTCAATTTGCCTGACCTTTGGCAACTGATTTATATGGAGTTTAGTGTGCTGTTTCCGAATCTGTTATCCAATTTTTTCTATTTTCTGACAGCTTTAACCCTTATGTGTGTGGAAAAAAAAAACACCTTCTATAGGGTGGATAGGTACCTGGGTACCTTCATGCAAATTGTATGAGAAATCTAATTTTTTGTCTTGTATTGTACAAAAAATCGATGGTTAATGATATAATATTAGAATTTTACTCTGGTTTTCCCCTTTTCATATATTTTTTAAAATCCTACACCCAAAAAAAAAATTTGTAATATCAGCAACTTTTTTGCTGGGAGGATCTTTGCAGAAAAAGTTGCTAACATTAGCAAAAAAATTGTCGTCTAAGCCTGAGAAGTACGGAATACAAATATTTTGGGCTTGTGACGCAAGTAATTCCTACCCCTTACAAGGTCAATTATATACAGGTAAACCAACAGAAGGCGAGCGTCAAACAAATATAGGGGAAAGAACAGTTTTAGATCTTGTTAGCCCATATAAAAATTTCGGAAGAAATGTTACTACAGATAACTTTTTTACATCCTTACAACTGGCTCGAAAACTTAACTCGTGGAATTTAACTCTAGTTGGAACAGTAAGAAAGAACAAATGATTTCTACCAGCAAATATGCAGCCACATAAAGACAGGTAAGTTTAATTTTAAACATAAAAAGAAATGCGTGGATGATACACTGACTATGAAAAATAAAATTAAATTGACAAGCGAATATTATTATTTCAGGCAAATAAATTCCACCATTTTTGCCTTCAGAAATGAGGCAACTTTGTGCTCCTACGTTCCTAAAAAGAAAAAAGCTGTAGTAATGTTATCTACTATGCACACAAAGCCTGTAACAGAACCCACTACAGCTGCTAAACCAGAAATTATAACTTATTACAACCAAACTAAAGGAGGTGTCGACAATATGGATAAGCTATTGGGAGAATATACTTCTAAACGTAGGACATGTCGATTAGCAGCATACATCGTTTACATGGAGTAAAATTCCCAATTTATTTCAACTGACCGTCGCAGACTATTTTTGAAAGATTTAAGTTTTGAACTATGTAAGGACAGCATTGAACGACGTGCCAAAAATTCAAATGTAATAAAAATCGATTCCACTCGATCAGCAATACAGGTTGTATTGTGGCGAGATATTTCAACAACAGCTGTTACTAATGTAGAAACTCGAGATAAGAATGGCCGTTAGGCTGCCCAGAAAAAAACAAAGTTGTTATTTTCTTGGGGGATACCTGCAAATTTTGTTCCTTTTTGTGCAAAAAAATTTCGGTTTTTTTTTGGGATTTTTAAAATAATATCTAGAGGTCGCGATCTCGCGTTTTATAACGATTTATTTTTTTTGAGTTTTTTATTATTTTAAATTGTTAAATATTATTAATATGATAAAATATTAATAATTTCAGACAAAAAAAAAATTAAATTAAAAATTAAATATCGCTCATTCCATGAGATGTCTCCCAGCATCTAATAAAATGTTCTTTAATTTATTTGAAATTTCGCACACAGGTACACTATGGAGCAATTAAAATAAATTCGTTTTTAGTTTCGCGAAAATCCACGAATTCGCGAACGCGAATATATTCGCGAATTCACGGATTTTCTCGGAACTAACAACTGATTTATTTTAATAGCTTCATAGTGTTCATGTGTGCAAAATTTTAAATAAATTAAAGAACATTTGATTAGATGCTGGGAGACATCTCATGGAATGAGCGATATTTAATTTTTAATTTAATTTTTTTTTTGTCTGAAATTATTAATATTTTATCATATTAATCTTATTTAACAATTTAAAATAATAAAAAACTCAAAAAAAATAAATCGTTATAAAACGCGAGATCGCGACCTCTAGATATTATTTTAAAAATCCCAAAAAAAAACCGAAATTTTTTTGCACAAAAAGGAACAAAATTTGCAGGTATCCCCCAAGAAAATAAAAACTTCGCTTTTTTTCTGGGCAGTCTAATGGCCGTATTGCGGTTGTGGGTAGTTGTTACCTATGCTCTAGGCTTACAAAGAAGCAGAGAAAAACTCGAAAGGCTTGCAAAAATTGCTTCAAGCCTATTTGTAACGAGCACTCAATCAATCGTCCCATATGTAACAACTGTTTGGATTAATTTTTCTATGTCTTTTATTTATATTTAAATTATATTTTTTTTTGTGTTAAACCTTGAAATAAATTTTTTTATGAAAAATAATTTTGTTTATCAAAAATAAACCTTGAATAAATTTTTTGTTTATTGTAAAACAATTTTTCTTTTATCAAATAAAGTTTTATTTAATGGTATTTCTAAAAACCAAGTCAAATAATTTAGATTATCACACGTTAGTAAAGCAACTAATTAATTTTTTTCATGTGCCTCCATATAAAACGTATACAGGTACCCAGGTACCTATTCACCCTATTAAGGGTGCAAAAAGCAAATTGATATGCCACGCCCCCCTCAACTGATATTGTATATAAACTCCTATGAAAATATAATAATAACAAAAAGTTAGGAGTTCTCATGAAATTGTAGAATTGTAGACTAAAATCTTATATAAAAAATTTCGATTTGAAAATGCAATAGGTACACAGGTACCTGTCCACACACATAAGGGTTAATTTTGGAGTTATTAAAAAGAGCATAAATATTTGATAAAATTAAAGAGGGCATAAATTTTAAAATTTTATATTAGCAATATCTCAAAAACTAGAGCTGACTCAACAAAAGTAAGAGCAGTTTTGGAATCAGCATATCCAACATACCTAAAATCGTCATGAACTTTTTTGGTGTTATACTAGTGTTGGTAAATATGGACTCACAAACATGCCAAAAGTGGCCTATTTTCAAAGTTTCCTTAGGCTATTTATCGAAAACTAGAGCTGACCCAAAAAAACGGTAGCCAGATTTGAAATCAGCGTACCCCTATTACCCAAAATTACCTATCAGAGTTCGGGCAAAAAAAGAAAGTATTGCCCTGTGTTATTTTTTTATAATATTTGATCATAAATACTTAAATTTGAAAGATTTACGATTTTTGAAGATTTTACGATTTTACGATATCATTAAAAAGTTCAAACTTGATACCAAAAAAAAAGGCTTGATTTTGGGGGTGTTCTCAAAACACCTGTTGTTTAATTTGAAAATTTTATTAACATAAATTTTAATAAAATTTGAATGCATAACTTTTTTCTGCATTCATTAAGAACACCTTGGAGAAGAAAAATGTAAAATATGGCGAATATCCGTCGAACCACTTTTCGGCAGTCGCAGGGGGAAGTTAGCGGATTTCAAGGAAATGTTGGTTTTGTCAATAATTTAGCTTAATAATTTCTTATAAATTACATTTTTTGAGCAAATTAACGGTTTTTTTGTGTCGTAGCATTGTATTAGATCAATGTAAGCCTGTTATTTGTTTTTTGTACAAATTACGGTTTCCGAGTACAAAAATGATAAAAAAACTGTCTAAAAGTCAATATTGTCAAAAGAGCTCTTTTTTAAACGTCCATATCTTCCGAAGTATTGATAAAAAAAAAAATGGTTTTGAATCACTTATGAAGCTTTATTAAATAACCAAAAATAAACAAAATCGATGATCCGTCAGTTAAATTTCCCATGGATTTGCTTATATGCTAAATAATCTTGAAAATGGAATCTGAGAAATTCCGAAACACTTGTCGATTAAGTATTGCAAAAATTACAAAACATAAATAAATTTAAAACAAAAATAATTTTTTCTTGAAAATTATTCTATGAGAATATCATAGTTTAAATTAGTAAAGGTAATAATGACCTCGAGCTAGATAAAAACGTACTCAAAATGTAACACAAAAATTGGGAAAATTAAAAACTGAAGAAAAATGTCACATGCCAGTGTTATTTTTTTGCCGACTGGGATATTAATAGTTTAGTTTGGAAATTCGAGAGTTTGTTACTCTGACAATAAATGATTTAGTATCTTCCAAACCAGATCGAAGATAAGTCCAGAGATATGGGGACTAGCAAAACGGATTTTCCTTGATTTACATCAGTAGTGGACACACACATAGATAATAGAATTTTATAGCGTACATGTGTCGACATCGCGCAAGCAGTATTTTTTTAGCCTTTGCCCGAGGGCATAGGATTTGAAAAAATGGCCACCACCGTTTTAGTTTTAGGCTGATTTTTTAGAGTTCAACTGTTTTATGAAACTGAAAGAAAAACTAAAAATTAAAATCAACAAAAATTTTATAATACATATGTAATACCTTAATATATATATAAATTACATACATACAATTAGATTACATAAAATACAACCTGATTAAAAACAGTTTTAAAAATTTTGTTTTCTTTTATTTTTTTTTGTTCGAAAGAGTATAAAAAAAAGTATATTATTTACTTATATGGGAGAGTTTCATTCAGGAAATGCATGCAATATTTTTTATGGGATTAAGTGTTAATTTTTAGTTTTTTTTTTTTTTTTTTGATAAATGTTGGGTTATAGTGTAAGAGTGTTTATTTTTAAAAAAGAATTTTGATTGATTGTCCGAAAGTTTATTTTTTTTTATTTTATTGTTATGGGTTCAGCTATGTTAAATTGTTGACAGATATTGGGGGGTTTTAAGGGAAGGGGGTTTTTTAACATACTGTGAGATCATTAAGTGGTACTTACTTAAAGGAGGACATTTTTGGGAAATAAAGGAGTATAATATACTACATTTTGATATACATTTATATATGGTATGTGTAAATAATATGCAAAAGGCTTTCAAAATACAATCATAAATAACATAGTATACATCATACGTATATGCTGGAGATTGATCATTTAGTTTGTTTGAATTTCAATTAGAGAAATACACAACAATATACACATAAACACAAAACAAACATAGGTTTTATTTATTTTTTAAATTGAAAAACAAACACACCCACCTAATAAGAAAATTTAACAAAATAAACACTATGCTCTTAAAGTATTTGGATTTTTATTTCTTGTAGTTAAAGCATCATGAAATATTAATGACTAGTTGTCCTGCCAAACGTTGTTTTAAAAGAACACGTTGTTTTGACCGATGCTTCACCCTAGCTTCGCCTATAGGCTCCATACACAATAGGGTGGATCAATTTTTGGAAAATTGCAATTTTTGGAAAATTATCCCAGAAGTACTTTTCCAGTAATATTCGAATATTAACTTTTATTTTAAGTTAAAAAAAATAAAAAAAAAAAAATTTTTGTGCGCCACAAATTTTCCGTTTTTCGTATTTTTAAAACGTCGGGGTCGAAAAGGTTGCCCTTTAGGGTCAATATTAACATACAATAATATTAGACCTGTTGAGAAATGTCTTTGGGTTCCTTTTTTGATATGAAAATCAGACAGTTCCGAACAAAAAGAAAAACTATTTTTTTTTTATTTTTTTTTAGTTAAAAATCTGAATTAAAAATCGTGTGATTTTTTTTTTCTTTTATTTTCTGTTAAAGTGTCTTATAAAAATTGTTCGTCTGTGGCGCTTTCTTGTTGTAAAGTGGGGTTGTAAAAGACCAAAAACAAATTTCGCGAAAGGCGATTTCGCCTACACTTTTAATAATCCAATGTGCTCTCCAAACTAACAAGATCCTAAAACTCTTTCTTACACCTGTTGAGGATCTTCAGTTTGTTATGCAAAACCTCTTAATTTTCATAAATTTAAACCATTTTTAGAAGAATTCGAAATTTGCATTTCGCCTTAAAGCAAACGTATTATTTTTTTTTTTTGATTTCAGTTGTCGTTAATGAATTTTTGAATGATGGGTTTTCGGAATTAATTTACAAGATAATTTAAAATGCATTGAAAGAGGGTTTATTCTAGTTCGAGGTCATTTACTTTCCCCGTAATAAATTAACTTTTCCTGAAAATAACTAATGAAAGCAACTATTTTTTATTATTTTTAATAAAAATTAAAGAATTAAGTTAAATTTTTATTTTAATAATTTACTCTCAAATTGTTGGGAGTTATTTCATTAAAATAATTTGGGAGTTATTGCATAATGAACTAACTCCCAAACTTAAAAATTAAATAACTTCCAAAATAAATTAAATAATCCCCGCAGATTTGAAAGTATTTTTATTATGAAAAACTCCCAAATCGTATGAAAATTTTTTGGACTTATTTCATTATTTGTCTTGGGACTTATTTTATTGCGAGTTATTTCATGGCGCCACATAAAATTTCTCAGAAATTGAGAATTTTTCTTTAAGCAAAATGTCTTAAAATCAAACAATTTTTTTATAATCTGAGAGTTTTTATATACAAAAAAAGTTTTAGAATCTAAGACTTTTTTAGAAGAAAAATGGTTTATAATCTGAGCATTTTCTACACGAAAAGCTTCTCAAAATTATAGAGTTTTTCTTCTATGTTTAAAATATCTAGAAATTTCAAAATTTTTTGTTCAAAATCTGTAAAACAAAAAAAAATTTCCCGCAATTTAAGTAGTCTTTCGTTCAAAAATGTCTTAAAATCTTTGATTTTATTAAAATTATATGAGGCATTTCACACCAAATGTCCAGCGAAAAAAAACATGTGTACCGTAAACTTCTGAATAGGTAGTATGGATAGCCCTATATGGAACTTAGAAAATTGCGATTTTGGTTTTTCAATTTTTCAAAAACTGGGCTTAGGAGGCGTGGTCAAATATTGGAAAAATGGTCAAATTTGTGGCGAGTTGCCTTGATTAAATATTTATCGCATTAAAACGGAATGCACCACAATCTCAAAAATTTATAGTCTTATATAGTTTTGTATGGGCTATCGATTAAAAATTTTTTTTTTTTTGGAAAATTTTCAGAACCCGTTCTGAAATTTTCCATTTTCTAAAAAAGTCAATTTATCAAAAATCCGGCCACTTTTTTTTTTCTTTTTTATTTATTTTTTTAAAAGTTTAGATGTTTGTCCATCCACACAAAAAAAATCAGAAACACGTTCATCTTTTTTTTCGAGAAAATCGCATTTGAACTTTAAATTTCATAACAATTTTGTTATTTATTTGCTTGTATTTTCTTGTGTCAACAGAGCGTATGATGAATATTTATGCAATTAATATTACTCATTCGCAACTTTAAAACAAAGAAATATGGCATAATATAAATACAAATTGTAGCATAAAATACTTAAATAAAACGTATTTTTACATCCAAATATATATATTTAGGTGGTCGTGCGGTCAATATCAAACAAATTTTTTTTTTTGGAGCGCCATATTATAAATAACACCGCTCAACAAATCGAAGGTTTTTGACTCCGGTTTAAAGTTTGATACAAAATTTTTAAAGATTTTGACTTGCTGATTCCAAATCTGTGCTCCAAATTTTTCCATCACGTCTAGAATTTTAATTATTCGCGGTTGAAAATGCGAAAAAACGCGATTTTGCATTTTTTGAATGCCTGCACAGTCGCCACTGGGTGGAATAAAAATAATTGAACTATGATCCCAAATATATGATCAAAAATATTTGAAGTTGTTGCACTATTATTGGCCAAACATGTATTTTAAAAAAACACTGTGAAAAAAATAAGAAAAAGCACCATTTTTAAAGGCTCTAAAACAAAAACCAGATGATCAATCTTTACTGTGATGAGCTCAAAATTTAGGCAAAAGTTCATTTTTTCTTATAGACTTTTAAACCCATTAAAGATATCTTCCGGTTTGTACGAAAAATAACACAGAAAACTTAAATTTGTAAAATATTTATTTTTTTAGTTTTTCTTTATTATTTTATTAAAAAATATTAAAAAAAAGCTAAAAAACTAAAAAAAAACTTATCTTTTTTACAAAAATAATAATTTTAACAGAGTCATTTTAAAACGCAATAGTAATGCAATCATACGCAATAATTAGAAAAAAAATTGTTTTCTATGTTGGAGACCAAAGACAAATTATACTTTTGCGCTTTATACCGGATTTGTATTCCACTCAATGGCTGCAGTGAAGGGTTTCAAATAATGAAAAAATCGTCTTTATTCGCATTTTCAACCATGAATAATTAAAAATCTCGACGTGATGGAAAAATTTGGAGAACAGATTTGGAATCAGGTGATCAAATTCTACTAAAATTGATCACCAGAATTCAAACCGGAAAATGAGTGTTGAGCGGTGTAATCATAGTCAAAAAACAAAAAGTACAGTTTTCAAAATTTGAAAAAAAAAAAAAATAGAAGGAATTGTGATCACATCTCGAATTATAGCTTAAAAGTTGCGTAATTAAGAGAAGATTTATTAAGTTAAAAAACATTTAAATACCAACACAATGCTGTCCAAATTTTTTTAAGATATCGAAATTTTTTACTGGTCTAAATTAATTGAAAAGTTCAATTTCTTAATTCTTTTGAAAAAATTTACATTTTGAAAAATTGATTACTTATCAACAACTTGGAATAGAAGGCTGAAAATTGGTGTCTAACTTTTATTTACTACGTACTACAACATATTCAAAAATGATACATCGAAACGGGTCGGGTCCGAAAGTGTACGATTTGGCATGGAATGCCCCAATACACTTAGGTGTACTAAAATTAATAAACAATAAAATAATTTCTTTGTTTACAAAAAATTGGTGGTCAAAAGAGTTGTAGGTTAAAAAATGCGGATTTCTTCTACTGCATTTAAAAAATTTCATTTTTTGTTCGGGTTCTTGGAAAAACTACCGGATAACTGAATAAAAATTTAATATTTTTTTATATTTTAAATGTTTCAACTTACAAGGGAAGTATCTCAACCCTTATGAACCGATTTGCCTGAAACTTAAAATATACATAACAGAGACGGTTTTAAGGTTAGGGTGTCTCAGCTTATCGGCCATATCAGTGTTTCAAAATTTCGTTGTCCCCTTATGAAACAATGTGGACCTCCGGGAAAATTTCGATAGCTCCCGAACTAACAGGAATATCCTCTAGAGCAAAAATACGTGTCGACTAAAATTTAATAATGATTATTTCTTATTCACATGGACTTCGTAGGTCAATGTCTTCATATAAATACCCCCCAAAATTTAACCATTTTTATGAAAAAGGTATTTAACGAAGGCAAACTTTTACAAGGTTAGGATAGGCATTAAAAAAACCTTTCTTCTCATATGTATACATCATATAGTTTCTTAGAAAGAAATGGCTGAAAAATCCAAAAAAACGATTTTTTCGCAATTTTTTGACCCATGTTTTGAACCCTAAAATCCTCGATATGGCCGATAAGCCGAGACACCCCAACCCTAGAAGTGTCTCTTTTATATATTTTTTACGTTTCATGCAAATTGGTTTATAAGGGTTGAGATACTTCCCTTGTTAGAAAAAATCAACTTGAAATATTTAAAAAAAATTCTAAAAAATATCAAATAAATATTTCATTTTCCAGTGCGACCCTCGTATCCCATTAAATTTTTGCTCAATCTACAATCTATCAAGCTTAAATTAAAGCTTGAATAACTTCCAACAACTTATAAGTTTGAGTCACAAAGACAATTTAAGAAAAAATAAAAATCCTCATACTAATTGAGCATAGTGTACAATAGGGTTTCATAGAAAATAATTAAAAAAAAACATACATACACAAATACTTTCTTTTTCTTTCATAATATTGTATTGATTGCTTCAATAAAAAACATCACTAATATAGTTTTGTATGTAGCTATATATGTACACCACTACAAGAATCCTAATCGACGTAGTAGTTAATAATCTGAGTAATGGTGGTAATATAGTTTTATACAGTCTATTTCATAAAGATTCTGAGAAAATTTTACTAATTATTGTATTTGTATTAAATTCAAAAAAATCGCATGGAAAACATTTGTAACAATTACTACAATTAGTATTTTTCATAAATGTTTCACACTGATATGGAATAATCGGATTTTTCCGTCAAAAGCTTTGGTGTGGGTGCTGGCGAGTGTTGACGTGATTGTTGTTGTTTTTGGGATGTACCCGATGGTGATTGTTGTTGTGTTTTTTGTGAACTTTGCTGCTGCTGTGGTGGTTGTAATTGCAATTGCTGCTGATGTTGCAGTTGCTGCAATTGTGGCTGTGATATGGGACGCGTCTCCTGCGGTGGCCTCTGCTGTTGTTGCTGCTGTTGCCGTAACACATGTGAGGTGGTCGAGGCCGGACGTGACCATAGTGTTGATCTTAAACCTAATTTTAATTTTTTCAATGTTTCGACATCACATTCAACCTGAGCCATTTGGTCATTATGTTCCGTTGGCGGTAGTGCTACTTCAACTGGTATTTGATGAAATCCACTGTTTGATATTACATTGCATTCAGCTTGTAACTGCAATGGATGCAGGGTGCGTATAACACCTCCAGGCCTAATTATATACATATGGATGGAGGTATTGGATATTTAACATTTATAGAAAGTTTATAGAAAAATCAGCTAAATAGAGAAAAAATTGCTACAAACAAAAAAAATGTAATACCGTCGCTATACATATGAAAGTATTTGTGTTGCTGTTACATATTTGTAGTTTGATTGATATAATGAAAGCTTAGGCTATTTATGAAAGCTTAAAATAAAAAAAACTTATCGGTTAATTGTGAACCCCAACATGTCCAAATTTGAAAATTTTATTCGTTCGATGAAGCAATTTTACATATCGTTAGAAAATGTTAAATTAAATTATTTTTGGAATTGAGCTACTTTTAGTAACATAAAGTTGCTGCCTTCCAAGAAAATTATCCTTCAAAACTAAATTCAAAAAATTATTTTGATTCAGAAAATAAACGTCGTTTTTTAATTAATAGACGCAGAAATTTGATATAATCGTTTTATCGATAACTATAAAATATGCTATAGAAAATTTTCAGTAATCGATAACTGTACAGTTTTCCTTAAAAAAAATCTGTTATCAATTTATCGACAACAATTATCCTAAAAAATTCTCTTTTTTGCTGCAATGATAACTAAACAATATTCCTAGAAATTCTGTTATTAATTTATCGATAAATAAGAATTTTTCTGTAAGCCGTTTCACGATAATTATACAATTTTCTATAGAAAATTTTCTGTTCGCAATTTATGGATAACTAAACCACTTTTTAAGACAATTTTCTGTTGTCAATTTATCGATAACATACTATTTTCTATAAAAAAAATTCTGTTATCGATTTTGCGACAACTGTCAATACAAAATGTTCTATTCGATAAGCATTGTTAATTTTACTTTTTTCGTTAACTAAAAGAAAATTCTGTTTTCTGTTTTATAACAAATTTTCTAGTACCAATTTATCGATAACTGCACAATCTTCCATATAAAATTATCTACAATCGAATAATCGATAACTTCACAATTTTCTGTTGTTGATCATTCGATAACAGCTTTTCTAGATAATGTTCTGTTAATTTATCGATAACTAAACAATTTTCTAAATAAAATTTTTTGTTATCGACAGCTGTCAATACAAAATAATCTATTCGATAGCATATTACATTTTATTTTTATCGTTAAATACAATAATTTTCCACTTTCGATCACAATCTTCTATATAAAATCTTTTATTATCGAATAATCGATAAATCTACAATTTTCTGTTATTGATAAGTCGATAACTAAACAGATTTCCCAGAAAACGTTCTTATAAATTATCGATAACTAAACAGTTTTCTATAGAAAATTTTCTGTTAACGATTTATTAACTTTCTTTTCATAGTTAACTACACAAATTTTTTTTCTATTCGATTTATCGATAATTGCAAAATTTTCCATTGCAACTTTTCTTTCACTGACCTAACGATATCTGCACAATCTTCTAAATAAAATCATCTTTAATCGAATAATCTATAACTTCACAAATTTCTGTTATTGATCATTCGATACCTAAACAGTTTCTCTAGAAAATGTTTTGTTAATTTCTCGATAACTAAACAATTTTCTATAGAAAATTTTCTGTTATTGATTTTTTGACAACATTCAATTCTGTTCGATGGCATAGAAAACATTCTTTTTATAGATAACTACACAAAAATGTTCAGTTTTCGATTTATCGGTGACCGTATAACTTTCTATAGAAAATTTTCTATTACTCATTTATCGATAACTGCACTATATGCTATAAAAATATTTAATTGTCGAAAAATTTATAACCACACAATTTTATTTTATCGATCATTCGATAACTAAACAGCTTTCCTTACAACTGTTCACTTACTTACTTATTGAAAAGTCGATAACTAAACAGATTTCCTAGAAAACGTTTTTTTAATTTGTCGACAATTTAACAGTTTTCTATAGAAAATTTTCTGTTATCGATTTATTAACTTTCTTTTCATAGTTAACTACACAATTTTTTTTTTCTTTTCGATTTATCGATAACTGCAAAATTTTCCATAGCAACTTTTCCTTCACTGACCTAACGATATCTGCTCAATCTTCTAAATAAAATCATCTTTAATCGAATAATCGATAACTTCACAAGTTTCTGTTATTGATCATTCGATACCTAAAAAGTTTTTCTAGAAAATGTTTTGTTAATTTCTCGATAACTAAACAATTTTTTATAGAAAATTTACTGTTATCGATGCACAAATTTGATGTTTTTGATTTATCGATGACCGTATAATTTTCTATAGAAAATTTTCTTTAACGATTTATCGATAACTGCACTATATTCTATTATGGGGGGCCCCTGTAGGCTAGTTGGTAGTGTGCTAGCCTATGAAACAGGGGGTCGTGGGTTCGATTCCCACCAAAGCCCTTGGTCGATTTCGCTACAACGAGACGACGGTCATTGTTACCAGTTCTCGGTTAGGTTAAAATTATTTAAAATGAGTTGTAAAAATAAAAATATTCTATTATCGAAAAATCGATAAATATAACTTTCTGTTTTCGAGCATTCGATAACTGAACAGCTTTCCTAGAAAATTAAGTTAATTTAGTTAATTTATCGATGACGTAACAATTTTCTATAGAAAAATTTCTGTTATCGTTTTATCGACCACTTTCCATACAAAACGTTTTGATTGATAGCATAGTAAACATTCCTTTTAACGTTAACTACACACATTTTTTTATCTTCGATTTATCGATAACTGCATCATTTTCTAAAGCAACTTTTCTTTTAATGATTTAACGATATCTGCATAATCTTCTTTACAAAACAATTTTCTATAGAAAATTTTTTGTTATCGATTTATCGACAACTTTCAATACAAAATGTTCTGTTCGATGGCATAGTAAACTTACTTTTTATCGTTGAATACAACAATTTTCCATTTTCGATTTATCGGTGACCTTATAATTTTCTATAGAAAATTTTTATTACCGATTTAACAATATCTGCACAATCTTCTATATAAAATTTGCTTTTATCGAATAACCGATAACTTCACAATTTGCTGTTATTGATCTTTCAATAACTAAACAGCTTTTCTGGAAAAATTTCTGTTAATTTATCGACAACTGCATAATTTTCTATAGAAAATTTTCTGTTATCGATTTTTGACAACTTTCAATTCTGTTCGATGGCACAGAAAACATTATTTTTATATTTAACTAAACAAAAATTTTCATTTTTCAATTTATCGGTGACCGTATAACTTTCTATAGAAAATTTTCTATTACTGCGATAACTGCACTATATGCTATAAAAATATTTAATTATCGAAAAATCTATGACCACACAATTTTCTTTTATCGATCATTCGATAATCACACAGCTTTCCATAAAACTGTTCACTTACTTTATCGATAACTAAACAATTTTTTATAGAAAATTTACTGTTATCGATTTATCGATACAAAAATTTGATGTTTTCGATTTATCGATGACCGTATAATTTTCTATAGAAAATTTTCTTTAATAATTTATCGATAACTGCACTATATTCTATTATCGAAAAATTGATAAACACAACTTTCTGTTTTCGAGCATTCGATAACTGAACAGCTTTCCTACAAAATTTTGTTAATTTAGTTAATTTATCGATAACTAAACAATTTTCTATAGAAAAAATTATCGATTTATCCATAACTTTCGATACAAAATGTTTTGTTCAATGGCATAGTAAACTTTCTTTTTATCATTTACTACACAAATTTGATGTTTTCGATTGATTTATCGATAACTGAACAGTTTTATATAGAACATTTTCTGTACCTGTCTATCGACAACTATATAATTTTTTAAAGAAACTTTTCCGTTATCGATTAATTAATCGAAAAGTTTCAGTTATCGATTTATCGATAAGTGTCCAATTTTCTATAGAACATTTTCTGTTATCGATTTCACATTAACTGAACAAAAATTGTTAATAAAAAATATATTACCGATGTTTGTACAAATTTTAACTAAAACATTCGTTGATTTTAATTTATCGATAACTATAATATTTTTATCGAATAGTTTTTGTAATCGATTTATTGATAAATAACATTTTCTATGTCATCTATTAATCGATAAATATACAATATTCTTTAGAAAATTATCTATTATCGGTTTATCGGCAACTGTATAAATTTCTTTTAAAAATTATACTTTTCTGTAGTATTTTTTATCGATTTATCGATAACTGTATAGTCTATTTTTTTTTTTTTTGTTATCGATTATTTGATAACTATACAATTTGTTAAGGAAAATTTAGCAAATAGTTGTCTGTTTGATCTATAGATAACAGTAAAATTGATAGCTAAACAAATTTCTGTTTTTTTTTCGATAAGCTTTAAAATTTTTTACAGAAAATTTTCTGATATCTATTGATCGATAACTGTACGGTTTTCTCTAGACAATTGGCTATTATCGATTTATCAATATTTATAAAATTTTCAATAGAAAATTTTCTGTTATCGATTTATCAATAAACATGCAATATTCTGTTGAAAATTTTCTGTTATCGAAATAAATTTTACTGTTATCGTTTTATCGATAATTACAAAATTTTTTTTATAAAATTTCTGTTATCGTTTTACAGATTACTATAAAATTTTCTATAGAAACTTTTCTGTTATCGATACCCGAGTAAAAAAGTTCCTATATAATTGTATATAATTTTATAAACATCATATATGATTAAATAGAATTATATAGAATTTGATGCGAAAAATGAGTCGATAAAACTATATAAAATTTGATCAATGTTTCATATATTTTGATAAATTTTTTATATAATTTTATGCGAAATTTGGACCCCTATTTTTATATAATAATAGCAAAATTATATAATTAGATATAATTATATAAAAATATATAAAATTGTATAAAACTGTATAAAACTATATAAAGTTACATAAAATTATATAAAATTATATATAATTAAAACAAAATTTTATGATTTATATAAAACTTGATATAATTTTATATAACTTTATAAAATTATATATTGTTTTATATAATTTGATATAGTTGTATATAATTATATCAGATTATATAAATTTGCTTTTGTTATATAAAAATAGGGGTCCAAATTTCGCATAAAATTATATAAAAAATTTATCAAAACACAAGTAACATTGATAAAATTTTATATGGTTTTATCGACTCATTTTTCGCATAAAATTCTATATAATTCTATTTACCCAAGTAAAAAAGATTTGATATAACCATATATGCTAATATATAATTGTTTATATTTATATATGGTTATGCATGAACTTTGATATGGACATTAGGGTGGGGCGATTAGTAAGGAAGGAAAAAAATCTTAATGGGCGCTTCGCGTTTCTGATTCTTGGGATTATACTGAGCAAAAAAGTCAACTAGACCATACGTCTACGGTGAAAATCGAGCCTCCCGATTTTGACTTGAAGTTTTTTCTCAGACTTCGTAAACTATTTGAAATTTTGACTTATTTTTAAAAGTAAAGTTGTAGCTTTTGTCTCGGACTACAATTTCTCTGAACATATTACTTAGAAAAAACTTAGTTTTCATGGTCAAAAAGTCAAAAATGTAGAAAATTCACCACTTTTTGTAATTTTTTTTTGGATATTTTGGCCTATAACAGCCAAACCATTGAGATTTTCGATCCAATATTAAGACAAAAATTGTAGCCAAGACAATAGTTAAGAACTCTCTAGTACAGCGCAAAAGCATTGGAACTCTCCTTCAGGCAGTTTTGGCCTTCTGAAAGTGCAAATTTTTTATGAAAATATTGATAAATTACAATTTTTAGTTGTTCATAGCGCAAAATCATAACATACGTAACATCATAAATCCCGTAATACAGAATAATTCCTATTTCGCACACAGTGAAAATGTTTTGTTGAGCATGTTATACGATGGTTGTAAAGAAATTCGTACATTGGCACTCAAAAAAATATTGTATGTTCGCGACAACGTATGCGATTAAACTGAGCTTCGCGAATATGTAAAACCAAACATCAATTTTATTTGTACGCATTTCGTTCACATGATCGATTTAGAGGACAAAGCATTGTTATTTGAACCGCCATTTACAAGGAAAATTCCGTATGAGCATTTACAACAATACCTCGAATGTGTAGATGATGAAGATCCACCATTTCCAGACCCACTAATACCTTGTCATATTCAAGGTACGGAGCGTCATGTCCAGCTACTAGCTAGTGTTGCTAAGCGCTCAATCGACAAAAACCGTGAAGGTATAATGGCATTTGTATCTGAAGGTCGAAAGAAAGCGCCTCGTATGGAATCTCGAAAAGATTTGGAAGGCAATCTTTGAATGAAAAATACACCAAATTGGAATTCTTCTTGATTCATACCTTGTCTCTACCAATACAATTACTTTGTACTTAAAATGAATTTTCAAAATAAATATTGAACAAATCAAAAAAAAAAACATTATATTTTTGGATAAAAAAAGTGGAAAAAATAAGAAATAGAACATTTTTATGATTTTGCGCTATGAACAACGGAAAATGGTAATTTATCAATATTTTCACAAAAAATGTGCACTTTCACAAGGCCAAAACTGCCTGAAGGAGCATTCTAATGCTTTTGCGATGTACTAGAGAGTTCTTAATTATTGTCTTGGCTACAATTTTTGTCTTAGTACTGGATCGAAAATCTCAATGGTTTGGCTCTTATAGGCCAAAATATCCAAAAAAAAATTACAAAAAGTGGTGAATTTTCTACATTTTCGAATTTTTGACCATGAAAACTAAGTTTTTTCTAAGTAATCTATTCAGAGAAATTGTAGCCCAAAACAAAAGCTACAACTTTACTTTTGAAAATAAGTCAAAATTTTAAATAGTTTACGAAATATGAGCCCAAGAAAATTTGCAAATTTTCCAAAAAAATAAAGTCTGAGAAATAACTTCAAGTCAAAATCGGGAAGCTCGATTTTAACCGTAGACGTATGGTCTAGTTGACTTTTTTGCTCAGTACAATCCCAAGAATCAGAAACGCGAAGCGCCCATTAAGATGTTCAAATCGCCCCACCCTAATGGACATATAAGTTTATATATAGCATTGTATTTTTCCTTATTTTTTAATATGATAACATACATATTCATATCTATTTATATACCCATCTATATGAAATTAGATATGACATATAAGGTCAGGAATTTTTAGATATAACACATAAAAAGATATATGATTTTATTTATAATTATATCCCGAAAAAAAATTTCAAAATTTTCTATGTCCCGGACAATAAAAAAAAATTCAAGTCCTAAAAATTTTATGAAAATTTTCCAAAGTCCCGGACACAAAATTTTTTTGGCAATTTTTTTGGAGTAAAAAAATCATTGAAAATGTTTTTATGAGAAATTTAATTTTTTTTGAAAAGTTTTTGAGTTCCAAAAAAATGTTTTTAAATTTTCTAAGACACAAACATTTTTTGGAAAATTTAAATCCCTTATAAATGATTTTAAAAAATGACAAATTTTTAATAATTTGCTAAGTCCCGAAAAAATTCCGAAGAATGCAATAAAAACTCTTCTAATTGATAATGTATCCAATCTGATAAAATAATTTCTAATTTCACGTTTAAAATTCCAAAAAAATTTACCAGATTTCATCCAATTATATAAAAATTTATCTAATTTTAACAGATAAGATATGACTTAATACAATTGGATAGACCCATTTTTGGGATCAAACTTAATCAAATTTGATATTATTTTATCAAAAATAATAGAATTTGATATAATCGTATAATATTCGATCCGCCAATTTTCGGATCAAAATTAATATGGATTTACATAAAAGCATATCTGTTTATATAAAATTAAATATTGCCTCATATAACTTTTTTTTACTCGGGTAATCATATATAATGTTTATAAAATTATATACAATTATATAGGAACTTTTTTACTCGGGTATCTATACAAATTTTATAGAAAATTTTCTTCATTCGATGAATTTTCTGTAGAATATTGACTACTCAAGTTTCTACAGAAAATTCTCAGTTTTCGATTTATCGATAAATAAACAATTTTCGATACCAAATCGATGACAACATAATTTTCTGTTATCGATATATCGACAACTAGCCAAAATTCCAACAAAAAATTTGTTATGTCGGTGACTATTAGTTTCAATAGAAAATTCAATTATTCGATAATTATAGAATTTTCCATTGAAAATTAGAAAATTTTCTGTTGTCTATTTATCAATAACCATGCAATTTTCTGTAAAAAATTGTATGTTGAAAATTTTCTGTTATCGATTTATCGATAGGTAACTTGTTTGTTATCGAATTATCGAAAACAATACAATTTGGTACATAAATTTTACTGTTATAGATTTATGGATAATTATAGATTTTTTTCATAAATTTTTTGTTATCGATTTACCGATTAATATAGAATTTTCTATAGAAAATTTTATGTTATCGATAACTAAACAATTTTTATAAAAAATTGTCCGCTTTCGATAAACTTACAAATTCCTTTAGAAAATTTGCTCTTATCAATTTATTGATAACTATTCAAAACTTTCTCTTATCGATACACTATTCAATTTGCTTAAGAAAATTTTCAATATCGATAACTATAAAATTTTCTATAGAATATTTTCCTTTATTCTGTATTAAATTTTCTGTTATTTATCTATCGATAATTATACATTATTTTATAGAACCATTTTTGTTATCGATTTATCTATATCTTAACAATTTTCTATAGAAAGTTTTTGTTACCAATGTGTCAATAACTTTAAAATTTTTAATAGATACATTTTGACTTGAAAACTGTACAATTTTCTATAGAAAATTGGCTGATATTGATAACTTTACAATAATTATTTTTTTTTTAATCGAAGTAACCCACTTAGCAGATCTTATATTGTACTTAAGCGCTTCAGTGAAGCTCTTTAATCAAAATCTAACAAAATCCTACAAATGTATTGCCTTATTCTGAAGCATTTTTTAATAAAAAATCAGTAAAGTGCTATTTGTTGCTGTTACTTCTTCGAAAAGAAGTCAGGTTTTAGCTAGGTAGACTATTTTCGGTTATCGGGAACCATACAGTTTTCAACTGAAATTTTTGTTATCGATTAATCTATAACTTTAAATTTTCTATAGAAATTTTGCTATTATCAATTAATCAATAACAACACAATTTTCCGATAACTTTAGAAAATCCTTTGTTATCGATTCATTGAAAACTTAACAGTTTTTTTTAAAGAAAATTCTGTATTAACGATTTCTCGATTGTTAACTATACAATTTTTTCTAGAAAATTTTACTTATCGATTTGTCGATAACAATTTTTAATAAAAAATTCTCTGTTGTCGATAACTATACAATTTCCAATATAAAATTATCTATTAACGGTTTTTCGATAACTATAAAATTTGTAAGAGACGAATTTCTGTTATTGATCTATCGATAACATTTTAAGTTTCCTAATAAATAATTACTATAAAGGCTCGGACACAATGACGGAGTACTCAGTACTACATTGTCATCTCTAAAAATAGAGACGATACAAAAAATGTGTAAGTGCGAAAGAGAAAGAAACAAAATCCACTCTCTGGCACAAAGAACTCTGTCATTGTGAATTCAGCTTAAATATTTTCAAATGTTTTAAAATTTTTTTAGAGGCATTCCTCTTCAAGGTGATTTAAATTGTAATTTTATTTTCTGAATTCAAAAATAATTTTTCGAATGTTACACTTTTTTATTCTGATTTTCCGAATCAGAATTTTTTTTTGAGTCAATTTTTACACACACATCATCATCATTATTAGGATTACCTAGTTTATTCCTATGATTCATAGTCAAATTTTTGATCAATTGGGTTCGTGTAGGTACATGAAATCTCGCCGATATTATAGCCAAAACTATTAACTATACCATCCCTATCGACCAGGCGACCGTCAACACTGCCCCCAAGGGCCGTATCCTATTTGGGCAACGTTGGTGCCGAAAAGAATTTTGACGATAGGGGTGCAGTCGATGGATTCAAGAGAGTGCCGCCCGAAAGACCCTCATCGGCCTTATGGGCTATAGGACGAAATTGTGATGAGGGTTGCATGCATGCCAGGGAGGGGGCTACAGATGCAAGGGAATTGGTACAACTACTATCTAACAGGTCGGATGTGTGGCGGTCATTATTAATATTGGCGTGTTGCTGGGAGGAGAGGTGTTGTGCTAGTTTGGGTGTGACAAGTAGGGGTTGCTGTGATAATTTACTACTATTGCTACTGGTAAAACTACTGGAAGTGTTTATGTTGTTGGTTGGTGGTTGATTGAATTTTTGCTGTTGTTGCATGAGGTGTTGTTGCTGTTGTTGGTGTGTAATGGATGGTGTCTTAACCAATGTGGGTATGTGACATTGTATGGAATCTTGTGATTTAAATGTACTCGATATGGATTTTAGATTGCCAACACCGCCACCACTACGTGGCGAAAGTATCTTATTCGAATTTGAATTATTGGCTGACGAGTTTTTGCTATTGTTATGATGTCGCGGTGTTGTGTTGGTAGAAAACTGATATAATTGATGATGATACCTTGAACGACCGCGACGTGGCAATGATTTTTGTTCGGACATTGGTGATAGATCAGAGGATGTGCTTGATTGTGCTCCATGGTAGATGATACCTGTGGGAATATGGGGAAAACAAGAGACATAATTAAATAAAAAAATTAAAAAAAATTTTTTTTTGTTCGTTTGGATGAAAATGAATTAAGTGTTAGTAAAAGAAATAACTGAATTGGTAGCATTACAAAGTGAAAAAAGTTATGAAAGAAAGGGAATTTTGTTTGATATTTAATATACAATAAAGAAAAACTAAAACATATAGATTAGTGTTTAATAAGTCTTGAATTTTTCTTGGAAATCGTAGAAATTTTTTTAATTTTTAAATTTACAAAATTATTACTACAGATATGTTATCGATATATTATGATTTTGAAAATGTGGTGTAATTCTAGAGTCTGTGAAAGTAAAAAAAAAACAGATTTTTGTAAAAAGCACAAAAAATTATAAAAAAAAAAATATTTTTATAGTTTTGAGTGGAATTTTATAAAAGTATTTGATCCGATAACGGTTTAGATTCCCAGCGTACACATTTCTGAGCGCTCATAAAATATGACTCCTTAAAATTCTTAAAATATAAGTGTTTCCTGAGCGTTCAGAATTTGGAGTCCTACAAGATTTATGCGAACATCAACGGTATGAATCTAAAAATGTTAAACAATATTTAATTCCAAAAGAGTCCCCTTAAGGCAGATGCAGAAAAAAAAAATCCCCCCCCCCCCAAAACCAAATTCGAAAGAACAAAAAAAAGAAGAGGAAAGATGAAAAATAATAGGAAATTTAGGAAAAAAAGAAAAGGAAGAAAGTGAAAATGTTAAGGAAATAATCTGAGATTCTGAAAAAGTTTAAGAACCTTAAAATTGTTCTAAAAGAAAAATGTCTTGGAATGTTTCTTATGATAAAAGTCTCGGAATATTAAAATTTTTCTTTGTAAATTTATTTTTATTTTTTGCATTAAAAATATTTGTATTAGAAAAAATACGAGAAATTTTTAGAATTTTTCTAGAAAAAAAATTTAAGAATTTTTCTAAAAACAAAATTTTACAATTTTTATAGAAAAAAAATTTGAGTATTATTCTAGACGAAAACTTTAAGAATTTTTTTTGGACGAACAACTTGAGAATATTTCTATAGAAATTTTTTTTTAGGAATAATTTCGAAATTTTTCTTAGAATTTTGTAGAAAATAATCTCAGAATTTTTCTATAGGAAATATCTGATAAATTTGTAAAGGAAATTAGAGATTAAAAAATCTAATAATACTGCTTTAGAAAAAATCTGAAAAGAAGATGGGTAAAAAGGAGAGACAAAAACAAAAGGAAATTATGTGAGAATTTTTTCTAAGAAAAATGTCCAAGAATCTCAAAATGTTTCTTTATTATGTTTTTAAATCTTAGAATTTTTAACAGGAAAAAGTCTCGGGATCTTTACAATTTTTCTTATCAGAAAAATGTCTCGGAATCTGAGCGTTTTTGTATTTAAATATGTTTAGAATATAAGACATTTTCTTTAGGAAAAATGTCTCAGATTCTGAGATGATTTCTGTTTAAAATATATAAAATTTTTAGTAGGACAACCTGGACCTTTTCTATAGGAAGAAGAATGCTAAAAAATGCCTGCGAATTTTGTACTCTTGCACAAAACATTAAATCATGGTAATATTTTATGTAAATAAAGGAAATATATATATAATATTTTGCGGAAGATTTGGATGTTCTTGCCAAAGCAAAGTTTTTTTTAAAAAAAATAATGTTATATTACTTTGCTTTTCCATGCAAAACGAATTGAAATATCAGTCGAGGACCCCATTAAAAAACCAAAAGAGCTGTACATTTCGTAAGTGAGTGCAAAAATAAATGCAAAAAAGTGTTTTTACATTTTGGAGAGTATAAAAGATTCGGCACCAAAGAATATAACACTCTCACTTGTTTTATGTACATTTGGTAAACAAATGGAAAATTTTTATGCAAAAAGCTTAGACTTGGTGAAAAGCTGTTTTGGTAAAAAAAATTTTCCACGAAAAACAAAATTATGTTAAAAAAAACAAGTGAAAGTGTTACATTCGGCTGTGCCGAATCTTTTATAATGTAAAAAAAAGACAATATAAAAAAATCCAGGGGCGTCTTTTTTTTTTGTGGGGGGGGGGGTTAGTGGGAGACGTTAGGGGGCACCTTCCCCTTGCGATTTTTAACTTCTTCTGAGATAAAAATGTTGCATTTGCTTAGCAAAAGTTAAAAAAACCATGCAAAAAATGCGGTTTTCTTAACTTGGTTTAGTTCTTCAAGGGGGAACTTTTTTTCCACTTGGTCCGATGTTGCCCATTTCCGAACTTAACCTGCCTAGGAATATAAGACATATTCGTGCCAAACTTCGGAAGTCTAGCTCTTTTATTTTGGGCTGTATCGTGTCTTCTACAGACGGACAGACGGACGGACGGACATCGCTAGAATATTTTAGAATGGATCACTGATCAATAAAGTATATGGGGCATTCCATGTGAAATCGGACACTTTGAAAAACATTTTTTTTAGATTTTCCCAATTTGTTTACAGTGTTTAGTACCCTTCGAAAGCTCCTTCGTGGTAAATTTTCAGATTTTTTTGATGACCCGTTCAAAAGATATCGAATTTTTAAAAATTGGTAGTTTGTTCCTTTACTCAAATTTCTTTTAATCATAACTTCTTCAATAATGGTCCAAATTTAAAAAATTTTTTTTCAAAATTTTTGTTTTTTACGTACTTTCTAAAAAAAAAATCCCAAAAAAATCTTAAAAGCGCTCTAGTATGCGATTTTTAAGTTTTAAAATTTAAATCTCATTTTTGAAAATGTTTGTACTCTTCGATTTTTTTGAAATTTTTTTGTGTAAAACTTCTATAAATTCTACAAATTTTTTGCCCCGGAAGATCGTGGGATAACGATTATTACTATTTTTTAAAATTTTTTGAAAAAATTTTATTGTAATTTTCCAATCTTAAAATCATTTCTACTGCTCCAATGGTGCGTCATAGAGGGGTCATTTATATGACCGACCCCCATTAATTTTTACGTCTTAACATTTCTTTGAAACAAACTAATACCCTATCTCCAATTTCTAAGGGGGCTCCAACACAAAACGACATTTTTTTAAATTTGCTCCAACCGCTATAACTGCCCCAATAGTGCCCTTAGAGCAACAAAATGTATGACCGACCCACAATATTTTTTTAGTCCAAACATTTTCGCTGAACACACCTACCCTCTATCTTTAACTGTTAAGGCGGTCCCTATACAATTTTTTTTATTTTTTGTAAATTTGTTTTATTTAATCAGCTTCTACCGGTCCAATGGTGCGTCCGAGAGGGGTCATTAGTGAGACCGACCCCCATTTATTTTTATCCTACAACATTTTTTCAAAACATTCCTACGCCCTATCTCTACTCCCTAAGTAGGCTCCCATACAAATAACAGTTGGAGCAAATTTTATAAAAATGTAATTTTGTATGGGAGTCTACTTAGGGAGTGGAGATAGGGCGTAGGTATGTTTTGAAAAAATGTTGTAGGGTAAAAATAAATGGGGGTCGGTCTCACTAATGACTCCTCTCGGACGCACCATTGGACCGGTAGAATCTGATTAAATAGAACAAATTTACAAAAAATAAAAAAATTGTATGCCGTAACAGTTAAAGATAGAGGATAGGTGTGTTCAGAAAAAATGTTTGGACTAAAAAAATATTGTGGGTCGGTCATACAATTTGTTGCTCTAAGTGCACTATTAGGGCAGTTAGAGCGGTTGGAGCAAATTTAAAAAAATGTCGTTTTGTGTTGGAGCCCCCTTAGAAATTGGAGATAGGGTATTAGTTTGTTTCAAAGAAATGTTAAGACGTAAAAATTAATGGGGGTCGGTCATATAAATGACCCCTCTATGACGCACCATTGGAGCAGTAGAAATGATTTTAAGATTGGAAAATTACAATAATTTTTTTTCAAAAAATTTTAAAATATAGTAATACCCAACAAAACTTAGATTACCAAATAAGGTATAAAATAAGGTATAGGATCTCTTATTTTATACATTGCAGCATTGATGATTTTAACAGAATCCCAGTAAGGTATAAAATAAGTCATAAATTTATAACGAAGAATACGAGTAAGGTGTAAAATATATGATATTTTATAGGTTACGAGAAATGAAATAATATAGCATACCAGAAGATAATATATAAGGTGTTACGAGTAGTGAAAAAGTAATTTTGTATTAAATTTACTCACGTGATTGTAAGTGAGTGTAAGTAGATAAAATATGCTCGTGAGTGTGTGTCGTTAGAAATTTCCTGTCGTGAGCCCATCTCTAGTTTAAACTTATGCATTTTTCTATAAAATAATTATTTTTTATGTTATTGTAATGCATTATGCATCCAATTATAAATAATACATTATTTCAAACTTTCAAATAATACATAATGTAACCAAATATAAGTCATCCATGATTTAATGTTTAGAAATAACAAATCTGAAATTCATTTTTTCCAATAATCATGCATTACGTAGCAAATTATTAGTAATTCATTATTTTTCACTTGAAAATAATACGTTGTGGAACAAATGTTTGGTAAGACATCATAAAATAATGCTACAAATAAGTTATATGCATTACCTGGTAATGTGTTACATAATCACTACCCATTACCAAAGTTTTGCTGGGTAATCGTTATCCCACGAGCCTCCTGGGCAAAAAAGTTGTAGAATCAATAGAAGTTTTACAAAAAAAAAAAAATCAAAAAAATCAAAGAGTACAAACATTTTCAAAAATGAGATTTAAATTTTAAAACTTAAAAATCGCATACTAGAGCGCTCTTAAGATTTTTTTGGAATTCTTTAAAGTACGTAAAAAACAAAAATTTTGAAAAAAAAAAAAATAAATTTGGACCATTATTGAAGAAGTTATGAGTAAAAGAAGTTTGAGTAAAGAAGAATTCCAAAATTTTTGACTACAAAAAAACACTTTTTCTGCCTTACCTATTTTAATTGTCTTAAAAATTGGTATGTATGTTCTTCTGATTTTTGTTGAATTTCGGTTTTTGTTATTTAGTAAAAATGGTTCGCGTTTTATCGCTGTTCAAAGTTGGTGTTTTGCAACAATTGTATGATAAATACACAATGTTTAAATGATCATATCTTTGGAACGCATCATCCGATTGCCACGAAATAAAGCGCAAAATAATGGTTATGTCCTGTACTTAAAATAGAATTTTGAAAAAGGATAGGATGCTTTGCAAAAAGGATATTGAATTTAAAAAAATGTCCTTAATTTGCAAATATCTCAAAATGCGTATCTTTAATTTTCCTATATTTTTTTGCTCATATAGCCCAAAATGTACTTAACAACATATGCAAATCCCAAATTGGGGTGATAAGCGGTTTGTTTATAAACGTGGTTACATGAAACGACTTATTGATTTTTGTTAATAATTCTTGTTTACAAATGAAAAACAATTTCTGCGCACTAACCGCGAATAATTTTTTTGTATGTATTTTGGATCGCTTAACTCAAAAATTTCATTAAAACGATATTTCGCGTATACATTTTTGTTTAATTAATTTTTTAGCGTTTTTTTTTTTAGGTATTTTTACTATTTTTCTTATATCTTAAGTTCTGTTTATCTGATCTTCTCGCAATAAAAACCAAACTAAAGACAATCAAATTTCCAACATATCCTACATTCATCATTTTTTCATCAGTTCATAGCTTTACGCGCAAACAAATTTTTTAGCGTTATTTGGAGGTATTTTGACTATTTTTCTTATATCTTGAGTTACGTTTATCTGATCCTTCCGAAATAAGAACCAAATTAAAGACAATCAAATTTCCAACAAATCCTACACTCATCATTTATCAGTTCAAAGCTTTCCGTTCAATAGGCAAACATATGACTAAAATAAGTTTTTTGATTAACAAATCATTTAAAAAAAAATTTAAGAAATAGAAATCTTTGCAATTAATTACATCTTTTTATTTATCTGCAAAGCCTGAACATTTAAAAATATAATAAAGTTGATTTGATGAAAATCTATAGGTTTACTCCGAAGTTATCACAAATTTTATGAATATACATGATAAAATACAAAAAAAAATGATAATTTTTTACAATTTCTGTTTTTAAAATTTTTAAAAAATGAGCTTTGTTAATAAAAAATAGTTTTTCCTAGTTTGCCTATTGCGCGTAAAGTTATGAATTGATATAAAAATAATGAATGAAGGATTTGTTGCAAATTTGATTGTCTTTAATTTGGTTCTTATTGCGAAAAGATCAGATGAACGGAACTCACGATATAAGAAAAATAGTCAAAATACCTCCAAATAACGCTAAAAAAATTATTTGCGCGTAAAGCTATGAACTGATGAAAAAATGATGAATGTAGGATTTGTTGGAAATTTGATTATCTTTAGTTTGGTTTTTATTGCGAGAAGATCAGATAAACAGAACTTAAGATATAAGCAAAATAGTTAAAATACCTCCAAAAAACGCTAAAAAATTCATTTGACAAAAATGTATTCGCGAAATGTTACTTTAATGAAATTTTTGAGTTTAACGATCAAAAATACATATAAAAAAATTATTCGCGGTTAGTGCGCAGAAATTGTTTTTCATTTGTAAACGAGAGTTATTAACAAAAATCAATAAGGCGTTTCATGAAACCGCGTTTACAATTAAACCGCTTATCACCCCAATTTGGGATTGGCATATGTTGTTAAGTACATTTTGGGCTACATGTGCAAAAAAATAAAGGAAAATTAAATATACGCATTTTGAGATATTTGCAAATCAAGGACATTTTTTTAATTTCAATATCCTTTTTGCTAAGCATCCTATCCTTTTTCAAAATTCTATTTTAAGTACAGGACATAACCATTATTTTGCGCTTTATTTCGTGATAATCGGATGATGCGTTCCAAAGATACGATCATTTAAACATTATGTATTTCTCATAAAATTGTTGCAAAATACCAACTTTGAACAGCGATAAAACGCGAACCATTCACAATTTTGACTAAATAACAAAAACCGAAATTCAATAAAAATCAGGAGAATGGATATGTTAAGTTTTGGATAAATTGAACCACCATCGGCTGATTGCCTATGCTATTTTAAATGGAACCAGTCTAAAGGAACAAACTACCAATTTTTAAAAATTCGATATCTTTTGAACGGGTCATCAAAAAAATCTGAAAATTTACCACGAAGGAGTTTTCGAAGGGTACTAAAAACTGTAAACAAATTGGGAAAATCTAAAAAAAAAGTTTTTCAAAGTGTCCGATTTCACATGGAATGCCCCATATACTTTATGGGGTCCTAGACCGATATTTCAATGCGTTACAGACGGAATGATAAAGTGAGTATACCTACATACTGTGGCTGGAGGGTATAAAAAATCCAGGAGCGTCTTTTTTTTTTTGGGGGGGGGGTTGGTGGGAGACGTTAGGGAGCACCTTCCCCTTGCGATTTTGAACTTCATCTGAGATAAGAATGTTGCATTTGCTTAGCAAAAGTACAAAAAACCCCGAAAAAAATCCGGTTTTTCTTAGGTTGGTTTAGTTCTCCAAGGGGGAACTTTTTTCCCCTTGGTCCGATTTTGCCCTTTTTGAACTTAACCTGCCTAAGAATATAAGACATATTTGTGCCAAACTTCGGAAGTCTAGCTCATACTGTGGTTAGAGGGTATAATTAACCCCATACTGTGGTTAAAGGATATAATTAATGAACCCAAAATTTTTGGTGAAAAAAAATTTTAATGAAAAAAGTTTTTGATGAATTTCTTTGATGAAAAAAATTAATGAAAAAAATTTTTTTTTGGTGAGAAAAAGTTTGATAAAAAAAATTTGATGAAAAAAATATGATAAAAAAAAATTTATGAAAAAAAATTTTGATGAAAAAAAAAATTTTATGGAAAAAAAATTTGATGAAAAAAAAAAATTGGTGAAAAAAAAAATTTTATGAAAAAAAAAATTTGATGAAAAAATAAATTTTCTGAAAAAAAATAAATTTGATGAAAAAAACAGTTTGATGAAAAAAAAAAATAAATTGTTAAAAAAAAAAAATTGATGAAAAAAAATTTTATAAAAAAAGTTAATAAAAAAAAAAATTTATGGAAAAAAAAAATTTGATGGAAAAAAAATTGATGAAAAAAAAAAATTGATAAAAAAAAAAAATTGATGAAAAAAAAAAAAAAATTTTTTGTTGAAAAATAATTATTCACCAGCTGGTGAAAATAGTTTTATTCACCACGAGGTGAATTATTATCCAAGTTACAAACCCAAGTTGTTAAGATTTTTGATTTTTAGAAAATGAAAATAGTAATTCTTGTGTTCTTTTCGTTAATTGTTAGCTTATATAGTCAAACTGAGGTGGCCTCCTGCAACTTTTTTAAAATAAGACACCAGCCTAAAAACATTATCATGTTAAAAATCTGAAGCTATTTTGATGTCTCAGAATTTGTGAGAATTTAAAAAAAAATAGAATCTGAGATTTGTCTATAGGAAAAATGAATCAGAATGTGAGACTTTTTTATAGAAAAAATTTCTATGACTTCTATGACTTTTATTAAAAAATATTCCTTAATCTGAGAAAATGTCTTAGATTCTGAGATTTTTTTTATTCAAAAATGTCTCAGCATCTAAGACTTTTTTGTGGGAAAATGCCTGAGACTCAGAATCAATGACTTTTTCTGTAAAAAAAATTATCTTTGGAAATGAGACCTTTTCCATAGAGAAAATGTCTCTGAATCAAAAACTTTTTTGCTGGAAAAATTTCATAGATTTTCTTACTTTTTAATAGAAAATATGTATCAAAAATTGTTTGAGAATCTTAGACATTTTTGAAGAAAAAGTTTCTCAGAAAACTATTCTTTTTGTATAGAAAAATTTCTCTGCCTCAAAAGATTTTTAAAAGCAATAAAATCGAAAATTTTTCTAGTCCAATTTTCTCAGGTACTTTTCAAAGAATAATTTTTCAAAATCGGAAAAGTTGGTGTAAAAAAAGCTTTGACTTTTTCTGTAGAAAAATATAATAGAAAAAAATATTTAGGACCCAGTGAAAAATGTTCAAATGTGAATCATATATATTTCACATATGATTACATATATGAACATATATATTTAATATATGAGCATATACGAAAATTGGCGGCATATGGACAGACATATATGAAACATATATGAACACATATGCACATATATGAACCCATGCCATATATGTACACATGCCGCCAATTTTCGCATGTGTAACATATATTTACATATATGAACATACATGTCCATATTTGGACCACATATGATTCATATATGACCATTTTTCACCGGGAACCAAAAAATTTTTCACTGAATCTGACAGTGAGAATTTTCTATACGAAGAATTTTTTCAAAATTTCCTAAGTATCTGAGAGTTTTCTATATGAAAGTGTATCAGAATCTGAAAATTTTTCTACTGCAAGAATATTATAAATATAAATTCTAATGTGTCAGAATCATAAGCAAATGACTCAGAAAAATTTTAAAATCAGAAAACTTTTTCGGAATAAACGTGTCTGAAATCTGATGAACACATATTGTTTACCTGGGTAATCCTAAATGCATTTTTGTTGTTGCAAATATTTCTACTTGCGTGTGTAATACCATATGAGGGGTATTCACTAGGGTGGCTCGTTTTTGGGCTTTTCTCTCTGATCAAATTCTAATACCCGCCACAAGTGTCGGTCCCCTAAGGGTAACTCACATGCAAAATATCACTCCGATCGGAGTTTATCTTCTGTCTCCACTTTGAGCCTCAAAATTGGGGTTTTCGCAAAAAAGGACTTGTAAAAAAAAAAAATAAAAAAAAAATTTTAGTTTTTTTATTAAATTAATTAAAAAATTATTTTTGTATAATATTTGATTGTAAATACTTAAATGTAAAATTTAAAGATTTTACGGTATCATTAACCCGTTCAAACTTGATACCAAAAAAATGGCATGAGTTTGGGGGGCGTACTCAAAACACCTATATAATAATTTAAATATACAATTTTTTCCTTCTGAATTCATTAAGAACACCTTGGAGAGGAAAAATGTTAAATATGGTGGATATCCGTCGAGCTACTTTTCGGGAATCGCGGGGGGTAGTTAGCGGATTTCAAAGAAATGTTGGTTTTATCAATAATTTGGATTAATAAAATTTTATAAATTTAATTTTTGTGCAAATTAACGGTTTTTTTGTGTCGTGGCATTCTATTATATAACTTTAAGTCTGTCATGAAATCTCACAGATCTAGGACGTCTTAAACCCACATTGGCTGGCGGTCAAAAATGACCTCCGCGCAAAATTTGAAGTTTAGAGCATAAATTTTGTGCTATAAACAAGTATAAAACGGCTTTTATGTTTTTTACGCCAACTATTATTACGTATTAATATATTATCTTTACAAAAATCGTTAACCCATCTTGGTAGGGGGTCAAAAATGACCCATTCAATAAAAAGGATATATTTTTTCATATTAAATTAATTTGTGGCAATCTATTAGATAACTTTAAATCAGCCCTTTAATCTCTCATATTTAAGATATCTTTAACCCACATTGGCCAGGGGTCAAAAATTACCCCGACAAAAACTTTTAGGCATAGTGCTTGAATTTTTTTATGTCAACAAAATATATATTTTTTTATTGAATGGGTAATTTTTGACCCCCTACCAAGAAGGTTTAACGATTTTTTTAAAGATAATATAATAATACGAAATAATAGTTGGGGTAAAAAACACAAAAACCGTTCTTGTTTATAGCCTAAAATTTAAGCTCTAAACTTCAAATTTTTCGCGGGGGTCATTTTTGACCCCAGCCAATGTGGGTTTAAAACGTCCTAGATCTGTAAGATTTCATGACAGACTTAAAGCTTTATAATAGAATGCCATGACACCAAAAAACCGTTAATTTGCCCAAAAATTAAATTTATAAGATTTTATTAATCCAAATTATTGATAAAACCAACATTTCTTTAAAATCCGCTAACTTCCCACCGCGATTCCCGAAAAGTGGCTAGACGGATATCCACCATATTTCACATTTTTCTTCTCCAAGGTGTTCTTAATGAATTCAGCAAGAAAAAATGGTATATTTAGATTTTTTTAATAAAATTTTCAAATTTTGAAAAAATGTGTTTTGAGAACGCCCCTAAAATTATGCCTTTTTTGGTATCAAGTTTGAACGGGTTAATGATACCGTAAAATCTTTAAATTTCATATTTAAGTTTTTACGATCAAATACTATACAAAAACATTTTTTTAATTATTTTAATAACAAAATTTACATTTTTTTTTTATTTTTTTTTTAATCCCTTTTTTGCGAAAACCCCAATTTTGAGGCTCAAAGTGTAGACAGAAGATAAACTCCGATCGGAGAGATATTTTGCATGTGAGTTACCCTTAGGGGACCGACACTTTGGCGGGTATTAAAATTTGATCAGGAGAAAAGCCCAAAAATGAGCCACCCTAATATTCACCATGGCTGCTAACTATTTTGTTCAAATTCCGATTATTTTTTTTTTTTTTTTAATGAAAATTGTTTTATTCGACATTTAAAAAATTTTATTTTGAGTAGGTTTATTCTAGCAAAAGTTTAATTTTTAAAAATTTCGGAAAAAATTTAAAAGCTCAAATTTTTATTATGCAACGAATTTCTTGTTTTTAGGTACAACATCATGAATTTTTCTATATGAGGCGAAACGCGTCAACGGTCTACACCAAAAAACTGAGTATAATTTTGTCAAAATTTTAGGATAAAAGTAGGTAGTCTAAAGTTCAAATAAAAACATATTCTTTGAAATATTTTAAGAGTTACAAAGATATGAAGATTTAATTTTTTTACTAATTGTAAGATCATATTTGGTTGATTTTTTATTGACACTTTGATGGGATAAAAGGTTATTTTTAAAAAATGGTTTTATAAGATATAATTTTTTTAATAATTTGACCTTGAATTTTAACCACCAATGCCATTAAAAAGGTCGTCAAAAATTTTTTATTAATCGTTTTTAAAAATCAAAGTGTCAATAAAAATTCAACAATGTATGATCTTTGCAAAAATATTAAAACTTCCCATCTTGATATTATAACTCTAAAAATATTTCACCTATTGTTATCCTAACATTTTGGCAAAATCATACTTAAATCGGTTTTTTGGTGTTCGCCCCATATAAGTAGTTCTTACTAATAGTAATGTGATAGCAAAAAAAAAAATTTAAAATTATTGTATTAAATCCGCCCATTCCCAATTTCCTTTCTCAAAATTACCAAAAATATGGTTTTATGCAATTATTGCTGCCACGCCCTCAATAAAGGCGGTGTTAAAAGTTCCCGCAAATCAAATTCATTCCCGCAAATCAAAATAATATAAAATTTTGTATGCGTCAAGACTAACAGAATATCTCGGAATTTTGCGAGTTTTTTCAAAACTTTCTATTTTACAAGAATCCCTTGCAAAAATTAAGAGATTTTTTGATGTAGACTCGAAAACAAAATTTTTTGTAATTTTGTTTTTCTTTTTGGAGTAAAAAAAATATTTAAAATGTTTTTATGAAAAAAATCACCAGTAAAAATTAAAAATATTTTATATTATTCCACAAGATTTTTTTTAAAGTTTCTAAGCCGTTTCCACCAAATACTTTTATAAAATCCATAAAAAAAGAAAAATATAATCTCTTCCCTCCAAAAACTTACTGTGTTTCATTTTGCCCTCATGTTGATTAGAAGACTCAGTACGACTAGATGTCAATTGATCCTGATCTGATTCAGACTCTTCACTTTCTGGTTCAGTTTTACGGGAATGGCGTCGTCGATTTTTTGATGACTACATAAATAAAATAATAAAGAAAAATTTGTAAAAAAAAATTTAATTAGTATTTTTAATTAAAATTTAAAAACAAAAAAAAAAACAGCTATGAGGATTTATGGGAATATTGCTACAAAAAGCGTTCAAGCATACTACTTTTAAATGTATGAATTTAATTAGAAAAAACAATACATAATTTGTATTATATTTAAAAAAAGAGGATAGAAAGAGGTTATAATATCAAGCGTTCATTTAGCTTATTGTTTAAACAATATTTACGAATTTTAATTTTTAAAAACAAAAAATAATATAACAAAATAAAATTCAAATTAAATACACAATCAGCCTTACCATAGAAAAATAAAATATATTTAAAATCAGGTTTTAATTTTATTTCCATACAAAATGCTTTTTTTTTAAATCGACTTTCAAAAAATGTATTGAAAATTTTAAATTTAAAATAAAACTTTTGTTAAAATAGACTTTTTGTTTTCTTGTGGTAAGGGCCTATAATTGCATGTGTATAGAAAAAATTCTATAAATTTACCATCATTTACAGAAACTATAGATATTTTGCTAAAATCCAAAAATTATATTAATGCATCTATTCAATGAGCTTAAAATCGACTATGATTTACAAGTATACTGAATATTAAAATTTTTATTACAAAATTGACTAATTTTGCCTTTTAGTATGGCGCAATTTGATAGGGCAGCTAAGAAAGTTGTGTCTGATTTCACTTTACAACAATTTAAAACTTTTTGAAAAATTAAAGGTTTTCCGACGATTGAGTCTGGTAGAGGAGACCACAATAAAGTATACGAGCAAAAGAAACTCAATTCAACCGAGGGGTTGATCTCACACCCTCCACATTTAATGTAATTCAGTACTGAGTTTTACCTTAACAAACAAGAGATTGTGCAAATTTTTCAGTGTTCTGGTCATTCTAGTATTCGAGATGTGGGTTTTGAAAATTAGAAAACCCGTTATCTTATAAAGTAATCAAGCTACAGGTCTCATTTAGGTTTCAAATAACACTGTGCAACAAATTTGGGGTCTTCGAGTGTATCTTGGACGGGACAAAAAAAAATTAAAGTATATCAATAAAAGACCAAAACGCCCAAAGGATTTTAAAAACTTAGCCCGAGTTCTTTTTTTATGGCCCATTGAATTTTTTAAATTTTTTTCAAATGCGTGTTCAAAAACTCAAAAAAAAGTATTAAATCTAGTTCTTAGGTAAATAATGGTAAGAGATGTCTTTAGTGAAATTTGATGGCGGTTCGTTTCTAAGGATATATTAACCCTCTTTCTCCCATTTTTAGGGGTCCTTTTGGTCCTATTTTAAAAAATTCTCAAAGAACACAAATAAAATGTGCTTTTAAAGGGTTAAAATATTCTACAAAAATTTTCTACATAAAATTTCACCAGGAGCTGTCGAAGATCAAAAGTTCGTGCGAAAAGTACAAAATGCTTAAAAAAGTACAATTGTAAATTACACCGCTCAACACTCATTTTCCGGTTTGAATTCTGGTGATCAATTTTAGTAGATTTTGATCTCCTCACTCAAAAGAATACGTCAGTAAAAAAGTTTGTAAAATTGTTTGTATCTCAACTTTACAACTTTTTTACTAAATTGTACTAAAAAAATATTTTTTTGTAATTCGTTTTAGTAAACTCGCGTTACAAACTATTAATTTTTTACTGATTTTTTAATAATTTTTTCAGTTGATTTTTTAAAAATGTCGTATTAACTTTTCGGTTTTCTTTTCTAGAAAAGTAATGCACTAATAAAATACAAAAAGAAAATGTTATTAAAATATTTGGAAATTTAAAAGAGCATTTAAAAAAAATGTACAGTTAGTTATTTTTTATTTTAATGGTAAAACTGCGCTTTGATTAGTATGAATATGTTTATTATTTTCAATATTGAATTACACTTATTTGTCTGCTTCATTGTAACTACTTTGTTTTCTTTCAAATAAAAAAATATATAAAAATGGGAACAAAATGCAGTAAAGAGAAGATATGCAAAATTCAAAAAAACACCGACCTTTTTCAATTCTTTTTCTTTCTTCTCCACTTGCGGTCCTTTTTTGTTTTACGCTATCTGCGATTTTTTTTTTCTTGTGTACAGTGTACACAAAGGGTTGATTTCTTAATACTCAGAATAGTATTGGTAATTTTGTGTACTTTTCTTCATGCCTTTCTTTCTATTATTCAGTTGGAAAACACTGTTGCCAACTATTTTGAACCAAAAATCTCTAGATTTCACTAAAAAAGCGCTAGAAACCGCCAAAAATAAATTTAGCGGGGAAAATTTAAAATTCTCCCGCTAAATTACGAAAAAAAGCGCTGAAAACCGAAAAACTTGGCATTTTTGATTGACAAAAAAGAAAAATTAAAAAAAAAAAACTCCAAATTATTTTTTCTACGAAAATTGACTTTTCACTAAAAACGCGAAAGAAACCGCCGAAAAAATTTAGCGGGAAAATCTAAAATTCTCCCGCTTAGTTACAAAAAAAGCGCTAAAATTCGACAAACTTGGCGTTTTCGATTGAAAAAATGGAACAAAACCTCTAAATTTTTCCCACTATATCCAAACAAAAAGCGCTAGAATTTCCCGCTAAAGCACCGTTCCCGCTAAAACCAATTTTCCCCCGCTAAATTTATACAAAAAGCGCTAGATTTAGCGGGAAAACCTCCAACTTGGCAACAGTGTTGGAAAAAAACATTTGAATTGACAACGTCGCGGAGCGGAAGAAATAAAAAAATGTACAAACAACAAAATATTACAACACAAAATACAGGTAACCAAATGTTAAAGTATTTTTTGTTTAAAATTAACTCTTTTTTTAGGACAATAAATAAAACAAAATAGAAAATGATGAAAGCAGGTAACAACTGTATATTTATGTGTTCCATTTAAATAATATCAATATAATGTGCTCGATTCTCGAATACGACTTCACCATTCACCCAATTTTTAAAAATTTGATATTCTTTCGAATTTTAAGGCTTTAATTTTTTTTCTTGTAACAATTAAAGATCTAGTTAATATCTTTAATAATTACAAGAAATTTAAAAATCTTAAAACTCGAAAGAATATCAAATTTTTAAAAATTGGGTGAATGGTGAAGTCGTATTCGAGAATCGAGCACAATGTATTTTTTATTCTAGAACACCAATTTATTCAACACAATTTTCAAAGCATTTATTTTATGTGGTATGTAATTTATATTTTGTATTAAAAAAAATGTATTCAATATTTTCTCTTACATATTTCAGATCAAAAATTCAAACAAAATCTGGGTTGCATTGAAATAGTAATGGCGACAACAAGCGCAATACGCAGTTTACATATAGTAAAAAAATACCAAAAATTTAAAATACACAATTTACATTTTTTTTACAAAAAAATTTAGTAATACTAATTTTTTTAGTGTTTTTTAAGATTACTAATTTTTGAAAACCAAAGTTTGTAATGGTAACTGAAAAAATTATCGGGCACAAATTGAAAACTTTATTACTAATGGTAACAGACTTTTTTGTAAGGAATACTAACAAATTTTTATGAGTGCTGATTCCAAATGTGTTTTCCAAATTTTTCCATCACGTCCAGATTTTTAGTTATTCACGGTTGGAAATGCGAAAAATTAAGATTTTTGCATTATTTGAAAGCCTGCACATCAGCCATTCAGTGGAATACAAATCTGGTATAAAGCGCAAAAGTATAAATTGTATTTGGTCTCCAACATAGAAAACAGTTTTTTTTCTAATTATTGCATTTGGTTGGTTTACAATTGCGTTTTAAAATGACTCTCCCGGTGAAAAATGTTCATATATGAATCATATGTGGTCCAAATATGGACATGTATGTTCATATATGTAAATATATGTTACACATGCGAAAATTGGCGGCATATGTACATTAGAGGTGTCCTTAAAAACGAAAATCACCTTTTTATACCTGGTAGGGTCCTATATTGTTCTTTAGTATCTAAAAATGAGTGAGCCAAAATTTGGGGACAATCGGCTAAAAATAACTCGTGCCGAAAATGGATTGAAGTTTTGGGACATTCTTATAAGAACTAAAAACTCGTTTTTTCTAGTTTTTGGAAAAACATTGGTATTTGATATTTTTTTGTTAAATTTTTTGTGAAATAATATGAAAATCGTACTAAATTACCTTTTCAAAACGACTAATAAAATTAAAATCGGATGAAAAATAAGCATTTTACGCATACATGCCCCAGACCATTGTATGGTTTTTTGAGCCAGAATTTCAAAATTTTCAAAATTTTTAGGCAAAAAAATAGTAAAAATTTAATTTTACTTTATGATCAAATGGAAAACATGTTTAAGATTAAAAATAGCAGATATGGTAGTCAAGCTTTTTTTTTATTTGGCGCGGGTAGTGATAAAATTTCCGCGGATTCCAAATAAAATGCGTTTTTCTACAATAATTAAGCAAATTTTTGAAAATTTGTGCTCTATTGTGCGAATCGAAGTGTAAAACGTAAATTCTGTAACTTTTGAGAAATCGGATATATGCAGATATTTTGTATTATAGAAATGTATAACGTCTCAAATTTGTCATTTCACCTCGACGAAAAGGGGAAAAGATGCCCGAATTCTCAAAAAATTTACAGAATTTATGTATTTCACTTCGTATAATACAATACAGAAAATTGTTTCCCATATTTGCTAAATTATTTTAGAAAAACTAATTTTCTTTGGAATCTGCGGAAATTATATCACTACCCACGCCAAATGAAAAAAAAGTTAGACTACCATATCTGTTAGTTTTTATCTATAACATGTATTTAATATAATTATAAAGTAAAATTTATTTTTTTTTATTTTTTTGCCTAAAAATTTTGAAAATTTTCAAATTTTGGCTTTAAAAACCATGCAATGGTCTGGGGCATGTATGCGTAAAATGGTTATTTTTCATCCGATTTGAATTTCTTTAAGCTTTTTGGAAAGGTAATTTATTACCATTTTCATATTACTTAACAAAAAAATTAACAAAAAATAGCATATACCAATATTTTTCAAAAAACTAGAAAAAACGTGTTTTTTCATCAGATAAGAGTGTCCCAAAACTTCAATCCATTTTCGGCACGAGTTATTTTTATCCGATTGTCTCCAAATTTTGGCTCACTAATTTTTAGATACAAAACTACAATTTAGGACCCTACCACGTATTAAAAAGTGATTTTGAAAAATTACCTTAGTCGTTAGGACACCTTTAATGTACATATATGGCATGGGTTCATATATGTGCATATGTGTTCATATATGTTTCATATATGTCTGTCCACATGCCGCCAATTTTCGTATATGCTCATATATTAAATATATATGTTCATATATGTAATCATATGTGAAATATATATGATTCACATCTGAACATTTTTCACTGGGCTGTTAAAATTATCATTTTTGTAAAAAAGGTAAGGTAGATAGATACCATAGTTCTTTTTGATATTTTTCAAAGAAAAACTAAAAAAAAAATATTTTACAAATTTAAGTTTTCTGTGTTAAGGCCTAGGCACTTGAGCGCTACTGGAGCGGTGCTGTAGCGTGACGGGCTGTTGTATTTTTTAAGCACTTACTAAATCCGTTTAAACGTGTAATATTAATTTGGAAATTTTATTTCAAAAAGTGGGTATTTGTGATTTTTTTTATTTAATATTTATAGGAAAACATTTTTTTAACGTTTATTAATATTTATTTGTCAATTCTACAACACAAATAAAAAATTTCACACAAAATAAAAAATAAAATCAGCTGACTCGTAATACGTACGGAAAATCAAAATTTTCTAGGTTTGGCCGCTACAGCACCGTCACGTATTCGTTTAAGTACCTACTTCCATATATTTTAATAGAAGCTAATATATCAGCTGATACGTCTCCGCTCCGTATTCGCTCAAGTAATTATGCCTTTATTTTTCTTATAAACCGGAAGATATCTTTAATGGGTTTAAAAGTCTATAAGAAAGAATGAAATTTTGCCTAAATTTTGAGCACATCAGAGTAAAGATTGATCATCTGGTTTTTGTTTTAGAGCCATTTAGAAATGGTGCTTTTTCTAATTTTTTTTCACAGTGTTTTTTTAAAATACATGTTTGGCCAATAATAGTGCAACAACTTAAATTTTTTTTGATTATATATTTGAGATCATAGTTCAATTCTACTCTAACGCTTTATACCAGATTTGTACTCCACCCAGTGGCTGCTGTATAGGCTTTCAAAAAAGGCAAAAATCGCGTTTTTTCGCATTTTCAACCGTGAATAATAAAAATTCTAGACGTGATGGAAAAATTTGGAGCACAGATTTGGAATCAGCGAGTCATAATCTTTAAAAATTTTATATCAAACTTCAAACCGGAGTCAAAAACTTTTAAATTGTTTTTCATCGAAGTCGTGCGAAATAAGTCGAAGCACTGTTATAAATCTGCTTTTGAGCTAAATTACGATACTAGATGTCTTTAAAGAAATTTTAATATGTTCTTTTCTTAGAACATATTTACCCTCTAACTGACTCTTTTAGCGGTAATTTTTGTCCTTTTTTCACCCATTAAAGGCACGTTTTAGTGGTTTTCTATGACGGTATTTGTAAAAAGGGCAAAAATGACCACTCAAAATGGGAGTTAGAGGTTTAATACGTTCTAAGAAAAGAACCGCCATCAAATTTCAGTGAAGACACAAATAATCATAATTTAGCTTAGAAGCAGATTTATATAATTTTTTTTGACTTATTTCACACGACTTTGATGAAAAACAATTTAAAAGTATGTGATAATTTACAATTTTACTTTTTTAAGCATTTTGCACTTGTCGTACGAACTTTTGATCTTCGACAGCTCCTAATGAAATTTTATGTAGCAAATTTTAATGCACGTTTTATTGGTGTTCTATGAGGATATTTGAAAAAGAACCAAAATTACCCCAAAAATGGGAGATAGATGGTTAATATATTCTGAGAAAAGAACCGCCATTAAATTTCACTGAAGACATGTCTTAAAGTTATTTACTTCAAAAATAGATTTAATTATTTTTTTTTCTTTTTAATTATAAAAAAAAAATTAAAAATTTTAGTGGGTCTTAAAAAAAGAACTCTAGCTAATTTTTCAAAACCCTTCCGGGATTTTTCCTTTCCTGTTGTTATACTTTAATTTTTTTTGGTCCCATCTAAGATACAAAATCGTGTTGCACAGTGGAAAAGGTAATATGACAGCCTTAAAACATACACCATGTTTTTTTTTTATTGGAAAATTGTCAAAGGTCATTGTTTTGCCCCTTATTTTTGGAAGGCTATATCTCAAAAAACGTTATGTTTAAAATTTTGGAAAAAAATATATTTTGTTAAAGATCATCCCCAATGCTACTTCACCGTCCGACAGCTAATTTTAAACATGAACCGGATAAAAGACGTCTGAAAGTGTATATAAAATAGAGTAAAACTGCATTTACAGTTATTCAGTTCGTAATGCTGTTTCCTTTTAAAAGGACTTCAAAGTTTTAAAGGACACATTTTGTAAATTTTTTTTTTAAATTTTTGTACTTGTCCTAGGATGACACCGGTGATGGCAAATGATAAAATAATTATACCAAGTTTTATAAAAAATCTAAATAAATATTTTATATTTAGGTGCCTTTTTCTAAAAAACTCTAAATATCCCAAAATTTCAAATCTGAGTATTTTATATCTGAGTATTTATGATAGAATAGAATATAAATATAGTTTCCATTGGTTTATTTCAATAAAATTAAAAAATTGGGGCGGATTTTCGTGTTTTGGGGGTCATTTTGTATAAATTGGATTATTTTGACCTGAAATGTTACAAGGGTTAATTTTTGAAAACCCAAAAGTATTTAATATATCTTCTTATACTAAAAACAACTCGTTTACCACTTTTTAGCAATATATTCAAAAAACAACACCATTTATTCAATGTTTTTCATCAAAAAAATCACGTTGTTCCCATTACCTTTGATCTGCTAAATGTGAGATTGGGCAACTAAAATAAACTAGTAACTCTTATTTTCCTCCCCTTTTCCTAAATGCAAGTTTCAGGACAATCAGTGGGTGCCCTGTGAAGATCTTTCTTGTTAGACAGGAGGCTTGGAGAATCTTCAACAGGAATCTTCAAAACAAAAAGGTGATTGGGTAACCTATAGGAGGATACAAACTAAATAGAATTGGAAAATTCTACTATCCAAGTGGACTACGTCAAAAAGCAATCTATAGAATCTGTTATCCGGCCGGGTCATGGACTTTGTTGGCTCTCTTAACGAGCAGACCCTATTTTGGATTCCGGGTCACGAGGGTCATACAGAGAACGAATGTGCCGATTGCTTGGCAAGTCATAATGCCCGACAACCCTTCATTGGTCAAGAACCAGGTCCCGAATTACCGCATACGTGATCGAATGAAATTTCGATACGAAAAATCTTTGGTACACAGAAAAAAATAAAAATGAATTTCAATTACGAAATTCGTTGATTCAATTAAAAAAATAATTAAAGTCGGACGTATCACGAAAATGCGCATATTAATTAAAATATTTTTTTTTTAAATAATTGAAATTATTTTCAATTAAACTTTTAATAACTTTTTTAAAAAAGTTTAATTGAAAATAATTTAAAAATTCAATTAAAATTTTAATTAAATGAATTAAAGATTTTATTGAATATAAAGCTAAAAATCAATTAAAATTGTAATTGAATATATTACACTGATAATTGAAAACGGAAATAAAAATCAATTAAAATTTTAATTCATTTAATTAATTTTTTTAATTGAAATAAAACCAAAAATCAATTAAACTTTTAATTAAATAAATTAAAATATTTATTTAAAATAAAAATGTTTTTTGTTATATTTTTTAACATTTTTTTATTACATCAAAACTAAAATGACATCAAACCTGATAACTGTACAATTTTTCACACACTTGTATGTAGCCGAGGAGGGATTAGTTTGCCAACGCCACAAATTTCACCAGATTGCACAAAAAAAAAATTGATGTCAGTAAATATATTTTCTAGAAAGTAAAAAAAAATAGATTTTTATTAGTTAAAAAAAAATACAAATTTAATTGCTTTACTTACTTTTTTATAGTCTTAGAACTCCCAAAAATATTAGCCTTTGACCCTTTGATGTTTTCTTGAAATTTCCGTCTTTCTGCTAAAATAAAGAAAAAAAATACTCATATATACAAATTTTAAATAAATTTTTTTTTCTATACTTACTTTAATTATTTCACAAACTAAACAAACGCCTTCACAACACAACTTCTTTAAGCAAACTGTTCTAAAGAACGACGAGACAACGCAGTTGCTTTAGTAACAAGTGTTATTGCAATTTTTTATTTTCTTTAAAACACCAGTGATTTTATAACGGGAATAAGAAGCACATACACAAAACAACAACAACAACATTTCTTTGGCAAATATTTTAATGTGTAGAGAAAAAACACAAAAAGAGCGTACAATATGTTTGGTACAGAAAACTGACATTCAAAGAAATAAGAGGGTTGTTTTTTTTTGCATTGTTTAAAAAAAGCAAAAGAATCAATTAAAAAAATAATTGAATCAATTAAAATATTTAATTGAATATCAATTTAAAGTGAATTAAAAATTAAAATTGCATATTTTTTCTGTATATAAACGTAAATAACTTTATCCGCAACGACCACTCGCTTCAAAGAAAAAAATAAAACTGAAAGTTGTTGTGTAGAATTTCGTATGTATTCATTTGCACCACCAAAGTACAATACAATAACACTAAAGGTTTTTTTGTTGGTTTTTGCATTTTTTTATGCGTTGACTACTAATACCAATGCATACAAAACCTGTTTTGTTTGTTTTATTTGTTTTGTTTTCAGTAAAGTTATGAATTCAATTAAAACATTAATTGAATCAATTAAAATGTTTAATTAAAGTTAAATTTAAAATCAAAACCATTTTTAATTGAAAAAATAAGTAAGATATTATTTTCTGTGTAGCAATTCAAAAATAAACGAATAATAATTTCACTACATTTTACTTTCATTTGCTTTATGGGTACATAGTACTTCATTCCTGATTAGGTAGAATTATCGTCAAAATTTTATCTTAGAAAATAAAAAACAGATTTCGATAGCAAAATTTCGATATCGAATGCCGTAATTCGGGCCCAGTCTTTTGTGTAACATCGGAACATTTAAAAAAAAAAAACTCAAAATATGGAGTGAAGAGGACGCACGGACATCGCTAGATTGAATAAAAATTAAATATAGATACCTAATGGGGTGCTAAACTGATATTTCATGGCCTTACAAATGGAATATTTAATTTTTATCTCTCTTATATCACAAGAGTAGTGGCTATAAAAAGCTCTAAATACTTTTAAATCTCAGTCTACTGCAAATTTATGCTATTGATGGTAATTGTGGCGTTGGTGGTCTAATAGCAATAATAATAGCATAACAATGCTTTTGTTTAAATTCTGATGAAATTAATTATTTTTTTTTTTCAATCAAAAATAATATAAAAACAAAATACAACTTAAAACAATACAAAAAAAAAAGAAAGAAAAAAAAAAAAATTATGTATTAAATAAACGCACGATATTATGAAACGGTGAGGTTTGATAATGATTATGAATAGTCTTTGTTGGACGTTGATTTTGGTTGTGGTGGTGGTGATGGGTAGATTTTAATACCGCAGCAGGTGGTGTCGATGAACAGCCCTCCGTTAAAGCACGTTCGTGATACATAAATGAATGCAGCAATGTATTGGCCGGACCAGCATGATGCGGTTGAGACATGTTGGCGCTTTCGGATAGTTGAAAGGTAGCATATGGTGAAATATCTTCTGAGGTTTCTGTATGAAAATGAAATTGCATGTCATATTAATTGGGGTTTTATTAAAAAAAGAACGGAATATATATTTTTTTAACCTTATATTACCATATACCAGAATATTTTTGCCAATGAATGATGAAACATTTTTACACATATGAGGAGATTCATGGGAAATTTAAATGACGTATCACCAATTTTCTTTATTTTTGGTTATTTGATAAAGCTTTGTAAATGATCAAAAAACAATTTTTTTTGTTTTTTTTGGATCAATACTTTGGAAGATATGGGCGTTTAAAAAAGCGCTTTTTTGACAATATTGACTTTTAGACAGTTTTTTTAACATTTTTGTACTCGAAAACCGTAAGTCGTACGAAAAAACTTACAAAATCAATATTGTATATAAAGTTATGAAGATTAAAAATTAAAAAAAGAAAAAAAAAAATTTCAACAAAAAATTTTGAAAACAATATTTCAATGTCCTTTTGTCATTGGAAGGACATCATGAATCTCTAAAATCAAAATTTTGTCTTAAAGACGAGAATGTCCTTTTAACGCTGTTAAAATTTCAGAGAGGTGTTTTTTCGTATTGATGAGCAATTATTTTTTATAGTTTGTTAGATCGCCAAATATTTGATTTTTTCAAAATTTTGGCAAAAAATCAAAAATTTAGATTTATCACCAACTTTAAAAATTTATTGCTCGACAACACAAAAAACATCTCCCTGAAATTTTAACAGCGTTAAAAGGACAATCTAAACTTTGGATAAAAATTTTGGTTTTAGAAAACCATGGTGTCCGTCATAGGATAAAAGGACATTCCAAAATTGTTTTACAAAAATTTTGTTAAATTTTTTTTAAATTTTTTTGAATTTTTTTTTTTGTTTTTAAATTTAAAGTTTCCATAATTTTTGTCACAGAACGTTTTTTCGTACATCTTACGGTTTCCGAGTAAAGGCATAATTACTTGAGCGAATACGGTTCGGAGACGTGTCAGCTGTATTAAAATAAATAGAAATAGGTACTTAAACGAATACGTGACGGTGCTGTAGCCGCCGAACCTAAAAAGTTTTGATTTTCCGTACGCTTTACTTGTCAGCTGATTTTATTTTTTATTTTGTGTTGAAATTTTTTCATTTGTGTGGCAGAATTGACAAATAAACATAAATAAACGAAAAACAAATGTTTTTCTGTAAATATAAATTAAAAAAAATCACAAATAACCACTTTTTAAAATAAAATTTGTAAATTAATATGACACGTTAAAACGGAATCAGTAAGTGGTTGAAAAACACAACAGCCCGTCATGCTACAGCACCGCTACAGTAGCGCTCAAGTACTTACCTAGGTCTTAAAAAAGCACAAAAAACTGTCCAGAGCCAACTATTTGATTTTTTGACAAAATTTTTTAAAAAATCAAATATTTGGCTATCTAACAAACTTTGAAAATTTATTGCTCAACAATACGAAAAAACACCTCTCTGAAATTTTAACAGCATTAAAATGGCATTCTAAACTTTGAAACAAAATTTTGCTTTTGGAAATCCATGGTGCCTTTCCAAGGAAAAAAGACATTCAAATATTTTTTTCAATATTTTTTGGTGAAATTTTTTAATTTTTTTTAATTTTTTTTTTTAATTTTAAATCTTCATAATATTATCTACAATATTATTTTTATTAGTTTTTTCGTACGACTTATAAGTTTTTTTGTACGACTTACGGCTTTCGAGTACAAAAATGTAAAAAAACCAAAAATTGCCAAAAAAGCGCTTTTTTAAACGTCCATATCTTCCAAAGTATTGATCAGAAAAAAAAATATGGGTTTTAATCATTTACGAAGCTCTATCAAATAACTAAAAATAAACAAAATCGATGATCCGTCAGTTAAATTTTCCATTGATTTGCTCATATAAATTCTTGACCTATGACAATATTCTACTGACTCCATTAAATCAAATCATATGTTTGGTAATATGAGGGTTAATTTTTTTTTTATTAAATTTCATTCATACAAACCTGGTATTTTATCATTATTTTGCAAGGAAACTTTATGTATGGTAGCATAATAACGTTCACGTTGTGCGACTTCTGAGTTTTGACGATTCTCCAGTGATTCCTTTTGTATACGTCCAGCTTGCTCTGCAATAAACAATGCCAACCAAATATTATATTGTTCACAAAACGGAAGAGTGGGAGAAAAAAAATATATATAGGACAATATAATGTATGTATATGTTTTCATGTATTCTGTATTATGTAGAGTTTAAAAATAATGAATTCATCAAAATAAATTTGACAAACAATACCCCCCTTTTGTTGGGGTGAATATTAAAAATGTATTTAAATAACACTATGCAACAAATTTGTAGTATTCGAGTGTATCTTTATTTGGGGGTTTGGTGGGAGACATTGGGGGACACCTTCTCCTTGCGATAGATGTTATCAAATGGATTTATTATGATTCTTCCAATTATTTAATCCAATTAATCATTATTAAAATATATTTTTTTATATCCACGCCCACAAAAGGGGCGGGCAAAAAAAATTTTTTAATGTTTTTTTATCCGCTGGGTCCAAATGCAGGGTTTTGAGCTTCGTCTGACATAAAAATGTTGCATTTGCTTAAAAAAAGTACAAAAATCCTTGCAAAAAAATACCGTTTTTCAGGGGTTGGTTTAGTTTTTCAAGGGGGAACATTTTTCCCCTTGGTCCGATTTTGCCCATTTCCGAACTTAACCTGCCTAGGAATATAAGACATATTCGTGCCAAACTTTGAAAGTCTAACTCTTTTATTTTGGACTGTACCGTGTCCTCTACAGACGGACAGACGGACGGATGGAACCGGCTAGAATGTCTTAGAATCGATCACTGATCAATAATATATATACTTTATGGGGTCCTAGACCGATATTTCGATGCGTTACACACGGAATGACAAAGTGAGTATACCCCCATACTGTGGTTGGAGGGTATAAAAAAAAATAAATTTATAAATTTTGAGTTACTATTTACTTGACACAATTTAAAAGTTACTTAAAAAAACGAAAAATTTTAAGTAATGTTTTAATTGTGTCAATTAAAAATTTACTAAAATTTTTAGTAAGCATGGAATAATTTTTTATTAAAAGTTTACTCAATACTATTTAATCGTTTACTGGTGCAAAATTGAGTACTTTTTTACTCAATAGTATTAAAAATTTACTTAAATTTATTTTTTTTTCTGTGTACCAATAGAAGAACAATACTCCCGAAGGGTTTTGAAAACTTAGATCGAATTTTTGAAATTTTCTTCAAAGGCGATTTGAATTAGTTAAAAAAATGTACTAAATCCAATTCTGAGGTTAATAATGTTAAAACTTCCATATAATTTGATGGTGGTTCTTTTCTTAGAATATATTAACCTTCTATCTCCCATTTTTAGGGGTCATTTTGGTCCTTTTTCAAATACCCGCATAGAACACCAGTAAAACGTGTTCTTTAAGGGGTTAAAATGTTCTACAAACATTTTTTGCATCAAATTTTACTTGGGGTTGTCATAGGCCAAAATGCTTAAGAAAGTAAAATTGAAAATTATCACATGCTATTAAAATTTTTTTCATCAAAGTCGTGTGCAATGAGTCGAAAAAAAATGTTATAAGCCAATTCTCTTAATGTGATAAATAAAAATACTGACAAATGTCGCTCGTGTGAACCTTTTGCTTTAACACTAAAGTGTATAGAGCAAAAAAACTCTTCGCAATGGTAAAGTTTACATTTTTAATGCTCTCAAAAATTGCAATAGCATTTAAAATGCATTTTTGAGTTAATTTTTTTTTTTAACGTTTACGTTTAAAGTAGAGGATTTTAGCTTTCCATTTCAATTTTGATTATAGAAATCCGATATTTCTACAGGGAGACATGACAATTATAAAAATACAATTCAGCAGTTAGTAATCTAAATTTCATCTCTACCATTTTTTCAACACATTTGCCTCTTTATGTTTCACAAGCTTTAATATGTTAATTAAAAAAAAAAAAACTTAAGGGGTAAAATTGGATGAAAATGCAAAAAAAAATCATTTGCAATTAAAATGCATTTTTTTAATGTCACCACTTTTTTATACCCTCCACTCTAGTGATAAAGGGTATATATTAGAGTTGTCAGTCGATTAAGAATAATTCGATTAATCGATCAAACAAAACCCAACTCTTGTTCGAATAATTCAAAAATGACGATTTTCGAATAACGAATAAATCGATTAATTATTGTCGATTAATCGAACATTTTTTTTAATTAAATAAATGCTTAGAATTTGATTTATTTTCATAAATTTTGAAAGATTTTATACAAAATGTAGGAAAGTTAAAATATATTGTAGCCATAGCCCTGGATAGCACATCCATTATAGAATTAGAGGGAGTTTTCAAGTTTTTAATAAATAATTTAATAATTCTTTTGCATCAGACTTACTAAAACGTATTAAAATAATAATTAATGAGAGACGTATAAAAGTGTTAAATACGTTAAACATTTTTCTAAATTCTGGAAATTTTCGGAGCAATGAAAGTTTCTTAAAATATTCTCCAAAAAGCGAAACAAAAGAATATGCAAATGAATTATACTCCAGATTATTTTATGTTGAAAGTAATCACAATAATTCAGATAAAAGTATTGAAATAGAGGAAGTTATTATTAATGAAAATAATAATCTTTTATGCGAGTTAAATATTTCAATTCAAAGTATTAAAAATTTAGAAAACAAATAGGACTTCAGCGATATATCAGACGATATGGTATATTTGGAAAAATCTGAAAAAGAACAGAAAAAATAGAAAAACTTTTTTATGCTCTTCTTACTATATCAGCTACTTCAACAATTAGCGTAAGAGTGTTTTCAAAAACTAATTTAATAAAAACAAAAATCGTTTGAAAGCAAAAAAATTGAGTCAACTTTTATTTTTAAAAGATTATTTCTTAAGAACAACTTAAATTGTCTTATTTGACAAAAATCATTTATGATATATTTTGTCTGAATACTTCAAATAATAATTTTTATTTGAATTATTTCTCAACAAGTATTAAAATCGACATCCATTATTTAAAAGTGATCTCAGTTATTCAATTTTTAAGTTTTTTTAACTTTTAACTATTTTATTTTTAAGTTTTGTATGCATTTTTTCGTTAATAAAAAGTTTAACTTTCTTATTTTAAGATTATAAAAATATGAATTGTTTATTTTTTTTGTTAATAAAAATACTTTTGTAAAATAATTTTTTATTCGTTATTCTCTTCGATTAATCGAATAAATTTTGATCTTTAATCGTTTGATCGAACGAGAAAAAACAATTATTTGAATTATTCGAACAAAGTTAAAAGTCGAATAATTGACAACTCTAGTATATATAAGTTTGTCATTCCGTTTGTAACACATCGAAATATTGGTCTAGGACCCCATAAAGTATATATATTCATGATCCTCGATCGATTTTAAGTCGATCTAGCGATGTCCGACCGTCTGTCCGTCTGTCTGTCTGGCCGTCCGTAGAAAACACCCTAACTTTTGAAAGACTTCACAGAGGCTACTGAAGTTTGGAATATATGTTGGTCATTTACCTGGTCAGGTTGGCATTGCAATCCAGCCAAATCGGTCCAGTGGTTCAAAAGTTATGAGCAAAAGAGTAAGTTTCGGAAAGGGATTTTCGCAAATTTACGAAAGAAAAAACACGATAACTTTCGAAGAACAATAATGAGACTGCTGAAACGTGGCATGTATCTTTGCCGTTCCTTAGGTCTGTTTGGTATTGAATTTCAGCTCAATCGGTCAAGTGGTTCAAAAGTTGTAAGCAAAATCCCGAATTGCAGATTTTGTTTATCTTAAATGCCACGTGGTAAACAAGTTTTAAAAGCATTGGTGGTAAGCAATGCTTTTTAAACTTGTTTAGTTTTAGAAGCATTGGTAACTTAAAACTTACACTCGAAAAAATTTTACACTCGAAAAAAATTTTACACTCAAATAAAATTTTACACTCAAAAAAAATTTAGTTTTTTTTTACAAAAATGTCAGTATTATGTGTACAGACGTACGTGCATTCACTCAGAAATATTTTTACAGTAAAAAATACATTACACTCAAAAAAAAAGTTTTACGCAAAAAAAAAAATTAGTAATTTTTCTTTTAAATGACAAAAAAAGAGTTTTTTGCTCAAAATAAAATATTTCTAATCAAAATTGTTAATTTTTTTCACGTTAAAATGTACTATCCTTTAAAAAAGGCATTGTGGAGGGTATTCATAGATTCGGAAAAGTCGAATTTAACTTTTCTACTTGTTTATCAATTTTTTTTTCCTTAAATTTTTTTATCAAATTTTATATTATCAATTTTTTTTTCACCAAAATTTTTTTTTTTTGTCATATTTTTTTTCATTATTTTTTTTTATATCAAAAAATTTTTTTTCATCAAAAAATTCATCAAAATTTTTTTCACCAAAAATTTTGGGTTCATTTAATTTTTTTTAACATAATTTTCGTGAAAAAATATTTTTTTTTTACCAAAACTACTTTTTCACCAATTCTAAGCTTTTCGCATAAAAATATTCCATTTGTTTATCAAATGTACATAAGACAAGTGAAAGTGTTATATTCTTTGGTGCCGAATCTTTTATACTCTCCAAAATGTAAAAACACTTTTTTGCACTTATTTTTGGACTCACTTACGAAATGTACAGTTTTTTTTGTTTTGCAATGGGGTCCTTTGCTTTGGCAAGTACACCTAAATCTTCCGCAAAACATTATCATGATTTAATGTTTTGGGCAAGAGTACAAAATTTGCAGGCATTTTTTTTTTGGCAAGATTATAGACATTTTTCTCATTCAAAATACGTTTGCATGTTGAACAGTGTTGTTTATAAGCATTTTAAGAACTATATTTTGAGGATGTTAATTATGGCTCGAAGTCATTATTTTCTTTACTAATTAAAACCATGATATTCTCATAGCATAATTTTAAAGAAAATGATTTTTCTGTTTTAAATTTATTTTTGTTGGTAATTTTTGCAAGACTTAATCGACACATGTTTCGGAATTTGTCAGATTCCATTGTCAAGATTTTTTAGCAAAAATAGGAACGATTTACTACAAAGTAGCAAACGAGTCTAATGACAAATCGTTTGCGCACAAACTAAAATATTAATACATATTTGACTCTTTTCACAATGGGTATTAGAAAGACGAAGAAATTGTACTTTACTAGTAAGGCAACAATTGTCAATAACCAACTTTGTAGTAAATCGTTTCTATTTTTGTGGTTTTAATTAGTAAAGAAAATAAAGACCTCGAGCCAGAATAAACATCCTCAAAATATAATATTTTAAAGGTTGAATAAAACAATTTTTATTTTTTAATAAAAATTAATCAGCATTTTAAGAACTCATTCTTTAAAAGATCTGTCAAAATGCTTGTTTTTATGTGAGAAAAACATTGAGTACGAAATTTATTGTATAATTTATTTTCAATTTGTTGTGCCAAACAACAATCGTGTTATGTTCGTTTGCATTGTTTTGTTTTGTTTTTTTTTTTTTTGTTTTTGTCATATTGGTTTTATTGTATTGAACTTATTTTGTTTCTGTTTACCATACTTGAACACGAACAGGACACGAGCCAGTCAGTGCACAACATGCTCGAGCTATTGTTTTAGTTTTTAATATATGTATGTATTCTACTACTGTAGTATATTAAGGTGACAGTTTTTTTATACCCTCCAACCACAGTATGGGGGTATACTCACTTTGTCATTCCGTTTGTAACGCATCGAAATATCGGTCGGAGATCCCATAAAGTATATATATCAATGATCCATGATCGATTCTAAGACATTCTGTGAATGTCCTTCCGTCCGTTGGTCCGTTCGTCCATCTGTCTGTAGATGGCACGATGCAGTCCAAAATAAAAAAAAATATCCTCCTGAAATTTGGCACGAATATGTCTTATGGTCCTAGGCAGGTTAAGTTCGGAAATGGGCGAAATCGGGCAAGGGGGAAAAAGTCCCCCTTGAAGAACTGAACCAACCTCTGAAAAAATACACTTTTTTACATGCTTTTTTGTATTTTTGTTAAATAAATGAAACATTTGATATATTTATCGCGATGGGAAGGTGCTCTTCGAACTTTTCCGAATACATGTTTGAAAACAAGGTGGATCAATTTTCGGGGTCAGAAAAGTTGCCTTTTAGGCCCAAAATGGGACCTGTAAGGCAAAGTCTCTGGGTTGCTTTTTTAGCTTGAAAATATCATATCACGTGACAGATGGCAATTGGATTTAACACTAAACTGTATCAAAAAACTTATCCCGTGACCGGAGACAATAGAAAAGAAAACAAATTTTCAAATTTTAACTAACTCTCAAAATTAATTTAAAAATGTTGTTAGTCCCAGACACTTTTTTTTTGCGTTTTGTAAACAAAAATTTCATCACAATAGATAAAAAAAATACAAATTTTGAAAAAAATTTTAAAATTTTAAAATCCCGAAAATTTTTTTGAAAAATCCCTGACAAAAATGTTTTTCCCGTTTTGGAACAACAAGTATTTTAAAACAGATTTTTTTTTTTTTTAATTTTCTATAAAGGGTTTTTCAACGTAACCACCCTAATAAAATATTTTCCAATATTTTTTTATTATTATTTATGTATGTAAAGATATTTTGTATACTCACTGTGTCTGTAGCACATAAAAATCAATGCAATTGTACAAATCATTCCCGATACGGTGGCTATGCTTGGTATTAATAGGTTAACATTTCCGTAAAATACATTTGTTCCCCGTTGTCCACGTTGCACAATCTCCGGTGGCGGGGGATCACCATCTTTTGTGAGTGTTACAAATGTGAATTCAGCCTGTGACACACCAGCCACATTATGCGCTTCCATGCGCAATTGATAGAGAGTGGATGGTTGTAAACCAGATATTGCAAAACGACGTTGTGGTTTAAGGGCATTTGACACTAGGTAGTTCAATATGAATTACAGCAGAAACAGCACCAGCAAAGTGTTGGAAAGACAAAAAAAAAATGAAAATAATACAGATAAATACAAATTGTAAATTGCAAAAAATATATACATATATGTAGAACAAGCATTATTGTTTGAATTATGTCCAATTATTGCTAAAATATGAAGTCAATTGTTTTAATTTGTTATGTGTTTAAGGATATAATATGAATATATTTGAAAAGGATTTGATATTATATAATTGGTATGGTATGGATCAGTAATTAAATTGGGTTAATATGCATTTTTTGTTGATTGACATTTATTTGTGCTTCTTTTGAGATTAAAATTAATGATTATGCACTTAAATGCAAAATAAAGCCCAAAATACACTGACAATTATACAGTTGTACAGACAGTTGTAGTGCCAGTGCACTACCTGGATTACGAGGTCATTCAAATTGAGGCAGTGCACGGCGGTGGTTTAATATGGTTTGGGCTAAAGATTGATACAATTTTAAGTCCCAACTTTTGCGTCTATGTCATTCGAACATTTCCGTAAAAATAATGGAATCCTGTCAAAAATTATGACCTATCTTCTTCTGAAATTGGAGAGCTCAAGTCATGCAAACGCAGTCGGTTAAATTCACTTCCAGAACCTTTAATAAAACGGCTTTCCATCATCGGACTTTTTCGAAAATTCCGCTAAAAAAATTAAACCACGTCATAAATTAAGACTAATAGTCTTCATCTACTGCTTCTAGAATACGTGTTAACTATCCCCTATCTTCTCATCCGTCTTAGACGGTGAACACTAGGGTGGCTCGTTTTTGGACTTTTCTCCCTGATCAAATTCTAATACCCGCCAAAAGTATCGGCCCCCTAAGGATAACACACATGTAAAATATCACTTCCATCGGAGTTTATCTTCTGTCTCCACTTTGAGCCTCAAGATTTGGGCTTTTGCAAAAAGGGACTTAAAAAAAAAATAAAGATTTTTACTAAATACTTAAATATGAAATTTAAAGATTTGACGATATCATTAACCCGTTCAAACTTGATAGCAAAAAAATTGCATGATTTTGAGGGCGTTCTCAAAACACCTTTTTTCAAAATTTGAAAATTTTATTAAAAAAAATTAAAATATATAATTTTTTCTTTCTGAACACATTACGAACACCTTGGAGTAGAAAAATTGTGAAATGTTTCGGATATTTGTTGGGCCAATTTTCGGGACTCGCAGGGGAAAATTAGCGGATATCAAGGAAATGTTGGTTTTCTCAATAATTTGGCTTAATAAATTATAAATTACATTTTTGGACAAATTAACTGTTTTTTGGTGTCGTGGCATTCTATTAAATAATTTTAAGTGTGCCATGAAATCTTACCGTTCTAGGACGTCTTTAAACCACATTGGCTGGGGGTCAAAAATGACCCCCGCAGAAAATTTGTAGTTTAGAGCATACATTTTGTGGTATAAACAAGTATAAAACGCTTTTTTGTTTTGTACCCCAACTATTATTTCGTATTAATATAGTATCTTTAAAAAAATCGTTAACCATTCTTGGTAGGGGGTCAAAAATGACCCATTTAGTAAGAAATATTTTGTTGATATCAAAAAATTCAAGCACTATGCCTTAAAGTTTTTGCCGGGGTCATTTTTGACCCCGGGCCAATCTGGGTTAAAGATATATGATTTAAAGTTATCTAATAGATTGCCACAAATTAATTTTCTATAAAAAAATGTATTGAATGGGTAATTTTTGACCCCATACCAAGAAGGGTTAACTATTTTTTAAAAGATAATATATTAATACAAAATAGTAGTTGGGGTACAAAACACAAAAGCCGTTTTATACTTATTTATAGCACAAAATTTAAGCTCTAAACTTCAAATTTTCTGCGGGGGTAATTCTTGACCCCCAGCCAATGTGGGTTAAAAACGTCCTACATCGGTAAGATTTCATGACAGACTTCCAGTTATCTAATAGAATGCCACGACACCAAAAACCGTTAATTTGCCGAAAAATTAAATATATAAGATTTTATTAATCCAAATTATTGATAAAACCAACATTTACTTGAAATCCGCTAACTTCCCCAGCGATTCCCGAAAAATGGACCTACGGATATCCGCCATATTTCACATTTTTTCTTCTCCAAGGTGTTCTTAATGAATTCAGAAAGAAAAAATTATATATTTTAAATTTTTGTTTAATAAAATTTTCAAATTTTGAAAAAAGGTGTTTTGAGAATGCCACCAAAATCATATAATTTTTTTGGTATCTAGTTTGAACGGGTTAATGATATCTTAAAATCTTTAAATTTCATATTTAAGTACTTACAATCAAATATTATACAAAAATAATTTTTTAATTATTTTAGTAAAAAAAATTTTTTTTTTTAAAGTTCTTTTTTGCAAAAACCCCAATTTTTAGGCTCAAAGGGGAGACAGAAGATAAACTCCGATCGGAGTGATATTTTACATGTGAGTTACCCTTATGGGACCGACACATTTGACGGGTATTAGAATTTTATCAGAGAGAAAAGCCCAAAAACGAGCCACCCTAGTTTACACTCGAGGTGGGTTCAGATATAAATTTTCTAAATAAATTTCTGCTTTGAAGATACGATTGTTGTACTGAAGCTTTTAAAAACCCATAAAATCAAGTCCCTCTGAGCAAACTCCAAACCGTGAGCCTGTCTGCGTAGGTCGGTAGGCGGTAGAAAAGGGCAGTTAAAAAGTTAAAAGGTAAAAATAACAAATGAAGTTCCAAAACAGTAATTATCCAACCACATTTTCGAGATGGTCAGTTGTCTTAATTAACCTCAACTCGGCTATGTAAACTGAAATGTAGTTATGACAACAACAATAATACGACAACGTAAAAAATTAAGTTGGAATGTTTATGGTTGCAACAACTGGATTCGTTATGTGAGTGCTTTTTTCAAATTGGATAGCTTAAGTTTGAGTTTACCTCCAGAACCTTCCACAAATGGCTATTCAACATCCTTCGCCCTATTGCTTATAATTAGTCTCTTTGAGCGGATTTCTCTAAAGAGCATTTAGGTTGATTGGTTCTCAACTGTCTTTAGTTTGATTGTTGTTCAACAGCCTTTGAATTGATTGCATTACAATCATCTTCAGGGAGCTCACTGTTTAATAGTTTTCGGGGTGTTATTCGAGATAACTTTTCCGAAACTAGCAAACTATGTGCTTGCTATTTAATAACAAATAATTGTTCCTACCGGTACGACAACCTCAAAAATGTGTTTTTTATGTTAATTGTTGCGGTAAATGGATGTGTTATGTTAGTGATCCTCTGAATTTGGAAAACTCAAGTCCTGCATGCATTTGCATTCAACCTTTAATAAAAAAGCTTTCACCATACTTCGGACTATTGATTTTGAAAAGGCTTTGGGTGAATTTCTGTTAACAGAATTCGGTTGATTGGATCCTAACTGTCGTTAGTTTGATTGTTGTTCAACAGCCCTCGAATTGCTTCAAAGTGTTTTCTGTTTATCTGTATTCAGGGGACTCTTTGAAATGACTTTTCCAAAACTAGCAAACTACTGCATGATTTCTGTACATAAACATCTAATTGTTCCTACCGTTTGCGGTTGATTTCTCTTAAGAGTATTAAAGTTGATGGAATCTCAACTGTCGTTGGTGTAATTACAACATTCTTCGTATTAGTTGAATTACTGGAATATTACCCTTCGAGATAGGTTGAGTTAAAAGTGTCTGCTGACGTCTAACGTCAGCACACATAGACTCCACGGTCTGTTAAAGCCCCACGGGATGGAATGAGGTTCCTCTACTAGTCCCTGCCGTTAAACCAATTTGAGCATCTTATGACACTCATAAAGATCGTGCAGCTCCCTAAATCCCACTGAACTAAGTCTCTGACCAGAAAATGCCGGGCAATGACAGACAAAGTGTTTTATAGTTCACAACTCCTCCTCATCAATGTCATTTGACTGCAGATTTAACTACTTAGCGTGTCCTCCTATAAGGCAGTGTCAGTAACAGCAACCACCGTAGAAATCTCTCCTCTTGGAATCGATATCTGTTGTGCGTTTCTGATTAAGAGCAGGCCAAAATCGGTCATAAATACTCACACGCCCATTCATGTGCCGATCTCTGATTAGTGTCCGTCGCGGAACATAGATTAATTTTTTTCTTGCAAGTTTCTTGAGGCATACTTACACATTCCAATTCCATTCTGACTTGACTGTCGGAATGAAGACCTTATTGCACTTAGCTCTTCTAGGTAAACACTGCAATGATCTGGAAATCTTCGACCCATGCTCTTCCGAATAGACTCCAAAGCAAACTTGTTCGTGTGGCTCTGATCCATCTACGTAAACATTCATAGAAGCTTTAATACCCGAAAAAAGGCTCATAGAGGGAGAACAGTTCACATTTGTGGTATTGTTTTATATATTTCAAAAACAATCACACTATGGCCACAAACGCTGATTTTCTGTTGCAATGTGCTATTAATTGAAATTTCCGACGTAGCCGCAAACTGCATATCCAAAATGTCCGTTGGTATTGGGTGAAGGAGGATTTCTAATGCAGCCGTAGGTATAGTACGAAGAATTTCAGTGATATACATCGACGCCATTCTGAAAAAGACACAGTTCCCTTTTGTCTCTAACCATACCACACTGCAGAATTGGACGCACCACAGCTGTATAAATCCAATGAACAACTCTAGGGCTAAGTCCCCATTCTTTTCCAATGGCCCTTTGGCCCGTCTGCTAAGGCGAATTCAGTGCCATCCAGAGAAATAGGATCAAAAGAATGAATCCTATTTTTCCTTGTAAACAAGACAAGTTCAGTTTGCCTCGGATTACCTCCAAAATCCCAATCTCTTGCCCATTTAGACAAATCGTTCAGAGAACCCGGAAGAGTCGCAGGTGATCTACCTTCGTATTGATTGAGTTCGTAATGTTCGCAGCTAAAAAATATACGGGTTGCTTTTCGTTTGCAATTTGTGGGCGGATTGGTCTTCAACAACATCTATGAAAATATTTTCAAAAATCTACGCATTGGTTGCATTAATAAATCGGTTCTCATCAACGAGTTTAGGGGTAACGCGAGGCTCCCTGAAGCCACGCGGATAATAGAGAGACTTACAGCCTTATGCCACTACCATTTTTGTTGATATTCTTGCAGATCTAAAGGCCTAAGAATTCAACACGTTAAAATCGTGATGCATTAGGAATTCCAAACGAGATGCATTAGGAATTCCAAATTCCTTCTACCAAAGGTAATATTACACAGTTAGGATAATTTGGTCCCTAAACATAGTGGGGTTTCTGGGAGGGTTTTGGCAGTTGAGTGTACAATAAATATCTCTGAATCGGTACGGGAAAAGGCAGAATCTGACATTGCAGTTTCTTTACGTTTTTGGAAATAAAATTATTGATAGATTATGGCGTAATCTATGGCGGATACATAATCCTGAGAGGAAAGTCTTGCTACATTTGGAAAAAGGTTTCGATACTAAGCTAGTTTTAGTTTTTGAGTTCGATACATAACCTGACCTTTAGTAGTCAACTTATTATCAATCCCTTAAATTTCTTCGTCTATATAAAATCCAATAAAAATATTTCCAATAACTTACCCAATATCCAATCATGTTCCGGTCCATCCGTTACCGAACGATATTGTAATACAAAATATAACATAGGACAGCCATTATCTGGCCAAGTATGCAGTCTTATTGTAACCGAAGTTGAATTAGGAGCTATTAGTGTAGTTGTGGATGGAACACCTGGCGACTGTCCCTGAGTTCGTACATGTAGTGTTATACTAGTCGGTGATGTACCAACTTTATTATGAGCCGTTAAATGTATTTGATAAGTGCTGCCACAAACGAGTCCCTTCAGTTCATGGCTAGAGGCATGACGTGATAAAAGCATTTCTTCAATATTACCAGTAGAACGACGATAATACAAAGTGTAACCAGTTATGGGAGCATTACCAGTAAAACCACATTTCCAATGCATTAAAATGCTACTGGTCGTAGCACTAGTTACATACAACACAGGAGCAGAAGGTGGCACTTGCACTAATAGTACGTGGGTTAATCGATCTGCGCCAATACCATTGTCTACTTGACAACTATAATTTCCACTATCGGAAACTTGAAGACTTGATATGATTAAATCTCCAGAATCCAGTAGCTGAGTATTATGAAGACCTCCCTGCCTAATAGCTGTTTCAGCCTTAAACCATTCACGTTTTGGTTTACCTACTGCCGTGCAAGATAGTGTTACGGTGGAACGCCAAGGTCTTACTGTAGGACCACCAAATGATACAATACGTGCCGGTACACGATTTGTTGTTATTTGTGAAGCCACTTTGGAGCTTTTTCCTTCTCCCACTCGTGTCGAGGCTGTTACCCAAAATTGATATTCTATGTGAGGATGTAAATTTTTCGCCTCATAATAAGCCTGTTGTGATGGTAGACTTCTCTTTTCATTATTCAATTCTTCACGACCATTGACTACGCGCGTATAGAGATTGTATTTAGTTATAACACCATTTGGTTCGGTCGGTGGTAACCATGATACATATAAAGATTGTGGTGAACTGACCACAACTTTTATATCGGCGGGTGCTTCGGGAGCATCTTCTTCAGTGTGACAGTACACTGGTTTAGAAAGTATACCATCACCCATCCGTGTATGAGCCAATACTTGTATACTATAATTTGTATATTTTCTGAGACCCGTAAGAACGGTGGTGAGAGCTGTAGTTTTACGTGATTCCACTTCATCTTTATTAGGTGAATAGTCATCTAGGATGGGTTCAAAAATAAGTTTATACCCTTGTAGTATGCCGTTAGTATGATGTATAGGTGGCGGTTGCCATGACACTTGTAATGATTGTGAAGTTAAAGCCGCACAACGTATGTCTTCTGGAGAGCGACTAGGAACTGAAATAAAGAAAAAATAATAAAATTTGATAATTTTTTATAATACTTAAAAACAAAGAGATCTGAAACGTTGAGTGATAGTTTAGGAATGGTATTTGAATCCTTATGGCAGTTAGTTTGTTAGGAAACCATAACTTAATGATCGGATAAGATAATCATTATCTGCAGTAACAGTCAGGCTACGTTTAAGATACTGAAGTCTACATTTACTTTTCTTATGAATGTTCAAGTTGACTTCAAATGGATGTGATCTACTAGATACTAGCAAGTATTTTAAACCGACACCCGGACCTCAAAAATAAGTCTACTTATCTTAGCGGGCGGGACGTAACTGCAACAGAAAACCGTCAATATCTCACCACATATGAACCTTGTAAGATCTTTCGAAGTCTTATTACCAACTAGGGAAGACTGCGCGGAAAATTCTGTTATAACAGAAAATGCGATCTCAATCTTTACGGACGGATCGAAATTTGAGTTGAGTTCGGTTGTATAATCTGAACTCCTCAAGGACCTAATATTTTTACAGTCTAGCAGTTTTGAAGGTAAAGTCGCGAAATCGAAGAAAATATCAAAATTACGTTAGGAATTGTTTACAATCCCTTTGTCGAATCAGTAAGCACACAGTCAACATAATCTGAATGCCTGGACACAGTGGGGTCGCTGGGAAAGAATTCGCCAATATTTGTGTGATTAATGGCTTTGAGTCGGTGGGGGAACGGGTGGAGGCTGACATCTCAGTTTCTATAGTGGAGTTAATAAACGAAATCGATGGGGTGTCCAATAATAGCATGAAGAATAGGAGGATATCACTGACTACGTGCAGAATATTGAGAACCCTGTGGCCACTGCCAAATCATAAGTGGACAAAAAGTATTCTAACTTTTGGCCAACGGAAGGTTGTCCTCTTTGAGGAAGTACTGAAAGGACTTTTTTAAATCGGATAAATGTGCGTGCTCGTTGGAATTTCTGATAGGGACTATTGCAGAGGTTATGGGTAATTGGACGAGAAGAAGTCAGTAAAGCACTTGTTATGTGAATGTCCGGGTCTGATGAGGAGCCAACTTTAGCATTTGGGCCAAAGAGTTTTGATGACCTGGATTGCTTAAACAGTGTCTCATTAACGTCTCTAGCAGAATATCTTACGAAATCGGGGTGGTTTAAGAAGCAGACTTGGTATAAGAGGTTGAGTATGAAAATAATTCTTTTAAATGTCTATTCAAAAAGGGGTAAAAAGCTGTACTTTGGTACTTTTTTATATTTTCTAAAATAATGATCCAAGAAACTTTAAATTTGGAACAAAAAATCGTCAAAAAAGGGCTTTGGTACCTTTTTTATCTCCCGAAATGATAGTCCTAGAAACCTTAAACATTCCAATCAAGTACCTTTTAGAAATTCTAATTGTTATGGGGTTAAACTGTAAGAAACTTTACTGTGGTACTTTTCCTATATCCTAAAGTAATTGAGAAAAGACACTCTAAAAAAATAACTTTTAAAAATTACAAAAAAAAGAAGAGAATGATAAACAAGTGTACTTTGGTAGTTTTTTTTTTTCAATCATATGAAAACTTGAAATTTGTAATGCGACAAAACGTTCTCATAAAATAACTTTTTGTAAATTCCGATCTTAAAGGCGCAAAAGGGTAAAAAATTATACTTTTAGTCTTTTTGTATCTCCTGAAATAATGGTTCTACGAACTTAAAATTTGTAATGTGTAATCATCCAGCAGAAAAAAAAACATTCTAACAAAAGTACTTTTTGTGAATCTTCAATTTCAGCAGAATAAAAATGGATACTATGGTACTTTTTTGAATTTTTAAAATAAAAACTTGAAATGTTGGGTCATCCAGCGAAAAAAAAAAACATTTTGAAAAATAAACATTTTGGGAATTTTGATTCTAAGTGGCAAAAACTGTAAAAAAAATTATTTTGGTACTTTTAATGTTTCCTAAAGTAATGATCCTAAAATCTTTTAATTTGGAATAAAGGTTTTCCTAGTGCATTAAACAACCCCAAAAGTACTTTTTTGTCTAAAGTGGTAAAAAAGTAAACTTTGGCACTTGTTTCAATCTTTTGAATTAATGGCTCAAAAATCCTATTTTATAGGTCTTAAAGGGTTAAAAAAAGACCAACCATTTCTTTGTATCTCCTAAGATAAAGGTTCAAAAAACTTGAAATTTGGAATGTAGGATAATCCAGTGAAAAAATAAAATAGGTCTTAAAGGGTTAAAAAAAGACCAACCATTTCTTTGTATCTCCTAAGATAAAGGTTCAAAAAACTTGAAATTTGGAATGTAGGATAATCCAGTGAAAAAATAAAATCTAGCAAAAGTACTTTTAAAAAAGTTTACTTAAGTACTTTTTTGATATTTTGAGGTGATGGTGATAAAAACTAGATATTTGGAATGTAGGCTCATCCAGCGAAAAAAAAAAAAAAATTGGAGAATTAACTTTCGAAAAAATTTCGATTCTAAGGGGGCTTATAGTGTAAAAAAGTTTACTTTTTTAATAGAACCTTGAAATTCGCAAGAAAGGTTTCTTGTAAAAAAGTCATAAAAGTTCTTTTTAGACATGCTGATTTTAAAGGGTAAAAATGTGTGCCTTGGCACTTTTTTTATCTCCTGAATTAATGGTCCTAGAAATCTGAAATTTATAATATGGGCTCCTCCAGCTGAAAAATCATTCCGAAAAAAGTACCATTTGGAAACTCCGATTTTAATGGGGTAAAAAGGGGTAAAAATTTTACTTTTAATAATTCTTTAAATAATGGTTTTAGAAACTTGAAATTTGTAATGTATCATCACACAGGGAAAATCAAATTCTGACAAAAGTGCTTTTAAAAAAGTGTACTTTGGTACTTTTTTTGATAGTTTGAAATAATGGTCATAAGAACTAGATATTTTAAATTTATGGTCTTCCATTGGAAAAAAACATTTAGAAAAATAAACCTTTTAGAAGTTCCGATTCTAAGAGGGTGTAAAAAAGTTTTCATAAGTACTTTTTACATCTCCTAAAATAATGATCCTAAAAACCTGAAATTTGGAATAAGTTACCTGGGAGAAAAAATCAACCACAAAAGAACTTTTTAGAAATTCTGATTCCAAAAAGCGTACTCTCCCAGCTAATAATAAATCACACAAACGTATGTAGGATCATATACGATAATTTATATTTAGGATGGGAAAATATATAATCACATATTATCATATGTTAAACCGTATATGGGCATTAGACTGGCATTTTTTTCTCAACTTTCGATTTTCCCAAGTGTCCGGGCAAATTTTTATTGTCCAAGGTCTAAAACTTATGTGGTACAAATTTGAGGTCAATCGGATTAAATTAACCCGTAGCGCCGGGCGGTCAAAGTTTTGGATTTTTGAAAAATTTTTAAAAATAAAATAAAAAATATTTATCTTTCGACACATTATATTTGTTAATTTCGATGCGCTGAGCACGAATATCAAAAAAAATTAAAATCGCTCGATCGGTTTTCGAGACATCGCTATTTTAAATTTGTAGAAAATGGCGGTTTCTACGTTCAAGAATTTTTTTTTAAAAAGTCTCAAAATTTCATTCCCCCGCACTTTTGTAGAGCTTGAGACAATCTTTCATTTAAAACTAATTTGAGCCAAATCCGATCATTTTAAGCCGTGGCGCCCATCGATCAAAGTTTTGGCTTTTTAGAAACTTTTTACCAAAAACCCTAAACTTTGATCGAAGTGTGCCACGGGTTAAAATGATTGGATTTGGCTCAAATTAAGTTTAAATGTAAGATTGTATCAAGCTCTATAAAAAGGTTGAAATAAAGAAATTTTTAGAGTTTTCTTAAAAAAAAATTTTAAACTTTTTTTAAAAAATTTCTTGAACGTAGGAAAAAACCGCCATTTCTTGCAAATTTCAAATACCGATATCTCGAAAACTGTTCGACCGATTTTATGTTTTTTTTTTTTAATATTCGTGCTCAGCACATCAAAATTAACAAATATGATGTGTTAGGTGTAAGTGGCTGTTGACGTTTTACGTCAACACACGTAGACGTATATGATGTGTCAAAAGATTTATTTATTTTTTTAATTTTTCAAAAATCCAAAATTTTGACCGCCGGGCGCCACGGGTTAATTTAATCCGATTGGCCTCAAATTGGTACCACATGAGGTTTAGGCCTAGTAGAATAAAAAAATGCCCGGACTTTGAAAATCGGAGAAGATAAAATTTTGCTATAAAGAAAAGTGCCAGTCTAATGTCACATATAGGAATCATATATGTTTGTTGATATGATTAAAATGAATATCTCAGATAAAATTCTTTTAAGTCAAAACTAAAAAAAAAAAATTAGAGTATGACCCCAACGGCCCTTATTTTTTTTTAAAAGTCAATTTTGAAGCGAAAGGGTTTCTCCCACCAAAATGAAATTTTTTTTTTCGTTTGTATGGGAACAAATTTTTTTTGGGGCAAAACGATAACCCCCAAAGGCATGGATTAATTTTTTCCGATTTGGCTAAAAAATCAAACATAGAGCAACCATAATTTTCCCGGCGATCGATGAAATTCGAAAAAGTCATTATTCGTGCCTCCCTAATATTTATATATGTTTTCATATTAATCATGTATGGTCAGATGTGTTCAAATACAATTCATTTTTAGCCGGGTGCTTTTTTTGGCAATAACAATTTTGAAGGGATAAATCATTGAACTTTGGTACGTTTTTGCTCTCCTAAAATAAGGTTCTTTGAAACTTTTGAATACAGATTCTTTATAATAACAATATCAATTAACTTACCATCTTCCATAGTTTGAGCTGAGGCAGGTTCCGATAATGGTCCCGGTCCAACTTGATTAAATGCCTGCACAACAACATTATAACGGGCAAATCTCTGCAAACCAGTTAATAATAATTCACCAGTACCGACATCTCCATCACCCGAAACCGAAGTAAAATTATAAGCTGTATTACCCGTACTGGCCAATTTATAGCCCACATTATAACCTTGTATATCACCATGTCTAAGCTCGGCCAAAGGTGCCACCCAGCTAACTAAAAGTTCTGTAGAGGACAAAGGACGTACAGATAGATTTAAAGGTGGTCCAGCGGGCCTTTGAGGTTCAGTCCGTATTATCAGTTCTTGGCTAGGAGCACTACGACCCGCAGTACCTTCAGCTATCACCCTAAAAGCATAACGTGTTGCAGGCTTAAGATTCTCTATCAGGGCATTGTAACTAGGAGGATCTTTAACTTCTACATGCTGCCATTGATCTATAAATATGATGGCTAAAAAAAATAAAAAAATTACAATTTTTTTAAAGATTCCCTTCTAATGCTGGGATGTTTTAGAAACTTACCATCTACTTCCTTGTACTCCACAATATATTTAGTAACATCACCAGAATTTTGAACTTTTGGTTGCCACTTTAAATTCACCGAACGACTAGATATCATGGCTGCTTCTAATACGGTGGGAGGTTGTGGTGGTTCTTGTACTTGTAACTGTACTAATTGTTGATCATTGCCATACAAATTGCTGGCACGACAAAAGTATGGACCACTATCAGTTGAATCGACTAAACGTATTTGTAATTCTGCTGATACACCATCAGGTGTAGCTTCTTGCTTCACTGAAATTCTAGAACAGCATCAGCGAAAAAAAAAAACACACACACACAAAATTAATGAACATTATATAAAATGAATGAATGTTGGTTTATACTAGAGAGATGAGCGTGATACGAAAATTTATGTGGTTCACGTAAATGTTGCTGTCGTGAATAAAGAAAATAACTACCCAGCAAAAACATGGTAATGACTTGTGAAAAGTAATCATTACCAAGTACATTATTTATAATGAGTACCCATTACCATTAACATTATTTTAAGCCCAAAAGTAACTACTTCTCAGTAATATGTTATAAAAGCACCTCTAAGTAATATCTTCTTGCACTTTTTGCAGTTTTTAACCTTTACAATTCAATTAACTTAAAAAATACTTAAAAACTTAATAAAAATTACGGAATTTTTAAGTTTTAGTAAAAACAAGTTTAATTTTAAAAGTTTTAATTAACTAATTATTTTACTTCTTATTGGTAAGGGGTTTTTACTCCTTATTTGTAATCCGAGGCAGTAACTACTTATTTATCTCCATACTCTTCACTAGTTATTTTTGTCTCACGTCCTTGTTAAAATAATTAGTGTTTCATTCAATAAGTAACTACTTATTAGCATCTGTTTCGGATTACAAAACCCATTACTAGTAATACCAATTTTTGCTGGGTAACAACGGAAGTCTTTCTAAGTCACCCTCTGACCTGCATGGAATTGAATTTATTTTGTAGAGCAGGAAAATAAAGAACGTGTTTTGCAATAAGGGGGGAGGAACCGGACATTTTTCAGTTTTTTCGTTGATAAATCGATTGCCCTGCCCGTAAAAATGTATTTGGGCCGATAAAGACAAGATGTTTTTTTTATTTTTAACATCTTCAAATTATATGAAGATCGGATGGTGACACTATGGAAACTATATTTATAAGTCGATGTATCGATGACACAAAATAAGTTATAGGAAATTATTGGGTTATCGATAACAAAAAAAATCTATAGAAAATTCTGGAGATATCGAAAATATGTATCGATGTGTTCCGTGTAAAAATTGATCTTATCCGATCTTATTTGATCTGATAATATATAATTGAATATGATTGTATATAATTGTATCTGATCGGATATAATAAAATGTCAAATTTGTGCCAATGTTGACCAAATCCGAGATATAATTAGAGCATGAGTTTGGTCATTTCAGATATACTTAATAATATCTAATCTGATTGATATACCGATATAAATAAATACGAACAGATCAGATAAGATCTACTCCATTTTTACATGTGATAACACTAATTATAGAATTATAAAGTTATCGATATATTCTATTTAAAGTTTAGAGTTATCAATATATTGATAACTTAAGACTTTCTATAATAAATTTAAGAGTTACCGACATATCGATTACACAAAAATTTATTTAGAAAATGATAGAGTTATCGATAACACAACGTTATATTAAAAATACAAATTTGGCTATAACAAATGATAGAGTTATCGATAAATCGATAACACAAAATTTTCTACAACAAATGATAGAGTTATCGATAAATCAATAACACAAAATTTTCTATAGAAAATTATATAGTTAACGATAAATCGGTAACACAAAAATTTTTCTACAGATACCAGAACCCAACTTTATTATGGAGTTATCGATACATTATTGACACAGAATTTTCAGTAACTAACTATAGAGTTATCAATATATCGATAGCATACAATAGTCTAAAGAAAATTATGGAGCTATCGATTTATCGATAACACAAAATTTTCAATGGAAATTTTTATGTTTTTAAAGAATATTAAAGAGTTATCGATAATTGTCTATAGAAAATTATAAAATATTTTTGAATATTCCATAGCACAAAATTATATAATTTACTTTACAACAATTTTTTTTTTTAGAAAATAAAAGAGTTATCGAAATTTTGATAGTTCTAAAATCACAAAATTTTCGGTAGAAAATTATGAATTTATCGATATATCGACGATACAAAATTTTTGATCGAAAATTTATAAAGTTATCAATTTATCGATAACACAAAATTTTCTATAGAAAACTAAAATGTTAACGATTTATCGATAACACAAAATTTTCTATAAAAAATGATATAACTATCGATATATTAATAACGTAAAATTTTCTAGAGAAAATTAAAGAGTTTCGATATATCGATACCACAAGTATTAAAGAGTTATCGATTACAAAACATTTTTTATAGAAAATTATGGAGTTATCGATAACATATATGATAACATGAAATATTATTGAATATTCCGTAACACACAACAGTTTTTTTAGAAAATAAAAGAGTTATCGAAATTTTGATAGTTCTATAAACACAAAATTTTCAGTAGCAAATGATGTATTTATCGATATATTGATAGCACAAAATTTTTGATAGAAAATTTATTAAGATATCACTTTATCGATAACACTAAATTTTCTAAGAAAACTAAAAAGTTATCGATGTGTCGATAACACAAAATTTTCCATAAAAAATTATAGAACTATCGATATATTGATAACACAAAATTTTCTAGAGAAAATTAAATAGTTATCGATATATCGATACCACAAATTTTAAATAGTTATAGAAAACAAAAAAAATGTATATCGAAAAATTTTGGAGTTATCGTTAACATATATCGATACATGAAGTATTATAGAATATTCCATAACACAAAATTGTATAATTATCTACACAACAAATTTTTTTTAGAAAATAAAAAAGTTATCGAAATTTTGGTAGTTCTAAAAAACACAAAATTTTCGGTAGAAAATGATATATTTATCGATAAATCGACAACACAAAATTTTTGGTAGAAAAATTATAAAGTTATCACTTTATCGATAACACAAAATTTCTAAGAAAACTTAAATGTTATCGATATGTCGAAACCACAAAATTTTCCATAAAAATTATAGAACTATCGATATATTAATAACATAAAATTTTCTAGAGAAAAATATTGAGTTATCGATATATCGATACCTCAAATATTTAAGAGTTATCAATAAAAAACATTTTTTATAGAAAATTATGGAGTTATCGATAACATATATAGATGTATGAAATACTATTGAATTTTCGATAACACAAAATTATATAATTATCTACACAACAATTTTTTTTTAGAAAATAACAGAGTTACCGATATATTTATTGATAGTTCTAAAAACATAAAATTTTCTGTAGAAAATTACGTATTTATCGATATATCGATAACACAAAATTTTGGATATAAAAATTATGAAGTTATCAATTTATCGATAACACAAAATTTTCTATAGAAAATTAAAAGTTATCGATTTATCGATAACACAAAATTTTCTATAAAAAATTATAGAACTATCGATATATTAATAACGTAAAATTTTCTAGAGAAAATTAAGGAGTTATCGATATATCGATACCACAAGTTTTAAAGAGTTACCGATAACAAAACATTTTTTATAGAAAATTATGGAGTTATCGATAACATATATGATTACATGAAATTTAATGGAATATTCCATAACACAAAATTATATAATTAACTACACAACAGTTTTTTTTTAGAAAATAAAGGAGTTATCGAAATTTTGATAGTTCGGAAAACACAAAATTTTCAGAAGAAAATGATGTATTATCGATATATCGATAACAAAAAATTTTTGGTAGAAAATTTATTAAGTTATCAATATATCGATAACACGAAATTTTCAATAGAAAACTAAAGAGTTATCGATACATCGATAACACAAAATTTTCCATAAAAAATTATAAAACTATCGATATATATATTAATAACATAAAATTTTCTAAAGAGAAAATTTTAGAGTTATCGATATATCGATACCACAAAATTTTCTATAGAAAATTATTAAGTTATCGATATATCGAAAACACAATATTTTCAATAGAACATTTTTTAGTTATTGATTACCCAACATTTTGACATTAATGGAGAATTTTAGAGTTAGTGAGTTAGCACAAAATTTTGTATAGAAAACTATTGCATTATCAATATATCGATAACACAACATTTTCTATAGAAAATTATTGAATTATTGATATATCGATAACACAACATTTTCTATAGAAATTTATAGTGTTATCGATATCACAAAATTTTCTACAGAAAGTTATAGAGTTATTGATAACACAAAATTTTTTATAAAACATTAAAGAGTTATCGATATTTTTTTACAAAATTTTTTATGGAAAATTCGATAAATCGATAGCACAACATTTTCTATAGAAAATTATAGAGTTTCCTTCATATCAATAAATGAATATCGATAATTCTGTTAACTAGATTTTGTGATTTTGATGTATCGGTATATCGATAACTCTCTTGCTATAGAAAATTTGGTGTTGTCCATAACTCTGTATAATTTTTAATAGAAAACTTTATGATATCGATATGTCGAGACCTTAGGACAACAAGGTCCTATTTGCTTAAAGAAATACGCACAAATAGAACCTTCCCAGTTGGAAAATGTGTCACTGAGGAAATTTCCACAGTGATTCCTTGAGGAAATGTCTTCAGGTTCTGACAAATCATAGGCAATCCTTGATGACATGTCCTAACATTGTCAGCACTGAATGTTTGCTTTAAGAGTGTCGACAGTTCCTCTAAGACGTCTAAAAGGAAATGTCTTCAGAATAGCAGTATATTAAATTAGAATTTCAATCAATTTCCAAGAAAAAGATGGCAATATAATCGACTTAATTAAAATAAAATCAAAATCTAACAAGTAGAATACAAGTAATAAATAGACAAACAATTTTAAAAATAACGTTTGGAACAAGTGGTTAGGTGTGGGACTAATAAACCTGAGGTTCCAGGTTCAAATCCAGTTGGGACTAAAAAAGGCGAAAAGTTTTTTCTAAATATGAGAAAGATAATTTATAAAGGAAAATGGATAAAAGTAAAAACTAAAGGAAATACGAAAATTGTTTGTATTTTTGCATGACCTATGTCAAACATTTCCCCAAGGAAGTCTTAGGTGAAATGTCCCCAGAAGGTCAGCCCTGACTACTGCTGACTTTGAGTGAGGACATTTTGAAAATTTGTATGAAACTGTCCTCAACCCAGTTCATAGAGATGTCTTGTGGATGTCAGGTGTGACTCTGACATGTCATCGCTCCGTCACTGAGGATGGCTCGAGGACGTTGCCAACTGGGTTGTTGTCCTGAGGTCGCGATATATCGATAACTCTATAATATAACAAACTTTCTAAAGAAAAATATTGAGTTATCGATATCACAAAATTTTCTATAGAAAGCTACAAAGTTATGGATGTACCGATAACACAAAATTATCGATATTTTTTACAAAATTTTCTCTAAAAAATTAAAGAGTTATCGCTACATCAATAACTGATTATCGATATTTCTATTATCTAAATTTTATGTTATCGATGTATCGATATATCGATAATTCTCTAATCGATATATCGATAATGTTATCCATAATTCTGTAAAATGCTGTAGAAAATTTTGCGTTTTCCTTATATCTATAATTTTCAATAGAAAATTTTGTGATATCGGTAACTCTATAATATAACTTTTGTGTTATCTATATATTGATAACTCTATATTTTGCTAAAAAAAATAGTGTTATCTACAACTCTATAATTTTCTATAGTAAATTTTGTATGGTCGATACATCGATATCTCCAAAATTTTCTTTATAAAATTTTGTGATATCTATATATAGATAATATAGAGATAATAGATTTAATTTTCCATTGAAAATTTTGTGATAAATATATGGATAATTCAATATTTTTCTATAGAAAACTTTGTGTTGACGACATATCGATAACTCAATAATTTTCTTTAGAAAATTGTTTGCTATCGATACATCAGTAACTCAATAATTTGCAATAAAAATTTGTGTGTTGTCGATCACTCCTTAATTTTCTTTAGAATATTTTGTGTTATCCATATATTGATAACTCTATATATTTCTATAGAAATTTGGAATAACGATAGATCGCTAGCTCTATAATTTTCTATAAAAAATTTGTGTTATTGATGTACCGATAACTCTAAAGTTTCCTATAGAAAATTTTGTTTATCGATAGCTTCGTAATTTTCAATAACATTTTGTGATATCGATATATGTATAGATAACTCTATAATTTTCTATTGAAAACTTCGTGATATCTATATATGGATAACTCACTATTTTTCTATAAAAAACTTTGTGTTGCCGATATAAAGATAACTCAATAATTTGCTATAAAAATTGTGTGTTGTCGATTACACTATAATTTGCTATGGAACATTTAGTGTTACCGATATATCGATAAGTCTATATTTCTATAGAAAATTTCATGTTATCGATATATCGATAACTCTATAATTTTCTAAAGTATTATTGATAACACAAAATTCTCTATAGAAAATAATAGCGTTATCGATAACACAAAAATTTGTTGTAGAAAATTACAGAGTTATCGATATATCAATAACACAAAATTTTAATTATTGAGTTATCGAAACATTGATAACATAAAATTGTGCATAAAAAATTATAGATTTATACATACCCAGTAAAAACTTGGTAATAAGTCCCCATTACCGCCTGCATTCTATGTAATGAGGGCTCGTTACCTGCTCGATTACTTCTTGTTAACAAATAATGCGTTACCGATAGCCTAATACAAAACCGGTTACATCTTGTTAATAAATAATGAGTTACCGATAACCTGATACAGAACAGGTTACTGGTAAATACGATTTAAAATATCTGATAAGTTGTCTTAATATTTTTTTTTATGAAATTAAAAAAATGCTAAAGAAAATTTAGAAAGAACTTGCACATTTAGCTTAAAAAATATTAACATTTATCTACTTTTTCTAATAAAACTCTGTTTACAGAAATTTAAATTCAGGAATTCTGATTAAAATTGGGACAAGGCAAAAAAAAAGTTTAGAAAACCAAATTGATATTCAGAAAACTGGATCTAGCTGACACTTGATCGTGATTTATGAGCCTTTATTAGTCTTAACATAACTTCTATTGAAGTTTTCTGGATTTTGATTGGTTTTTTCTAAATTGTTATTGTTTTTTCTAGAAATTTTGTGGTGTACTCCAAATTTTAATTTAACTTTTTTTTGCCTTGTTGTTTAAATTATATTAAAGCCGGTAAAATGGTAAAAAACCATCACAGACAGTATTTCCCTTAAAACCTAACTCACTCTTATATATACTTAAGATGGTGTTTAATGCGGTTTCCATTTGCTAAGCAGCAGTCGCTTCTGTATTGGTAATGTCCTAAGTAGCCAAATGTCCCTTTCTACGAGGTTCCAAGATATATTTTCGGTCCTGTAATATTTGAATTTTACAATCAAACATTTGGAGGGAAGGATATCAACGTAAACATTGGTTCCGTTGGCACATTGGATCATTTCCATTTCCGCATTTGCCCGCTTGGTTTCTCTTGAAATAAACGCTTGTTCAATTTCATATTGGCGGAAGTTGCCCCAAATTAAAAATTTATTAAAAGAATCAAAAGCTGTTATTTGGAAGCATTTTTGTAAGAAGTGGGAAACGAGTTATTTTTGAGCAACTGGTAGCTACTTATTTTTGGGACTAATGTATGCTGTTATTTGGTAGCATTTTTGTAAGTAGTGGGTAACGAGTTATTTTTGGGCTACTAGTAGCTTATTATTTGTGGTACTAATGTATGTAGTTTTTCAGTAGCATTCTCGTAAGCGAGTGGGTATGCGGTCATTACTCCAATGACATCGCCATATTAAAATAATGAGTGTTTCACCAACATAGTAACTAGCTACCACCATCTATTTAAAGGCGAAAACCTCATTACTTGGTAATAGAAGTTTTTACTGGGTATATCGATAACAAAAAAAATTTGTATAGAAAATTATAGAGTTATCGATATATCGGTAATACAAAATTTTCTTTAGAAAATTAAATAGTTATCGATAACACAAATTTCTCTTTAGAAATTTATAGAGTTAGTGATTTATCGATAATACAAAATTGTCTATAGAAAATTATAAAATTATCTTTATATCGATAATACTAAATTTTTTATCAAAAATTCAAAAGTTATCGATATATCGATAACAAAACCTTTTTCATATATTTTTTTTATAAAATATCTCAAAGTTATCAATATATCGATACTAAAAAATTTTCTAAGGAAGACTTTGTTAAAACAATATATCGATAAATCACTTTTCCCACTTAACCATCACTATCAACTACATTTTCCTTTCTTTTTTTTAACTCATTATTGAGCACAATATCCAAAACAAAAAAAAAAAAGTAGTTACAAATTATGTTCAACATTCATTGCAACACCTTTTCCCAAGTGGGATTTGTTTAACATCGAAAACACAAACAGCAACAACAACAACAGAGTGTAATCAAGCTTTCTATGTATCACAAAAATAGTACGTACTTGTAATTTGTCGATGGATTCAGTGTGTTTTTGCCCGAACGCATCCATACGATATTAATCGGTTTGTCACCGCTCACTGTGCACTGCAGTATCGCTGTGTCACCTTTTTTTACCGTCACCGAACGTGATGTCGATTGGAAATAGGGCGATGCTGTATATATTTTTCATTTTCGCATACAAACAAATATTCGATGGCGTTGATGATGGTGACAATGGAGGTTGATGATGTCAAAAGTCAATGATGGGTTGGCGGATTGTAAATTACAAAAAAAAGAAAAAAAAAAGAAAAAGAGAAAAAGGCAAATACACATTGGATTAAATGTTGAAAAATTAATTTCTTCTCATCTGTATTACAAAAAAAAAAGTAAGAAAAAAAAAACATTCGACACAAAAAAGGTTTATAAATTTATAACGATTCCTAGTTGTAATACAATCAGCATTTCATTAATATTTACTAATTAAAATACAGTAGTGTCTAAGAGACCTCGTTATATAGTGTTATAAAATGTACAGTGGGACATTGAATAATATCTTTTAGAAATAATTTGTTTATTCAGTTAGTGCTGGAGCGACTGAATATGGAAAAAGTCTGAATTTTCTATGCAAAACCCTCAAGGCTTTTTTTTTTAGTACAGCGCAAGATTTTTTTTATTTAGAGCTGCGCGCTGGCTTCTTCTCCTTGCACCCTAGGATACTTGAAAGATCCCAATGGGGTGTGGTCTTCCTCCAGTGGAGAGTCGCTGGATCTCCTTCTAAACACGCATTTTCCGGGCAATTTCATGACGCCGTTTCAAGCTTTGGAACGTTCTGACGCCCAAGCATCTGAAATTTCTTCGGAAATAATAAATATGCCAACATTAATCTGGGCGATAAAATGCTTCGGGCCATATAAATCCCCGGGACCTGATGGTATAATCCCGGCTGAGATGCAGCAAGTGTCGGACTATAAAGCCTCGTTGCTGTATAATCTATACACACTGTGTATTACACAGCATGCATCAACTGGTCGTATATTCCTTTAAAATGGAGGGATACCAGAGTCGTCTATATCCCGAAGGCTGGGAAAAGTTCCCACACAGCTCCGAAGGATTTCAGACCAATTAGTCTGTCTTCTTTTTTGTTAAAGACAATGGAACGAATGATAGACTCATATTTGCGTAGAGTGATTGACCCGAGGTTGCTTTCGACAAAGCAACATGCATACAGCAAGGGTAGTTCAACGGAAATAGCTCTTCATGAGCTCGTCGGTACCATCGAGAGATCGCTTTCGGTAAAGGTGGCCTTTCTTGATATAGAGGGGGCTTTTAATAATGCCATCCCAGGCGCGATAATTTTGGCATTGTCTGGGAGTAAAGTGTGGGATCGTTTTAATGGTGGAAAACCTACTTGCCAATAGACGTATAACGACTGAATTGGGAGCGTCCGTCAAATCTCGATTTGTCAATACACCCAAAAAAAAACGTGGGTATTCAATACTAAAAATTTAACTAATTTTAGTCCAAAAGGACCTAGTGCAGAAATTGGTAACTAATACTAAAATTTTTAGCTAATATTAGTCAAAACCAGTAAAAATTACTAATTTTAGTACTTTGAAGATACTAAAATTAGTAACTAATTAGTAGATTTGGGTACAATATCACTTACTAAACCTTTTACTGTAGAATTATTTTGAGTGTAGGGCACTGAATTCAATGCTGCTATTTCAGAAGCACATGGTTCTTATGTTGTCGCATATGCTGACGATGTCGCGAAAGCGGTAAAGGGGAAGCATCTGCCAAATTTGAGGGACATTCTTCAGGGTTCCCTAAAATGGTCTAAATGGCCAAGAGACTGTGGTTTTGGAGTTAATCCAAGTAAAACAGAGCTTGTTTTGTTTACAAAGAAATATAAGAAATATAAGGCACTGAAATCGTCAGGCGTAATATTCAGGAACGGGTGAGAAAAGCAACGTTTGCTTTATATTCCTCCAAAAGGGCCATTGGAAAACGATGGGGTTTTAGCCCTCAAGTCGTTCATTGGATCTATACAGCATTGACTGGTGGCCTGCTTTAGAAACAAAAGCGACCTGTGTCTTTATCACGTAGGTACATAGAATGTCGTCGATGTACATCACTGGTGCTCTTCGTACTACACCTATGGCGGCATTAGAAATCCTCCTTCACCTGTTACCAATGGCTTAATAGCACGCTGCAATGGAGGAGCAGCGATTGTGGCCATAGCGCGATCTTGAAGAAGATAACAACACCACAAAATGTGGACTGCGCTCCTCCTATGAGCCTTTTTGAGCGCCACTTTACCACAATAATACCATCCAGGGAGTCTTGGATAGGGGACATTCCGGGAAGTGGAGCCACCATAAATTTTCACACAGATGAATCGAGGCTGCACGAACAAGTGGGATTTGGAGTCTATTCGGAAGAGCTTTGACTGAGCCTGGCTCGAAGATTTCCAGATCATTGCAGTGTTTACCAGGCAGAGATGCTGGCAATAAAGGAAGTGGCTGACTGGTTGAGCTGTAATGTCTTATCTACAACCGCAGTCAACATCTCTTTCGACAGTCAAGCCGCGGCCAAGTCCCTCGATTCAATGTTTCTGAAAACAAGATCTGTCCTTAACTGCCACGTTTTAAATGAGATGGCCAAGCAGTTAACATACGACTCATATGGGTCCCAGGGCACAGAGACATTCCAGGGAATTGCAAAGCCTAGGAACTACCTTACAGGTTCCAACAGAATTGGAATGTGTTGGTATGCCTCTAGAAACTTGCAAGCTAAACCTACGGCTATGTTCCGCTACCGAGACTAATCGTGTGAAACAACACGACTGAGGAGAGATTTCGACGGTGGTTTCTATGATTACCGGACACAGTCTTATAGGGAAGCACACAGAGCGTGGATGAAGAGGAGTTGGAAACTATCGACACTTTATTTGCCATTGCCCGGCACTTTCTGGTCAGAGACTTGCTTCACTGGGATCTAGGGAGCTGAACGATTTTTCTGATTTGTCGGATGTCAAAATTCAATATCTATGGAGTTTCATAAGAAGCTCAAACTGGTTTAACGACAGGGACTAGTAGGGAAACCTATTACGGTCCCGTTGTATAACAATGGACCTCAGAGTCAACGTGTGTTGACGTAAACCGTCAGCAGCCACTTACAACCTAACCTAACCTAGAGTTTTTGTGTAATAAACATGTCCTACTTTAGGTGTCCCTGGTGGTGCCCTTTTTGGACATGTGGGATCCAGCGTTAAAACTTAAGCTCCAAACTACATTAGCCGGTATAAATTTCACTGCAATCGGTCCAGTACCTACTTACTGAATAGCCAAATTATTAAAATTCAAAGGCAATTGCAAAATTAAGTATACATCACTTATACAGTTTTCAAGTAATAATTGTAATTATTATAAAAGTTCACCAGCTTCAAATGCGTGTAAAAAAAATATAGCGCTGAACTAAAAAAAACCTTGAGGGTTTTTTATGTCCACTTTTGTTTTCTTTTGGTTTCAATTTATTCCGATTTTAATTGTTGCACTGTGTAATATAATAATAATTTTGATTCCATTCCCAATGTTTTTATTTATTGTTAATTATATAGATAATGACAAACATTTCTTTTTTATGAATTTAACCTAACCGAAAACTGGTAATAATGACCGTAGTCTCGTTGTTGCGAAATCGACCAAAGGTTCTGGTGGGAATCGAACCCACGACCCCCTGGTTTATTGAGAAACACGCTATCAACTAATCTCCGTCCCTCTTGATAATCATATTTTTTCACTGTCAATGTTTATAAAACTTATAAAATGTCAATTTCAATTAAAAAATTTAAGGTGCAGCATTTATAAATAGGTGCGTCCTTCTCTTCAGACACTACTGTATTTCAATTAAAGTTCAATAAACTTTCATTTAGGTTGATTTATTTGCTCTTTGAGTGGGTGGTAAATATTTCAGTGGTTCATTGTTGGCTATTTAATTGGATGGGCATATGTTTTAAAATACTTACAATTAACTTTCAGTTGAATCACTTTACCGATGCCAGTACCAATGCCATTGTTGGCTTGGCACAAATAGAAACCTTCACGATCCTCTTTGACATGTTGCAACAGTAATGAACCATTCGATAACAATTTTGTAAATGGTCTTTCACGCACCTCCTCATATTCACCTGATTTGCTACCTGTAATTGAAAGTTGATTGCTTTTGAGTTTAGTGCATGTTAATGTTGATTGGAAAATAAGCAAAACATTGTTGCAAATTATGAAAGTTAATTGAAAAATGTCTTGTAGGTATTCACATTAAAGTTTGGATTTTTTTTTAGCAATTGGTATGGATATGTCGATAACTGTATGATTTTCTGTAGGAGATTTTTTGTTACATATTTATAGTTAACTCAAAACTTTTTTATGTTATCGATATATCGATAACTTTGAAATTTTCTATAGAAAATTTTGTGTTATCGATATTTCGATAACTTTATAATTTTCTTTATGGAGCTTTTTAATTTCCAATAAAAGATTATGTGTTATCGATTTATCGATAGGTTTGTGTTTTTCTATAGAAAGTTTTGCGTTATCGACATGTCCATACTTAATAATTTTCTATAGACAGTTTTGTGTTATCGATATATTGATAACTTATTAATATTCTATAGAAAATTTGGTGTTATTGCTTCAATTGACGACTTTATAACTTTCAATAGATAAATTTGTGTTTTCGATGTATAGACAACTTTATAATTTTTTTATAGAAAGTTTTGTGTTATCGATATATCGATTACTTTATAATTTTTTAATAGAAAATTTTTTTTACTTAATTTTTTTTTTATAGAAACTTTTGTGTTATCGATAACCTTATAATTTTCTATAGAAAAATTTTTTATAGAAATAATTATTAAATAAATTAATTAGGGAATTATAGAGATATCGATAAATTGATAACACAAAACTTTCCTTAGAAATCTATATAGTTATCAATACACCGATAACACAACATTTTCCATTGAAAATTATATAGTAATCAATAAATTGATAAAACAAAATTTTCTAGAGAAATTAAAAAAAAATTGTTATCGATAAATCGGAAACACAAAATTGTCTGCGGCATCGATAACAAAAAGTATTTTGATAAATCAAAATTTTCTATTGTCTATGAAAGAGTTATCGATAATTCGATAAGACAAAATTTTCTATTGAAAATTACATATCGATAACACAAAATTTTCTGTTGAAAATTAAAGAGTTATCACTATATTAATAACTCAAAATTTTCTATTCAAAGTTATGGAGTTATCGATATTGTCTGCGGCATATTGTAAAGTTATCGATTAATCGATAACAAAAAGTATTTTGATAAATTAAAATTTAATTTATTAATCGATCAAATAAAATTTTCTTTAAAAAATTGCAGTTATCGATAACACAATATTTTCCATAGAAAATTATGGAGCTATCGATTAAACAAAATTTTCTAGAGAAACGTAAAAGAAAATTCGCTGCAGAAAATTGTTATCGATAAATAGAAAACACAAAATTGTCTGCGGCTTATTGTAACGTTATCGATAAATCGATAAAACAAAATTTTCGATAGAAAATTACAGTTATCGATCACACAAAATTTTCTATTGAAAATTAAAGAGTTATAGATATATTGATAACACAAAATTTTCTATTCAAAGTTATAGAGTTATCGATATATCGATATTGTCTGCGGCATATTATAAAGTTATCGATTAATCAATAACAAAAAGTATTTTGATAAATCAAAACTTTTTATATTCAATTAAAGAGTTAGCGATAAATCGATAAATTGAAATTTTCTATAGAAAATTACAGTATCGATAACACAACATTTTAAATTGAAAATTATAGTTATCGACGAAACAAAATTTTCTAGAGAAAAGTAAAGGAAAATTGTATGCAGAAAATTGTTATCGATAATTTGAAAACACAAAACTATCTGCGGCACACTGTCAAGTTATCAATTAATCGATAACAAAAAGTATATTTATCAAAATTTTCTACAGTCAAATAAAGAGTTATCGATAAATCGATAAAACAAAATTTTACAGTTAAAAATTTATCAATATATTGATAACACAAATTTTCTATTCAAAGTTAAAGAGTTATCGATGATATATTGATATTGTATGCGGAATATTGCAAAGTTATTTATTAATTGATAACAAAAAATATTTTGATAAATCAAAACTTTCTATAGTTAATTAAAGAGTTATCGATAAAACAAAATTTTCTATAGAAAATTACTGTTATTGATAACACAATATTTTCCATAGAAAATTATAGAGTTATCGATAAAACAAAATTTTCTAGATAAAAGTAAAAAAAAAAATTGTCTGCAGAAAATTTTTATTGATAAATCGAAAACACGAAATTGTCTGCGGCATATTGTAATGTTATCGATTAATCGATAACAAAATTTATTTTGATAAATCAAAATTTTCTATAGTCAATTAAAGAGTTATCGATAAATCCATAAAACAAAATGTTCTCTAGAAAATTACAGTTATCGATAACACAAAATTTTCCATTAAAAATAAAAGAGTCATCGATGTTTTGATGACACAAAATTTCGATTGATAATACAATTATTTATAGAAATTTTAGAATTATTGTTTTATCGATAACTCAAAATTTTATATAAAAAATTATGGAAAATTATTAATTCCGGTCGATAACACAAAATTATCTAAAGAAAATTATCAATTTATCGATTACACCAAAATTTCTATAGAAAAATTTTGAGTTATCGATATATCGCCTTTATAATTCTGATCGATATCACAAAGTTTTCGATAATAAATTCTAGAGTTAACGATACATATAATTATCGATAACACAAAATTTCCATAAAAAATTTAAGAGTTATCTATATAACGATAACAGAAAAACTTTCTATAGAAAATTATAGAGTTATCGTTAAATTTAATAATACAAAAACGTTCTAAAGAAAATTATAAAGTTATCGATATGTCGATAACACAAACATTTTCTATTGAAAAGTAAAGAGTTATCGATACATTGATGATAAAAAAAATCTATACCGATAAAACAGTAACACAAAATTTTCCACAGAAAATTGTAAAGTTATCGATGAATCGGTAACCAAAAATGTTTCGATAACGAGATAGATAGAGACAGTTTTCTAAAGAAAATTAAAGAGTTATCGATATTAAAAAAATATATAGTTGTTGATATATCGATAAGACAGTTAATAACACAAAAATGTTCTAAGGAATATTGTAAAGTTATCGATATATTTATAACACAAACATTTTTAATGAAAATAAAAAAGTTATCGAAATATCGATGACAAAAAAATCTATTTCGATACATCAGTAACACAAAATTTTCTACAGAAAATTGTAAAGTTATCGATGAATCTGTAACCAAAAATGTTTCGATAACGCAAATTTTTCTATAAAAAACTTTAAGGTTATCGAGATAGAGATAGTTTTCTAAAGAAAATTATGGAGTAATCGTAAGCACGATATGTGCCAAAGGAAATTGTGGAGTTATCGATATTAAAAAATATATAGTTATGAATATATCGACAACACAAACATTTTCTATAAAAAATTATAGAGTTATCGAAAACACAAATTTTTCTATAAAAAATTATGAAGTTATCGATAATAAGAAAGTTTCTACAGAAAATTAAAGTGTTATCGATAACTCAAAATTTTCTATAGAAAATATTATAGTTATCGATATTTCGATAATACAAAGTTTTCTATAGAAATTTTCTATCGATAACTTTAAAATTTTCTGTAAAAAAATTTGTGGTGTTGATGTATCGACAGTTATAAGGTTATCAATATTTCGATAACACATGCTATGTGGATTTATTTTCAGATTAATCTTATGTAGTTTAAAATAAATATTTTAACATGCCAAAACAAATTTGAAATATTTTTTTCCGTAATCAACGACAAATTAGCAATTATAATCCGAAAAAATAATAAAAAAATTTTAAAAATTAAAAAAGTTATACATAAATCAAAATTAATCCAATTAAATTTTAGGATTTAATAAGTCCACTTTGGATTAATTTTGATTTATTTATAACTTTTTTCATTTTCCAAATTTTTTTGTTATTTTTTCGGATTATAATTGCTAATTTATCGTAGAATACGGAAAAAATATTCCAAATTTGTTTTGGTATGTTAAAATATTTGTTTTAAACAAAACAAGATTAATCTGAAAATAAATCCACTTTTTGAAAAACACAGCAACAATGTTATCTATAGAAAACTACACAGAAAAAAAAATATTTAAGAAAATTTTAATAAACACGTTTATTAAAAATAAAAATATTTTTAATAAAATTTTTTATTGTATCAATAAAAAAATTTATTGAAATTAAAAAAAAACTATGTTCAACTCATTCCGTCGGCAAGTTTTGTTGTGTTTCTTTTTTTCACACATAGTAATTTCAAATAAAGTAATAACTTAAAAAAAAAAACAAAATATATTAAAAAAAAAAAAAAAAAGTTGGGTCTGATGGGGATTCGAACCAACGACCCCCAAAAAAAAGTAATAAGTTTATCCACCGCTTAGCGCATAACGCCAAAACAGTGATATAGTTTTGTCGGCTAAATTCTGTCATGTACTTAGAAGCAAGAACAAAATAGAAATAAAAACACAATTTGTTTGTGAATGCGTGTGTGTGTGTATAGTTGTGTGTTAAATTTTTTTACTGTTATAAGTTAGAGAATGAAAGTGATGCACTCAACTAAATTAGTCAGTATTTTTTTCTTTTGTTAATTTCAATTGAGAATTTTTTCTGTTACCATTACTGACAAAATTATGTGAGTGTTTCAGAATTCTTGTTTACATTTATTTAAAACCAAATTGATTTTATGCGTTAAAGCTTGTTGTCATGCTGTAGCTCAGTTAGTTAGACGCCCAGCATTCTAAACAGGAGGTATGCTGTTCAAAGCTCAATGGAAACAATAAATTGAGAAAAAGGAGGAAATAAAGAAAACAATTAAAATAATAAAATAAAAATAAATAAAAAAAAAACATAAAAAAAAAATTTTTTTTTTTTAGTTCTAAAAAAAATATTAAAAAAATATAAATCAATAAACTTTTTTATTGAATATTGAAATTTGTTTATTGAAATTATTTTCAACAAACGACTTACAAATGCGTTTATTGAATTCGTGAAAATCTTCACCGCGGCTTTTTTAGTTAATTTATTTATTGAATTCGTGAATTTTTTTATTGAAATTGAAATTTTTTTTTTTGTGTGTAAAGAGCTTTTGGTTAAATACATTTTGTTGTCACCCATTGACTTACCCGTTGCTTTTTTCCAGACAATACTAGGTGTGGGTACACCCTGTGCCTGACAGTGCAACATTATATGACGATTACGTTCCACACTAGCATCGCTTGGCTCTACATTCCAACGTGGTGGCACTAGATTTTTCATGAAACACAAAAACAAGAAAACATTCTCCATTAATTCATTTTATTCATTTGGGAATTTGTAGAATTTTTAAATTATTTTAAAATTATTTTTTGTTAATAATATTAAATATAAAAAATTAAAAACATAAATAACATAACAAATTCAATTTCATTAAAGTATAAATAAATATAAAAAGTTGCCAAAGAGAGAAAGAGGAAAAAGTTGTTTTTAATTTATTTTTTTTTTTTTGTTGTTATTACTATTATTTACTAATTAATTTTATATATTTATAAACATTATAGGTTGAAAGTATGTTTTCAAAATAAATTTATATGTAATGAATAATGTATTTTAGGAATAAAAGTTGGAAAAAAAAATCAGAAAAAAAAAACTCTGAAACTATAATGGAGGAATAAAAACTAATTAGGAAAAACAATAAACAAAATGTGAAACAAAAATGTACAAATAAAATCAAATTTAATTAATAATAAAGTTTGATTAAGTAAAGAATTTTTTATGCAACATAAACAAAATTAATTAGCAAAATAATAAATGACATACATTTAAAGGAATGCATTGATTAAAATAATAATAATATTTAGTTAATTGAATTATGTAATTTTGGAATTTTTAACAAAATTAACAAAATTCGTAAACATTTTTTTTTATAATTTAAAATTTGAGACTATAAATATTAAATTTGATACTAAAAGTCATAGAAATTTAAACTCAAAATAATAACTCTGTAAAATACTCTGTAAAATGACTGTGATCTCAATTCAACAGATATTTGCAAGAGCTTTCTGTCAAAATACAGTTTTAAAGAAAATACTTTGTAATAACTCTGTAAAATACTCTGTAAAATGACTGTAATCTCAATTTAACAGATATTTGACAGAGTATTCTGTCAAAATAGATTGACAAAAAAAAAACAAAGCTTCATCTGTTATATTACTTTTAACTTTGTAATCTCAATTTTACAGATAATTAACAGAGTTTTCTGCTAAAATAAAGATTTATGCGAAATACTCTGTATTTTTGATAACCAAAAAACTATTTTTAACTGTATTTTTACTTATGTCTATGTAATCCTAATTTCATAGTTAAAAAGAGAGTTAGTTTTCTGTAAAAGCACCAAAATTTTATCTGTGTTTTTTTTTTTTTTTTTTGAGAAAATGTTATAAAAGTACTAAACAAAAATCTTTTCAAAAATCTTATAAAAATTTTACAGAATAACACGTAGTTTACTAAATTCTACAAATTTACAGAGTTTTTTTCTGTTAAGTTTTTTTCTGTTAAGTTTTTGGTGCATCAAATGAATTTTCGAATATATGTAAATTTACAGAGTTTTCTGCAAAAATACAAATTTAAGTGAAATACTCTGTATTTTTTATAACCAAAAAGCTAATTTTTATCTGCATTTTTACTAATTTCTATGTAATCTTAATTTCGTAGTTAAAAACAGAGTTGTTTGTAAAAACACCAAATTTTTATTAGTATTTTTTTTTTAGAAAATGTTAAAAAAGTACCAAACAAAAATCCTATAAAAATTTTACAAAATAGCATGTTTTTACTTAACTCTGTAAATTTTCAGAGTTTTTTTTCTGTAAAATTTTGGTTGCATCAAATGCATTGTACAAATATTTGTAAGTTTACAAAGTTTTTCTTTGCTAAATGGTTTTTTCTAACCCATATTTTACTAGAAACTCTGTAAATTATTATTTTTTTTTTGTCACAAAAATTTTACAGAGTTCTAAGTAAAATTACTAAGACATGTTGCTATCTGAAAAAGTATGGTATACTCTGTTAATTTAGCAGAGTTTTTCTGCAACTTAACAAAGTTATTATTTGGAGTCTGAGAAAAAGTTGGTGTTGAACAAATATTGGAAGTCGGTCATATATTTGACTCCTCTAGGGGCAACCCTAGGACTGTTAGAATGGTGGGAGCAATTTTTTAGGATATGGTATTTTTGTATGTGAGCTCACTTAAGGAGTGGTGAAAGGGGGCAGGTATGTCTGTGAAAAATATTTGGAGGGAGAAAATATTTGGAGGGTAAGTCTTACATTTGGTCCTTTTAAACGGCACCATTAGAGCGATAGGAGCTGATTTAATAAAACAAGTTTTTAAAATATAAAAAATTGTGTGGCGACCGCCTTAAGGGATTAAGATAGATATGTTTTGAAAAAATGTTGGGGTTAAAAAAATTTGACTCGCCTTTTTTGGACATTTAGAGCGATGGGAGCTTATTTCATAAAAATGCAATTTTGAATGGGAGCCCCCGTAAGGATTAGAGATAGGGAGTACATTGTTTAGAAAAAATGTGTCTGTGTAAAAATTAATTAAGGTATATTATTTTTATTTTTTAAAGACTTTTTTTTATTTTTTTTCCCCCAAATTTTTTTTAAAATAAACGTACCCTCTTTCTCCATGCCTAAGGGGGTACCCATACAAAATTAAATTTTTTCAAAATATTGGGCAAAATTTTAACATGTAAAATTACAATGCAAAATTTTTTTTTTGTTTTTGATCATGTCATAAAAAAATTTTGATATAGATGTTAGCACAAAATACAAAGATTTGATGAAAGGAATCCCCCAATTCCCAATTTGTTTGTTAACAATTTCCAAAAAAATAATTTTTTGCAATTTTTCCTGCCACGTCTATATTAAAGGTGGGAATTATTATCTATTTATGTTGTAAGCTACTTACATATTAAAGAATCTATGTTTGCTTTGGTAGAGACAACAGAGGCGTCTAAATTTTTCCCAGGCGGAAAAATTTAAATTTTTTAAGTATGCAAAAGGTGTCTTAATTTAGGTTCCACTCCAAACTTAAGCTCGAAATTACGTTGGCTACAATCGGTATAAATTTCACTGCAATTGGTCCAGTACTTACTGAATGTCTAAATTATTTCCAAAAATAAACGGTTTTCAATCAGTGTGGAGCGGTTGAAGCAAATTTTGTAAAAAATGGCCTATTGTACACTCAAAAATAAAACCTTGTCAAATTACTAGAGAAAGTCCCATTCGACCAGTATTTTACAGTTTTCCTTGTTTTTTGACAAATAATTTTCGATCGTAATTTAAACTTTTTTTTTGCAATTTTACTGTTTTTTTGTAATTTTACAAATTTCAAAAAATTTTTACAAAAAAAATCTAGTAAATTTACGAGAATTTCTTGTAAGTTTTATTTCGTCAAAACAGTTGTAAGTTAACAATTTTACTGGTAAAAATCTTCTAAAATTACAAAAATAATTTCATATAGGATTTCTCGTAAAATAGGAGGTAGCAAAAAATCTAGTAAAATCATAAAACCTCCTTGTACTTAAGTTTTTTCGCGTCAAAAAAAAATTGTAAATTTACAATTTTTTTGGTAAAAAGCTTGTAAAATAACGAAATTATTGGTAAAAAGCTTGAAAAATAACAAGGAATTTTTGTCAAATAGGAGGTAGCAACAAAAAAAGTTACAAACTCTTCTTGTAGTTTTATAAGGAATTTTTTTGAGTGAATAGGAGCCCATTTAGGGAGTAGTGATAAGGAGTAGGTTTGTTATGAAGAAATTTTGGGGTGCAAAAATTAATTGCGATAGGCCGCCCCTTACACTTCTCCCCCAAACCCCTTTCCACCACGAAGAGAATAATTTATTTGGTTACATGTTGGAAAATACATATGAGGCATTCCACACCAAATGTCCCGCTACAGAAAAACATGTGTACCGTAAACTTCTGAATAGGTTGTAAGGATAGCCCTATATGGAACTCAGAAAATTGCGTTTTTGGTTTTTCAGTTTTTCCAAAACTTGGCTTAGGAGGCGTGGTCAAATATTGGAAAAATGGTTAAATTTGTGGCGAGTTGCCGTGATTAAATATTTATCACATTAAAACGAAATGCACCACAATCTCAAAAATTTACATTCTTATATTGTTTTGTATGGGCTATCGATTAAAAAATTTTTTTTTTTAATATTCAGAACCCGTTCTGAAATTTTCCATTTTTTAAAAAAGTCAATGTATAGAAAATCCGGCCACTTTTTTTTCTTTTTTAATTTTTTTTTTTAAGTTTAGATGTTTTCCATCCACCCAAAAAAATTCAGAAACACATTTTTCGTTTTTTTCGAGAAAATCGCATTTGAATTTTAAATTTCATAACAATTTAGTAATATTTTTGTATTTTCTTGTTTCAACAGAACGTATGAGTAATGTTTATGCAATTAATAATACTCATTCGCAACGATAACACAAGAAAATACAAGCAAATTACAAAATTGTTATGAAATTTAAAATTCAAATGCGATTTTCTCGAAAAAAACGAAGAACGTGTACCTGAATTTTTTTGTGTAGATGGACAAACATCTAAACTTAAAAAAAAATAAAAAAAAGTAATAAACTGACTTTTTTAAAAAATGGAAAATTTCAGAACGGGTTCTGAGAGATTTAAAAAAAAAATGATTTAATCGATGGCCCATACAAAACTATATAAGAATGTAAATTTTTGAGATTGTGGTGCATTCCGTTTTTGTTGTGATAAATATTTAATAGAGGCAACTCGCCACAAATTTGACCATTTTTCCAATATTTGACCACGCCTCCAAAGCCCAGTTTTTGAAAATTTGAAAAACCAAAAACGCAATTTTCTTAGTTTCATATAGGGCTATCCAAACAACCTATTCAGAAATTTACGGGACACATGTTTTTCAGTAGCGGGACATTTGGTGTGGAATGCGTCATATAAAAGACTCGGCACAGCCGAATTATCAAATGAGAGTGTTATCACTTGTTTGACATTTGTTAAAGAGTTCACTCCATATTTATAATTTTTGAGATTTAATTTTAGATTTAGCACAATTAAATAATGTTTGATTTATATATTTTTGATATGCTTGAGATTTTAATGATTTAAGAAGTATTAGGATAAGTAGTATGAGCATAAAGGATTAAATAAATACAATTAGGCGCGCAAATAAAAATATAATGCAACCAATTTTTCTAAAATTAAAAAATGTTAAAATAACTTAAATACATTGACTAAAAATTAAAATAACTATATGTGTTGTGATTATGAACTACACCGTACGACACGATATAGCCCCTATCAGCAAATCAAGAAGGTTCTGAATATAACAAAAAGCTTCCAATGACTTTACAGAAAAACTATTAGTCACAATGAAAGAGAATTATGTAGGACAAAGTTTAATTTTTATTGTTTTTCGTTTATTTGAGAATTACGTCCAATATTCAAAAAACAGAAAAGTTGAATCGAAATTCATTTACTAAACACATTGATTCAATTATAAAATACGTTTTTATTGGACAAAACAACAAAAAAGGGGCTGTTTTTTTTCTGTATGAAAAGGTCACGGAAAAGAAATTTTAAGATTTTCTTAAAAAAAATCTTGAAAGTAGGGAAAACCGTTTTTTTTTTTTTTTAAATCAACAGTCAGGCAATGCTGTGTGTTTCTTCTTTAAAAAAATTATTACTTATGTAACAGTGATGCTTCTTTCGGAAAGGGGATGAAAGATTTGAAAGATAGAAGGACTTCAGTATGGCAACGCTGTAATTGCGCGTGTTGTTATTTTCGAGAACAGTTCTTGAATCGCCATCTGTTATTGATCTGGCGAAGTATTTTTAAGCTGTGTTTAATAGCCGTTATTTATTATTTTACTTCGTTGACGTTTTAGTACTATTTATCAACGAAGAAGGGTGCTGCGATAGTTATTAGTTATAAATAAAAACTAACAAGGGAAGTCTCCCTAGTGTCACCCGCGGATCTTTATGGAATTGATTTTATTTTGTAGAGCAGAAAAAATAAAGGGACACATATTTTTTTTAGCGGCCCAAATTCATTTTTAGGGGGTAAAAAGGAGGAGGGAAGACAAGGCCATTTTTCAGTTTTTTTTCGCTTATCTCCTATATTACGCAGTCATGTTACCTAGTCATGTTACACATCAAATGAAAGGTCTTTGGAAAACCTATCTATATGTGCTAAGAACGTGCCCAAACATGCAAAACTTTTCGTCATATTAAGTAAAATACCAAATTTGTAGGACATTTTTGTTAATAAGTCGAAAAATATTAACTTCATCGGCCCGTTGTTAATACCACGGGATAGGTATTTTTAATACATTTAATCTGATACCACACATGGCAATATAATTTTGATTAAATAGGCGTAAATCATAAAAAAGTGAAAAAGGTCAATTTCCCCCCATACAAATCGCCCCCCCTAAAAATGAGTTTGTGCCGCTATAAAAAAATACGTGTCAAATTAATTTTCGGTCTTAACAACATATCCAAATTTCATGATGATCGGAGGGTGACACCAGGGAGACTTCCCTTGTAAGAAATATCTGAACAAAAATTTGTTCTGCATGAGCTGAGAATCGAACCCAGGCTTGCTGGCTAGTAGTCAAACGTGCTAACCACTAACAATATGCCACAGCACACTAATTGTAAGAAACATTTTTTTATTTAAACTTATTAAGAGCCAAATCAGATCATTTTAACCCGCACAGCCTTTCGGTCAAATTTTTAAATTTTCAAAAGCTTTTAAGAAAAATCCTAAACTTATTGAAGGCCCGTTGAAAATATTTGATTTGACTCAAAATAAGTTTAAATTAAAGTTCGTTTCAAGCCCTATGAAATGGCAAAGGGGAAAACATCTGAGATTTAAATTTTTTTTTCTTTAAATTTTAAAAAGCGCCGATTATAAAATTTGTATGATTTTCGTGTTCAGCGCATCAAAATTGTCCAATAAATATGATGTATCACAAGACATATTTTTTTATACTACTGTTCATCGCACACAATTTTTTTTTTTTCAATGAACGATTTTCATAGTATTTATGAACAAATTCATACAATTTATTAACTTTTTCATAATATTTATAAACCCAGGTGCACAAAAATTTTCCCGGACATTCAAAATCAGAAAAAAAACAAGTAAGAATATTATAGTCGGTCAAGACCGACCATATAATACCCTACACCAGTGTTTCCCGGAAAATTGGTCCCAATTCCAAACATGGACCGATTGGGTCTATCTTTTTTCAAATCTTTAAAAGGTGTTGAAAACACTCACAAAACAAATTTGAGTGAAATAGGCTTCTATTTGTTGCCAATAAACCGCGTTAAGTGAATATCGGGCGAAATTTATATGTGGGGTCTAATGTAATCCAAAATGGGTTTTAATTGGGTTATTAAAAAAAATTTAATAAAATATTTTCTATTTTAATGAAAGTTTCAAGAAAATCTAGTGAAATTGGGAATTGTTGAGTATAGTTTCAGAATCTTTTAGATTTGATCATAGGTGCTAGCAAAAATTGTATTCTTTTGTACAGTCTTATGGATTAGACTTTTGCAAAATATAATGTAAAAAGCATGTTAAACAAATTATGCAAAAACCAAGACCTGCTATGTTGTCTCTCTTAATTCTCTATTGATTAAAGCCAATTAAAAATGTTTATGTATGTAAAAAAATAGGGATTTAAATATTTGGGTAGCTTTTTATAAAAAATAAAATAAAATTATATTAACCAGCAAGTAAAATGCAACTTATAAATAAACAATCATAAATAAATAAGCGACTTAAGGATTTCAAATGAATTATATATGTAAATAATAAATGCTTTAAATATTGATAAGCAGATTAAAAATACGAGTAGCTGTTATATTATTGAACATGGATTTATAAATAGTTTACTGAGTTGTTGCAACCCAGCAAACCTAACCTAACCTAACCTAGTCAGCAAAAAAAGTATTTCGACTTTTAAGTGGAGTGTTTTCTAGAAAAATATCGCTCAGACTTTTAAATTCAGTAGAAAAAGTTTCATATTCTGAAAATTTGTATAAAAAATGTCTCAGATTCTGAGAGATTTTTCTTATAGAAAAAGTCTCAGACTCTGAGATAATTTATCTATAGAAGAAGTCTCAAAGTCTGGGCTTTTTTCTATTGAATAAGTTTTAGAATTTCAGACATTTTATTTATAGAAAAACCCTAAGAGTCTGAGACATTTTATCTATAAAACTAGTCTTAGTGTCTGAAACACTTATTCTATAGAAAAAGTCTCAGAGTCTGAAATAGTAATTTTTCTAAAGACAAAATCCATTAAAAAATGTCTAAAATTTTGAGAAAGTGTTATCTAGAAAAATGCACAGATTCTGAGATATTTTTCTTTTAGAAAGTAAAATCTTTTAAAAGTTCTTCAATTGATGTAACAAAATATTTTTTTACATTTTAGCAATGTTTTCAAACACAAATTTCTTTTCTGGGTTATTTTAGCTTTCACGTAGCATTAGCCATTACAAATTGTTTATTCCACATTCAATAATATAAGTAGACTGTGGTCTAATAGTTTCTAGTATTAAAACATGCATTTATAGTTTGGTCATCATGCAGTGAGTGGATTTCGCTACACACAATAAAATTATTTTGACAAGCCAAAATTATTATTAGATGCTAATTTCTTTTTTTTTTACTGCGAAGCTTTAAATAAATGTATTTTTTAAGATTTTTTTTTTAATAATTTTCCTAGATTTTTTTTTGGGATTACGGCATTTATTGTTACAATTATTTATGTAGTTTTTAAAATAATTTAGCAATTCATTTAGGTAGGTAGTGTAAAAAGCGCTGCATTAATGTGCATAAAGCTGTTGTTGGTTTTATTTTTTTGTAAATAAGGCAAAATAAAAATTTATTAAACTATTTTATTATTTTAAAAAAACATTGCAATTTTTATTTATTTAGCTCACAAACCGATAAACTCAGTTTTGAATAATTAGAATGCCTTAAAATTTTGTTACAAGAAATTAAATCCGATCTCAGAATTTTTTTCGAATAAAGTAAGTTTGAAATTCTGTTAAATTTTTATTAAAAATAAAAACAGTTATAAGAAATAAAAATTGTTTTATTTCAAATTTAAAATATTATATTCTAGGTCGAGGTCGTTTTTCTTTACTAATTACCACCATGATATTCTCATAGGAGAATTTTCAAGAAAATTATTTTTCTGTTTTAAATTTCTTAACCCTAGGATGATCAGGGAAAAAAAAGTCACAAACGTAACAACTAGGTCTGCGCAGACCTATTGTGATTTGTAGGGGTTTACATAAGCAGAAATCCTAAAAGTCTGTGTAAATAGGTTTGTACGTTCTGCATACACATTTTTAGCACAAAAAACTCAAAAAAAAGTTCAATCGCATGCCACACCATTCAAATAACTTTTAGGTCTGACTAGACCTTGGAAACATGAAAACTATGTCTGCGCAGACCTATATTTTTGTTTGGTTTTGGACCAAAATTTGAACCTAGCCAAGTAAGTGAAAACGTACGCGAATTTCATAAAATTGAATGTCAATGTGTTTGTACTGTCCCCTTACACATTTTACTAGCACAAAAGACAAAACTAATTTCAATAACATGCCTTACCATTCATTCAAATTCATAGGTCTGCACAGACATAGTTTTTGCGTTTATGACTATTTTTTTCTAAACACGAATAAAACCTTATAGAAACATATAAGCAGTCTGATGTTGAGCTAAGTTTGTTCTCAAGACCCGCTTCTAGGAAGTCATAAACGGATTCGTCTCTAAAACGAAAAACAAAAGATTTATACACAGTTTATTACGCAAAAGGTCTGCTCAGACCTGGTTGAACCTCCTAGGGTTAAGGTTCTCAGATTTTTGCTATTATAGAAAAAAATGTCTCAAAAAAAAATATCTCAGAAACTGAGACTTTTAGTATACAAAATATTTCTCAGATTCTTATACTTTTTCTATCATAAAAATGTCACAGAATCAGAGAATTTTTCCATACAAAAAATTTCCTAAAATCTCAGGCTTTTCCTAGAGGAAAAATGTCATCTGTGACATTTTTTATTAAAAGAAATTTCTCAGAATCTGAAACTTTCCTATAGAAAAAATGCCTTACAATCAGAAACTTTTTTTCTAGAAAAAATGTTTCAGAATCTGAGACTTTTCCTATAGTATAAATGTTTGAGAAACTGAGACTTTTCTATAAAAAAAATTTCTCAAAATCAAAGACTTCTATAATAAAAATGTGTCAAAGTCGGAGACTTTTTTATAGGAAAAATGTTTTTGAATAGAAAAAAAATCTAAGAATATGAGAATTTTTAAATAGGAACAATCTCTCAAAACCTGAGACTTTTTTAAATTATTGTTTCTGTAAAGACAGTCGAGCTCAGGCTCTAATTATAATTATGTATTATAATTTTTCGATTTGTTATATATGGTTTTTGAATTGAGAAAAGTGTGAAAGAAAAATTTAATTTTTCTAAAAATTTAAGACATCCTTGTTTGTTTCTTACTAGTTTCATATTATCCAGTTATAATAATCTTCAGAAAAACTTTTAATGTCAAATTTATTTAGTTAATAGTCAATAGAACTCTATATGTGAAAATTATTTACAGATCGCAGCCGCCGAGGATTGAACCCATCATCATCTGTAATACTTTGCTATTAACTGCTTGTAACGTACAATCACTCTAGACCGATACGCCACGAAGGCTGTTAAGCAAGTATCAACTAAATCTGATTTTTTCAATTCGAGTGGTGTTGTTGCTGTATTTTTTTCTAACAGAAGTGTTGTTATTGCTATTTTATGTAAATAAACTTTTTATTTTTAGTAATCATTATTCTTCTTCCTCTCCTTCATCAATTCTGATCTAAGTACTTATTTTTGCAAACGTTGCCAGACATGGTCTATATTTTAGACACAAATGTTAGGTGTTGCCAGTTTTCCAAAGATACTGATATTGCCACTTAGGGCGACTTATAGTCGTTATTTTTAAATTATTGTTGCTGTAAAGACAGTCGAGCTCAGGCTCTAATTATAATTATGTATTATAATTTTTCGATTTGTTATATATGGTTTTTGAATTGAGAAAAGTGTGAAAGAAAAATTTAATTTTTCTAAAAATTTAAGACATCCTGGTTTGTTTCTTACTAGTTTCATATTATCCAGTTATAATAATCTTCAGAAAAACTTTTAATGTCAAATTTATTTAGTTAATAGTCAATAGAACTCTATATGTGAAAATTATTTACAGATCGCATTTTTATTTAAGAAAAATCTCTTAGAGTCTGAAACTTTTTCTATAGAAAAATGTCTACTGAGATTTTTTTCTATAGAAAAAATGTATGAGAATCTGAGACTTTTTCTGAAGGAAAATCCTGAGACTTTTTCTATAGACAAAAAATCTTAAAATCTGAGGTATTTTTCTAAAGGAACACCCAGAGATTTTTCTAAAGGAAAAAAGTCTTCAAATCTGAAATAATTTTCTATTGAAGAAGTCTCAGATTCTATGACTTTTTGGTAGAAAAAATGATAGAATCTGAAACCTTTCTATAGAATAAATGTCTGAGGATGTGCGGCTTTTTGAGTAGACAAAATTTCTTTTAATCTGAGACTTATCTATAGAAAAATTTCTCAGAATCTAAAACTTTTATTTATGGAATCTTATACTTTTTCTATAAAAAAAATGTCTCAGAATCTGAGACTTTTTCTATAGGAAAAATGTCTCAAAACCTAAGACTTTTATAAAGGACAAATTTCTATAAGATTTTTTCAGAATTTTTTTCCTATAGAAAAAATATCTTCTGAGATTTCTTTCTATAGGAAAAATGTATTAGAATCTGAGACCTTTTCCAAAGGAAAACCCTAAGACTTTTTGAATAGGAAAAAAAATCTTAAAATCTGAGATATTTTTCTAAAGGAAATTCCAGAGATTTTTTTATAGGAAAAAAGCCTCCGAATCTGGGATAATTTTTATAGAAAAAGTCTTAGATTATATGACATCTATCTGTAGCAAAAATTTCTTAGAATCTGAAAATTTTCTATAGAATAAATGTCAGAGCATCTTAGACTTATTCAATAAATAAAATATCATTAATACCAACAAATTCTAAAAGTAGGGTGTGCTTCAAAAAAAAAAAAAAAAAAATGTGTTTTTCAATGTATTGTGGTAATGAGTAGAAAAATTAATTATATCTACTTTTAAGCTCAATAATGTTTAAACATGTCTTTAGTGAAATTTAATTTCGGTTCTTTTCGTAGAACTTATTAACCGTCTATGACTCATTTTTGTGGTTCATTTTTGTCCTCATTTTCAATGCTCTCCTAGATGTTTTATAAAAATGTTCTGCATCAAATTTCACTAGGAGTTGTCAAAGGCCAATAATTTATGCGATGCTAGCAAAATGCTCAAAAAGTGAAACTGTAAAGTACTTTTACTTTTTTGGACTTTGATAACTCGTAGTGAAATTTGATGAAAACTATTTTTTTAGAAAATTTTAACCCTTAAGACACAAAATTTAATATTTTTCTAGGAGAGTATTTGAAATAAGGCCAAAAATTACCCCTTTAAATTCGACGAATTCGAAAAGGGGTTTATATGTTCCTAGAAAAGAACAGCCATTAAATTTTACTGAAGACATCTATTAACACTATTTTACTAAATTTTTTCGACTTATTTCACAATTCTTTTGTGAACATCATATTTTGTTTGCATTTTTTCTTTCTGACTGGAGTGAATATTTTCTATAGCAAAAAAAAAAAAAATTTGCATTTTTCGTGAAAACGCGAATTGATGTAGAAAAACTGAAAGACATGGATAATTTATTTTCGGCCATACTTTCAGACATTTTTGGTCGGGTTTATGTGTACAGCCAAAATTTTAAATTTGTCGGTAATATAAATAACAAATGTCTCGAATCTCTCAGGATATTTTAAGATGTTCTCCTGCCAAAATCGACAAATCTTCAATATGCTTACACAAAAATTAGGAATTTTTTCTGCATTTTTTCTAGAAAGAATTTTATTTCTCTGATTCAGTTACATTTATTTCAAGGAAAAGACGTTCGGTAACAAATTCCAAAATATATGATGTTTAAAAATTTGTTCTTAAAAAAAATAAAATTAAAATTTTTTCTTTAAGAATAGCAAAATCTAGCATAATCTAACAATGTGTAAATATGGTCCCGGATCCAAATCTATATTTCATAATTGGTGTGATAACAAAATTTTGCTAGAAACTTTTTGTAGGCCCATCTAAGGATACTTTGTTCCACGATTTGTTTGTTCTATAAAAAGGCGATAAGCGCTATAAATTCAACTTTGAGGCAACAAAAAATTTTTTTTTCTGTGGTACGTTTGAAAAAAAGCTTCATATGCAACTATGTCAAATATAACAAGTAAAAAAGTTAAATTCGGCCTTGCCGAATGTAGTGATACCCTCCACAATTTCAAAAAGATTATTGCAAACAACTTTATTTAAAAGGAAATTACTTTTGAAAAAAAAAAAAAAATTTCAAAAAAATTTGCGCGAAAAAAAATTTTGGTAAAAAAAAATCCGCGATTTTTTTCTTTTTGTGTCAAAAAATATGTTCGTACTTGTTTAAATACCATTTGGTGTTTAATTATGTTAACATATGTCAACCAGAAGCCGAATTGAAGCATTTTCTATTTTTAGGTTATGTTGAAGGAACTGAAATTTTTGAAGTGTGCTTACATTTTCGTTCATAACTTTTGAACCGCTGAACCGATATCGCTCAAATGCAATACCAAACTTCTCGGGAGAACTTCCAATATATATGTTAAGTTTCAGTCATCTCTGTGCAATATTTTGTCCGCGAGAGCATTTTCCACAGACAGACGGACAGACGGACAGACGGACAGACGGACAGACGGACAGACGGACATCGATAGAATGTCTTAAAATCGATCGGGCATCATGAATATATATACTTTATGGGGTCCCAGACCGATATTTCGATGAGTTACAAACGGAATGACAAACTTATATATACCCTCTATCACTAAGTGGAGGGTATAAAAAAATCATTTGGCGTATGATTAATATTAAATACCATATAAATAAATAATAACACTCATACGCAACGATGATCCAATGTCAATTTTAACTTCCAGTTTTTATTGACATAGCCAATCTTTTAAATTACACTGGCCAACAAATGTTTATTAAATAGACCAGAGTACACTTTTCTAAGGGTTGCGCTGAATCCGAATCTGATTTCAGAATTTGCCTATCACAACAGGTTTTCGAGATATCTTTGTTTGAAGTAAAAAAAAACATTTTTCGCCATATTCGTGACGTTACAACTGCATGAATTCACCTTTACTTATAAAACTTGAGACTTGAGACTCCTACAAATTACCATTAAAATGAATGTTTAACCTTTGTAATATCTTGTTTCACTTATGAGATATCGTAACCTAAAGTTTGTCCTAGTTTGTCCTCAAACACGCCATAAAAAATTCAACGGACGATATCTCAGGAAACAAAAGGATATCTAAACAATTCTAAAGGCATTTTTTTTTTCTTTTAAATTGGGAATTTTAGACTTTTATAATTTTGCCGTAAAATAAAGGCGAAATATAGCAAAAACCCTGTCGAATTTGCATTGATTTGCATTGATTTGCAAAAACTAACCTAAAAAGCCGAATTTTTTAAATTTCATTTTAAGATATCTCAGAGAAGAAACAAGATATTCCAAAGGTCAAACATTTATTTTAATTTCAGATGACATATCTGGTTTAAAAAAAAAAAAAAAATGAAGTCGCGCAGTTATATGGTCTCAAATATGGCGAAAATCAGGGTTTTTTTCTAACTTTAAGCTATGATATCTTGAAAACCAAATGTGATGGAGAAATTCTGAGTACAGATTCGGATTCAGCGCAACCTAACCTAACTTTGCGGCCTGTGTTCTATGTTATCAAAGTTTTATTTTTTTGTACACTTAATATAAGAATTTATATAATAAAGTGTAAAATTTGTTTTTCAAAAACCATTATTATTGTTATTTTTAAAATTGCAATGTTTTTTTTTTAATTAAAATACATAATTTTGCATAAATTATAAAACTAAAAATACATACTGTTTGTTTTTAATTAATTTTTTTTTGTAAACTTAAATATAAAAAGCGTTAAAGCAGTGCAAAAAAAGGTTACCTGGTGTGATCAGCTGTTATTATAATATAAACCCACAGCGTGCCAAAAAGCGACTTAAGGATGGTTTGATTTCAGTAGTGGGAAGGAAAATATACTTAAAGCGAATTTTGAAGGTTTTGGGGGGTAAAATTCAAATATGTAGTATGTATAATCATATTAAATAATTCATTTTTTTTTTTATAAAAAGATTATAAAAAGCACATCGAGGTATTAGAAAAAAAAAAATATTACATTTTTTTATTAATCTCTTTTTTTTTATTAGTTTAATGAAACTTTTTTTTTTTAAATAGAGAATTTCAATAAATTTTTTTTAATAAGTTTTTATTACTGGAGGGGTATATAAAAGCATAACGAACTTAAAAGTATTGTTTATTAAAAAGCTTGTTTTTTAGTTAAAGTAGAAATAAAAAAATTAATATGAAATAATAAAAAAAAAAATCAAATTAATTTATAGTGTTTTTAGTTTATTTAAAGGTATAAAATGTATATAATGGTTGTATATAGGTGTAAATGGTTATATATGTATTATAATAAGGTGGCACTTTTTTTATTACGGCTAATTTTGGTCTTAATTTTAATTGCCGATGCAAATAAAGTATTTAAATTTTTAATGTAATCATATTATAAATTTTTTGTGGGATTATGTTTATATTCCAAGAAATATACATCAGCGAGTGAATCGTTAAAATGGGAAATGCATATACTTAAACGAAAAATATTTTTAAGCGGTAGTCTTAAACCGCGTTAAATGGTGTTTTTGTGTTAAAAATATATCCGGTAATAATATTATATAAAACAAGTAAGAGTGTTAAATTCGGCTGTGCCGAATCTTTTGTTCCTTCCAAAACATTAAAAAAGAAAAAAACAGGGGCGTCCTTTTTGGGGTAGGGTGGGGTTTGGCTCGACGGAGTTGGTGGGAGACACTTTCCACTAGCGATAAATGCACTCAAAGAATTATGAAGGTAAATTCCAGTGAATATTCACTTAAAACAAATGAAATTTTATTTAAAAACCATTCCACTGTATTTTCATTAAATTCCAGTGAATATTCACTTAAAACAAATGAAATTTTATTTAAAAACCATTTCACTGTATTTTCATTAAAAATAAAATCATATTACTGTAAATTTTTAATGTTAATTTAATGACTAACCAAAACATTAAAAAACTAATGAATATTCACTTATTTTGTATTGAAAAACAGTAACATTATAAAAGAAATTTTTTACAGCCGAAATTGAATATAATAGAAAATTCAATTTTAAAACAGTAAATTATTATTTTTAAACTACAAAAAAAAAATAAAAAAAAATGGAAAACAAGAAATCCTTAATAAATTTAGTGTTTTTTTTTAAATAACTTTACTGATTACTTTTTAAAATAACCTACAGACAGGTTATGACATAATTTTCTTAGTGTGTTTACTAATTCAATTATTATGCTTTTTGCACTATAGTTATACAATTTTATAATTGTTTTAATTATTTAAGTTTATCCACGCCTACAAAAGGGGGCGCACAAAAACAAATGACATTTTCTCGTCTCCTGAATCGAACTCCAGTCCCATGAACTTCTTCTGATATAAAAAAATGCTGATTTGCTTAGCAAAATTAAAAAAAGCCTCTGAAAAGTGTTTTTTTAGAGGTTGATTTAGTTCCTTAGGGGGAATTTTTGCCCCCCAAACCGATTTTGCCCCATTTTCGAACTTGACCAGCCCAAGACCATATGACATATTCGTGCCAAATTTCAAGACCCTAGCTCTCTTACTTTGGACTGTATCGTGTCTTCCACAGACGGACGGACAGACGGACATCTCTAGAATGCCTTAGAATAAGGGTTGGCCACCAAAACGAATAACGGTATTGGTAACGGTATTGGTATTACATATTTTTCATATCAGTAACGGTAAAGGTAAGGTAAGGTATTTTCGATTATCTAGGTAACGAAACAACGAAACGGCACGTACCGGTATTACGAATAATCTTTACCCAACATGTTAAAAAGTCTCAAATTTGTAAAAAAACACGTAAAAAATCAAAAATTTATTTCATAAAATTAAAAAAAAAAAAAAAACTGATAAATTTAGTGCATTTTCAACATATAATTATAAAGAAATATATCACAAAATCTTTTTAAAATTTCAACTCACTGAAACTGAAATAAATGTTTAAAAAACCGACAGTTTTTGGAGTTTAGAAAAACTGTAAATACAGTTGTGTAAACCAGACCTTGAACCATCACTGAGCAATGCTTAAGGATTACCCCACTTTATCCGTAAAAGTTACAGAGGGTTAAAGTTGAAAAATCTATAAAAAAAGGCTTGAAATAATCCATAATTTTTACCTTCTTTCGCTTTTTTTTTTTTAAGTTCTCCTTATATTTTAATCTTTTCCGGCATAACACAAAGTCAGTACATATAAGAGATTATTTTAATATTGGATCAATAGATGCTTCATCGCTTGGTAAGAAGTTATAAGACGGTTAAGTTTTGAAACCAAAAATTAAAATTTTTTAAATTTTAGAGGTTTTTTGATCAGTAATTTCGGCCCCCTCTATAAAATGAAAAAAGTTGAACTAGAGTTGTTAGCTGTTGTAATTCCTAACATTTTGGAATTAATCCCGTTAATGTGCCACGAATAGTTAAGGAGTTTCAGCGGATCAAAGTTTGAAAGAAAAAACGTAATTTTTTTAAAATACCAGTTTTCGCGAGGCACATTCGCGGTTTCATTCGAAATTTGGTGGACTCTTGCGTAAACCGAGTTTTTTGTGAGTTTACATAAAAAAATCACTGGCGGGTTTATAAAAAATAAATTGCAAAAATTTTATGGTATTTTGAGGATGTTTATTCTGGCTCAAGGTCATTATTTTCTTTACTAATTAAAACCATGATATTCTCATAGCATAATTTTTTATTTCTCATAGCATAATTTTTTATTTTTTATTTTTAGTACAAATTAATCAGAATTTGAACATAATGGTTGGCGCGCCATGTGATGAATAACCCTAATATGGAGTATCTCTCACAACAACAACACGAAAAATATTTTGTTGTAGTCCAATGGACTATCGTACGTAAAATTGTTTTAAATATTTTTGTTGGTTATTGACAATCGTTCAATTTCTTCGTCTTTCTAATTCTCATTGTGAATAGAGGCGAATATGTATTAATATCCTAGTTTGTGCACAAACGATTTGTCATTAGACTCGTTTGCTACTTTGTAGTAAATCGTTTCTATTTTTGCTAAATAATCTTGACAATGGAATCTTGACAAATTCCGAAACACGTGTCGATTAAGTCTTGCAAAAATTACCAACATAAATAAATTTAAAACAAAAAAAAAAAAAATATTAATTTTCTTGAAAATTATGCTATGAGAATATCATGGTTTTAATTAGTAAAGAAAATAATGACCTTGAGCCAGAATAAACATCCTCAAAATACAATATTTTAAAGGTCGAATAAAACAATTTTTATTTTTAATAAAAATTAATCAGAATTTTATGGTATTTTTGAAAATTGTGCAAAATTTGCAAATCTGTTTCCTATTTTTTTAGTAGCAATTAATGCATAATGTTCATTTTAATACACCAAAAGACGTGCCTTAACTAGTAGAACTGATTTGCGGAAAGCGCAAATCGGAAAGCGCAATGATTTTATCTAAACCTGTTTTGATCTGGCACATCCAAGGCTTTACACGAAATCGGATGAATTTTTTTTATAAATGAAAGCCCACTTGATGTGTCATCATAAAATCAGAGGCGGGTTAAACAATTTTGATGATTATAGATCAATCTTAAAACCGCCATAACATTTGACCCCCTTTCGCGATTTAATTGACGCGAACGAATTTCTTATTCTTAAATAGCTTCTAATATTTATGCCAACTTTCATCGATGTGCCATCAATACAAAAATCACATCTTTTTTACCTCCGTCTTAGACGGAACTCCTCATAAATGAAAAAAAATTTTATATATTCAGATTTTTCTAAATTTTCTAGTAGTTTTTCTTTCTGAATTTTGTGATTTTTTTTGAATATATCTGCATTTCTCTGACTTATTTTTTGAATTTTCTAGATTTGATCTTATCGAGTTTTCTTTTCTGAACAAAAAAATGTGCATTGTTAAAATGTGTACTTTTAAAATGTTGACATGGCCCTGAAACGATGTAATATTTTTTACACTCAGAAAAGAACACAAAAATGCTGTTTTGTACGCAAATTGCCCGGATTTGCTGGTTCGATGGATGCGTTTTTCGCTTGTATTGCCGGCAGCTCAGGTTCGAATCCCGGCGATGGACATCACATATTTTTTTTTTGTTTTTGCTTTTAAAATATTTTTTTTTAATTATTTAAACTTTAAAAAAAATATCAAAAAATAAACAAATTTAGTCGATTTTATATGAAATTTTTTTATTTTTTTTTAATTATTTAAAAAAAAAAACATTATTAAATGAAAAATAATACGTAATTAAATAAAAAAAAATACTAGTTAAAAAAAAAAAAAAGTGTTGGACACACCGGGATTTGAACCCCGGACCTCCAGCGTCACATGTCGCGACACATCCTCTGCACTACAACAGCACCAGTTAACTTGTGCGCTTAATTTGAGTTTCGCTACATGAAAGAATAACAGGGAAGTTTTTCACCCCGTCATTTGATTTTGAGGTGGAAATTAAGCATTTTTTACATCACGGGCAGGCAATATTTGGAGAAAAGAACATGATATTTTTCAAAAGTGTGCATTTTTTTTAGAAAAGAACACAAAATATTCAAACAATAAAAAAAATGTTACAAAATGTCACATTTTTTACAAGAAAAGAAAACGCAATTAGTTTTCCAAATTTTTGGTGAATATTGAATAAATTTGAGAAAATTTCTTGGAATATTTTTTTAACCCTTACATATTTTTTTGCAAATATGTGAGGGTTATTCGTAAAAAGATTTTATTAAATAAAACATTATCATGATTTAATATTTTGGGCAAGAGTACAAAACTCTGCGGCATTTTTTAATTTTATTTCTGATTGTAAAGTTCAAGTGCGATTTATTACCAAGAAAATAAGAGGTTTTGTAATGAAATCCGTTAAAAATTGTACAAGTTACATACATTTGAACAAAAATGCACAATTTCAGTTTTTTACAAAAACAGTTGTATTTATGTTGGGTATGCCAAATGTTTGGTGTGCCGAATATTGGGTGTGCCGAATGTAAAAACACACAAATACTTATAACTGAATAAAAACGCAATTATGCATTTTTACACAACTTTTACATTTTTCAACGAATTTTTTCAAAAGACCTCTTATTTTCTTCGTAATAGATCAGACTTTATCTGTAAAGAGAGAAATAAATTTTAAATTTTTTTCATTCTAAAATTTTCAATTGAATTTATTTTTTCCCCGAATTTTGGTAAAATTGAAGCAAAATTATCGATAAATCGATTAATGTCTTTTAATCAGATAGAAAAATGTTGTATGAAGGGTTGATCAGTAAATTAACTTCAATAACAAACCAAAACCAAAAAAAAAACTCTTATTTAAAAAGATGAACAGTTTAAAAGTATTCAATATCTCGAAAACTGTTCTACTTTAAAATTTTTGGAGTGTATTTCCGAATTCAGCGATTTTCCGAATTCAGTGTCGTTGATCAAAATCTCTCTAAGCTAGTGTTATTAGCATGTCCCGAAGATGGAATTTTTTTTGGAATTTCGCTTGGTAACAGCAAACAATTTATGCATATTACAGACATGATGATGGAAAAAATAATCAAAAAAAAAAAAAAATTAGTCATTATTTAACTCCCTACAATCAGTTAAAGTTCTTAATCGTAGTAAATGTTGTCAAAATAAAAAACAAATAATTGAAAATCGTGAGTTAGTTAACATTTGCTTAACAGCCAAATTAGCGAACACTCAAAAAAAAAAAAAAAATGTAAAATTACAAAAAAAAAATTAACTTTTTTTAGATACCTCATATTTGACAAGAATTCCTTGTTATTAACAAGTTTTTTCTAATAATTTTGTAAATTTACAAGCTTTTTACCAATAAAATTGTAAATTTAATTTTTTTTTTTACGCTATAAAACTTACAAGGAGTGTTCGTGATTTTACTAGATTTTTTGCTACCTCCTACTAGAATTTCTTAGTAAAAATTACGAAGTTTTTCGTAATTTTACAAGATTTTTACCCATAAAATTGTAGATTTACAAGTTTTTTTTTTGCGAAATAAAACTAATAAGGAATTATAGTACATTGAATATATTTTTTTGTAAAAAACCTTGGAAATTTGTAAAATTGCAAGAAAATGTGTAAAATTACAAAAAAGATGTAAATCTCAATTGAAAATTATTTGTTAAAAAACAAGGAAAACTATCAAATGTGGGTAAAATGGACTTTTTACGAGAATTTTTCTAGTAATTTGACAAGGTGTTTTTTTGTTGAGTGTATCGGTCTATTTTCACATATACACTCAAATATGCCGCAGAGTTTTGTACTCTTGCCCAAAATATTAAATCATGATAATGTTTTATTTAATAAAAAGTTGTTACGAATAAATTCCAAAAACGATATTTTTTAAGATAAAAATCACTCCAAGAAATTTCTTAAATTCACTTGCAGGATTTATTCAATATTCAGAAAAAAAAATTTAAAAACTAAGAACAAATCAAGACAATACAAAAAATTAGTCAAAAAATGTAGATAAAATTAGAAAAAATCACAAAATTTAAAATAAAAACTACTGGAAATTGAGAGAAACCTGAATATATAACATTTTAACTGATTTATTAGATTTTAGTTATTTTTATTTTATTATTTTAATAAGCTTTTATTTATTCCTTAAATTATTAAGAATTTATTTAAAATGAAATGATTTATAAAGAATTAATTGGAAATAAAAAAATTCAATAATTATAATCGAATTATTGACAATATTAGTAATACATATATTTTTTAAAATAATTCAAAATTCATTCAACAATGAATTAATTGATTAAATAAAAAAAATAATGTCAACTAATTTTCCAATAGAATTTATTCTTCAAAGGTCTGTTACGGCAAGCGCCGACTGGCTGTCAGTATCGGAAGTTTTATAAGTATTAGTTTTTTTGTAGTAGAGATGCGAGCGTGACACGTGATTACGCGTGATCATGAAAAAATATTTTCGTGCGTGAGACTGCGTGGGTAATTTTGGTTTCGTAAGTTTGCGTGATTGTTTTGTGCTGTCTAAAACAGAAAACTAGTAAGAAAATCGTCATATTGAATTAATACAAAATTGTGATTAAAATAAGTTTTTATGATAAATTTTAGGAAATTAAACACCTTTAGTGCAAGAATTTGAAATGAAGTTAAATAAATTTTTGATTATGTTGTTTTTTTATTTTTAGTACCAAAAGGTACATAAAAATAAAATGTATTTATTCGGCCTTTATATATGTATATATATTCGATTAGAGTTTTATTCTAGTTCGAGGCCCAAAAATATTTCTATTTATGATATTGTCATAATAGAGTATTTTTAATTTATTGCTTTAAAAAAGTTACTATCTCATAGTATGTCAGACATACTATGAGATAGTAACTTTTTTAAAGCAATAAATTAAAAATACTCTATTATGACAATATCATAAATAGAAATATTTTTGGGCCTCGAACTAGAATAAAACTCTAATTTTTGATTATTTTATTTTCGTGAGTCGTTGTAAGCGTTATTATTTCGTGTGAAAGTCGTGGGCACTCACGCGCCCATCTCTATTTTGTAGTATGAATCTATAATATTGTCGAATAACCACAAGCAAGAACACAACACCGTTTATGTTGGGGTTTAAATATCGTATGGTAACCTACCTGTAGTGTGTCAGACTCGAAAACAGAGGGTCCGGGGATCGTCCCTGTTATCAGTCAACTTATTTTTTTAAATTTTGTTTTTTTTAGCTCGTTTAATTTTTGTTGTTAAGACCAATTTTTTTTAAACCTTTATACTTTTTTTATTAAATTATAAAAAAAGTTAGAAAACGGTATGTTTTAATTATTGGTCATTGTTAAGTATAATTAAAAATTAAAAGACTATTTGATTTGAATAAAAAAGAAACAAATAAAAGCTTATTAAAATAATAAACAAATAATTAAAATCTTATAAATAAGTTAAAATGTTATATATTCAGGTTTCTCTAAATTTTCCAGTTGTTTTTGTTTTATATTTTGTAATTTTTTCTGAATTTATCTGCATTTTTCTGACTAATTTTTTGTATTTACCTGATTTGTTCTTAGTTTTTAAATTTTTTTCTTCTGAATATTGAATAAATCCTGCTAGTGTATTTGAGAAATTTCTTGGAGTTAATTTTTTCTAAAAAAAATATAATTTTTTGGAAATACGTGATGTTTATTCGTAACACCTTTTTATTATTTAAAACATTATCATGATTTAATATTTTGGGCAAGAGTACAAAACTCCGCGGCATTTTTAATTTTTTTTTTAACTTTTTTTTAAATAATTAAATTATTAAAAAAAAGAATTGTTATATCAAATAACAATATGTAAGCTAAAAATAAAAAAAAAAGTTGACTTGATCAGGGATCTGATCCCAATACCCTCTGCGTGGTAGTCTGACACACTTCAGCTAGCCTACCGTCAGCGTTTTAAATATTAATCTAATTTTGTCATGTTTCTCTTGCTTGTAGATATTCGATTTTCAAATATACTGGTTAGTTTTGCGATGTGGTAATATTTTATTGAAAAAAATTTGTGATGATGGTAACTAATCTAATTGGAAATGCGATATTTGGTATGGCAATACTGCGTTAATCGAGTAGCGGCGCTAGGTGTCGCTACCAGAACTATGTATTTTTATTTTATTTATTAATTTTAAATTATTGTCGAAGTTTTAGGTTGTAATAAAATGAAAACTGTAATTCTCATTTTCATTTTTGTTTAATCGTTAGCTTATATAGTCAAACTGAGGTGGCGTCCTGCAACTTTTTTAAAATTAGACCCCAGCCTAAAAACATTATCATGTTAAAAAAAAACCTTGTAAAATTACCAAAAAATCTATTGATTTGGTAAAATAACCAATTTTATTGGTAAAAATATTGTTTTAAAACCGGAAAAATAAAAAAATAAAAAATGGTAAACTTACAAGAAAAAATGGTTAATATGAATAAAAAAATGGTAAATTTAAAAACCAAAATGGTAAATTTACAAAAAAAAATTTTTGTTAAACAACATAAATCCTCGTAATAGAATAATTTTTGTAAAATAACTGTTTTTTTTTTTGGAAATTAACTAGAATCCTCCTAATAAATCTTTCAAAATTTTTTCATTTTTTTTTTTAAATATTTTTCAATAAAAAAAAATAAATTTTGTCCGGGACTTGGAAATTTTTTTTAAAAAAATAGAAAATTTACAAAAAAAAAAAATGTTTTTTTTTTTTTGTTAAACAACATAAATCTTCGTATAACATAATTTTTGTAAAATAACAGGTTTTTTTGTAAATCAACTAGAATCGTCGTAATAAAAACTTTGTTGTAAAATTAAAGTTTTTTTTGTAAAATAACCTTTCAAAATGGTAGAATAAAATTACGAAAATTAATTTGTAAAATTACCAATAAAAGTGTAGTTCTCGTTTGAGCAAAGTACAAAATTTTTTGTTAAAAAAACAAGGAAAATCGTTAAATATTGGTAGAGCGGGATTACAAGGCATTTTAACAGGCGTTTTAACAGTTTTTTTTTAGTGTACAGCTGTGATATGTGCCTAACCCTCGGACTACACCATCCTTTATTATGTGGACATAAGGCAACAAACACACACAAAACAACAACAAACAAAAATTTGTTCTTGTTTTGAGTGTGATTGTTGCTTTATGTCTACATAATTATGGAAGGTGTAGATGCAGGATAAGGGATATGACCAGTGAAATGTGAATAAAGATATATTCGGGGCTGAGAAATTCTCAAACAAAAGCTATAGTTATTTTAATATGAAAGGTGTCGACTTTGTGATAGGAATTTGGGTCCGGGTGATAGGTCACGTGACCTGTCATGGACCTGACACATTTCCTGCAGGCCATCTATTCAAACGAACGTATTTTCAAGCAAACTGCAAGTTTTTAAAATTATTAAATAATTATTTCATTAAAAATAAGTGCCACCTTATTGATTTAAAAATGATGTTATTTGAGTGTGGTGTGAGTAATGCATTGTATGTATTGTATATATTGTTAAAAAATTTATTGAAATAAACATAAAAATAAACAATAAAGTTTTCTCTTTAACCTTGTTTTTTGTTTTTTTTTTTTTTTCTTTTATTCAGATTTAAATTTAAAATAGTTTTTCTATTTTTGTTTTTATATTTGTTGAGGGGTTTTGTTGAGGTTAAACTTATACTATACCTTTGACCTGTAATAGGGCTGTATATTTGATTTCAGCAGCTGGATTTTTGGCCACACATGTATATTCGCCAGAATGTGAAGCCGACAGCGAAGGTATGCTTAACAATGACGAATATTGATCTAACATGGTAACATTGGCACCCAATAAATCAGGTAATGGTTCACCATCCTTGAGCCATAATAATTTTAAAGGAGCATCACCATGTGATACACCGCATACAGTACGGGTACGCATACCTTCCGCTAAACCATCTTGAAAGACGAATGGTTCTATAATTGGTGGGACTGTAATAATACAAAAAAAGAGAGAGAGAAAAAAACTAAATATCTAAATTTTAAATCTAAAAAAAAATCAATTGAAAAAAAAACACGGATATTATTAACCATCCACCATTTTGGGTTAAAGAATTAGTTGATATGGACGACAAACGATCTGGAGTGTTGGAAGACAATGATGATGATAATGATGTTCTGTAAATTCATTTAAAATTTCTACGCTGTAAAAAAATTGTAAATAATTAATACTACTTTGTCATTTAAAAAATATTTAAATTAACTGCAGCGCTTTCAAAAAATTTATATAATTTTTTTCAAAAATTTTCTATAAATATTTTTTGAAAAATTTTAAAATAATTCAAACTATTGTAAATAAATCTTCGCAGTTGTTATAGTTGTAAATTTAAATTTTAAAGTGTATTTACATTTATATAATATTGCTAAATTCTTTTTTTTTTGTTTAAAAAAAAAAACCAAATTGAATATTAAAAAGTTATTCCGTTTTTTTTTAATATATTAAAATATACAAAACTACATTTATTAAACATGACACAAATATTTAAATTTGCAAAGAGAGAGAGAAAAAAATGTGTTAGAAAATATAAATAAATATAGATTTTATAAATAAATTAATTTTTTTTATAAATATGTTTACTAATTTTAACATTTATTTTTTTTTTATTAAAGAATTAGAAAAATTTTATAGTTTGCAATATAATTGTATTTGTATAAAAAAAGGGAAACATATTTTTTTGGTTGGTGCATTCAAACTCTACAATATTTCACAATTTTAGAGAGAGAAAAAAAAGTTTAATGTAATATATAACATTCAAAAAATTTTACTTAATTAAAACATTCTATGAATTAAAAAAAATATTTATTATAACAAAATTCAAAAAAAAATTGTTTTAGAAATTGAAAACTAATAAATGCTTTTTTAATACTACGGAACATTTTGAAAAAAACTTGATGCGACTGGGACGCGACCTTACACAGTTACTTGCAACTTTTTGTAGTGATCTCAAGAGATGGGCACAGGGTAAATACCCAATAGTAAATACCCGTTAAAATAGGTAAATCGGGTAAAAATTGGTAAATACCCGGGTATTTTTCAAAAAGATGGGTATAAACTATGTTGTACCCCAGCGGTTACCAACCTTTTCGGCTCGCGTACCCCTAATTTTAAATTTTATCCGCCGCGTACCCCCTAACGAGTTTTTTGTTTTCGTTAAAAAAACTTCACATATTTTATATCTGCGGGTATTATAATTTTTTTGAAGGATTTCGGGGAGATCAAAACAATGATGGTATTTTTTTTGGAAAAATGTTCGCTCCTTTGGGTGGTTAGTTCAATGCATCTGAAAACGTGGATTTTGAGCTGATTTTCTCTGTAGAGCAAAAACGGCTGAAAATATTGTAAATCTGATTTCACCAGTCAATTCTACACCAAAAATTAAAACAACGGACGTTTTTTGAACTCTTAAAAAAAAAATATAATTTTTAAATTTTTTCTTAAATGTTTTTTTACTTCGAGGGAAACACTCCCAATTACAATGGAAGGGCGTTTTGAGCTTAACAAAATTGTACTAAAATTTCCACTCTATTACAACCCGTCTCAAAAATGCCCAAAAACACGTTTTTTGAGAACTTTGACATAAATTTGCTCAAAAACCAGGCGTCAAAGAAAAATTTGGGAACCATATTCGGAATCAGCATCGAAAGGTTAATTGAAAACGAGTGGTCAGATCTCAAAATATCATAAAAAAAATCGCAAAAAATGCTCTCTAAATTGCCCAAAAAAAAAATTTTTTGTGAACTTTGACCTAAACTTTCTTGAAAACCTGACGTTATGGACAACTTTGCAAGCCAGATGCCGAGCCAGCATTGAAAGGTTAATCTAAAACGAATGTCCAAATTACTAAAATTTGGCGTACCCCCGCGGACAGTTTCGCGTACCCCCTAGTGGTACGCGTACCATAGGTTGGTAACCGCTGTTGTAGACAACATTTTGCAGCAAAATTTATTAATTTTTATACTCAATTTTATCAATAAAAACAAAAATGCTTACAGAACAGTTGGAAAATAAGACCTCAAGTCAATAACTATATGAATTTTGATTTATTTTTAGATTTTCCAAATTTGTTCACAGTTAGTTAGTTATTAGAGTAAGACCGACCCCCATTGTTTAAAGAAAAATAATACTTTTTTTAAGAAACAAATTTTTTTTCAGTTGTTTCATCATCCTCAAGACAAGCCACACATAATGGGTCTGATAAGACACCTAATCTCGTCATATGACGATCACAGGCATTTGATCCCGTAATTAAGCCAGTAAGTCTGCGACAGTCTATTAAACTGAGACTGTGTAGATAGTAGGAGAAAATATAGTACTTCTTAGAAAAAAATGTACTTAGAATAGACAAAAAAGTGTTTTTTTTTAAAAAGAAAATTTTTTATTACTTTTTAGAAAACAAGGACTTTTTTTTTCTAAAAAAGTACTTTTTCTAAAAAAAAAAAATACTGTAATACTACTTTTTTAGAATATGGTACTTTTTTTTAGAAAGAAAGAACTTATTTTAGAAAAAAGTACTTTTTTTAAAACAAGTAGAAAAAAATACTTTTTTTCGAAAACGTTCTTTAAAAAAAAAAAAAAACAAGTGAGAGTGTTAAATTCGGCTGTGCCAAATCCTTTATACCCTCCAACATGTAAAAAAACAAAAAAAAAAAATTGACAAGAGCGTTTTTATGGGGGGAGGGGGGCAAGGGGGGGCAGGCGTCGGTGAGATGGAGGGACACCTTGGCCCTCGTGGTATATGTTTACAAGTTCACTTGTGCCTGCTTTGTGCACTAAAGTATTATAGTTTTATTATTATTAAAAAATTTTTTAATCCCCTGGGTCCAAGCGCATGCCTATAAATTTCTGCGAACATAAAAATGTTTCATTTGTTTCACAAAAATACAAAAACGTCTAAAAAGTTGGCGTTTTTAAGAGAATGGTTTAGTTTTTCAAGGGGGAACTTTTTTCCCCCTGGTCCGATTTGGTCCATTTCCGAACTTAACCTGCCTAGGACCATAAGACATATTTATGCCAAACTTGATGGGTCTAGCTCTTTTATTTTGGACTGTATCGTGTTAAATACAGACGGACGGACAGACTGACAGATGGACGGACGGACATCGCTGGAATGTCTTAGAATCGATCACTGATCAATAATATATATGGGGCATTCCATGTCAAATCGGACAATTTGAGAAAAAAAATTTTTAGATTTTCCCAATTTGTTAACAGTTTTGGTACCTTTCGAAAGCTCCTTCGTGGTAAATTTTCAGATTTTTTTGATGACCCGTTCAAAAGATATCGAATTTTTAAAAATTGGTAGTTTGTTCTTTTACTCAAATTTCTTTTTCTCATAACTTCTTCAATAATGGTCCAAATTTAATTATTTTTTTTTAATTTTTGTTCTTTTACGTACTTTTAAAAAAAAATCCCAAAAAATTCTTAAAAGCGCTCTAATATGCAATTTTTAAGTTTTAAAATTTAAATCTCATTTTTGAAAATGTTTGTACTCTTCGATTTTTTTGTGTAAAACATCTATCGATTCTAGAAACTTTTTGCCCAGGAGGATCGTGGGATAACCATTATTACTATTTTTTTAAAATTTTTTGAAAAAATTTTATTGTAATTTTCCAATCATAAAATCATTTCTACTGCTACAATGCACACAAGGCCAGCACGATCCAATTCCGGCCAAAAGTCTTTATCGTTGTTGGATCCGTTTGACAATGTGCTTGTTACAAGTAATTAAAAAATAGTTATATTCCTTTTCTTTGTTGAATTTAAAAGTGTGGCCTAGTAAATTTCCGGGTCTGTTATCTTAAAATCGAACTGATAAAATTCAATATGGCGGAAACAATATGGCGACTAGATTTGTTAACTTTGTCTGATCTAACTAAAAATTAGTTTTAAGAGTATTAAGAGTGTCTGAAGTTAAATCTACGTACATAATTTTTATATATAATTTTTTTTTTATTTTTGATATAAAAATGGAAATGGTGTAAATGACTTACTTAGTTTTAGAAAAGCTTTTGGAAATGGTGACGAATTATTCACTTTTTTTTTTTTATTTTGGAAATTCAATAAAAAATCTTTGAATTTAATTGGAAATGGTGTAACTGATATACATATTCCATAATTCTACAAAAAAAAAAAAACAAGTAAGAAAGTTATAGTCGGTCAAGACCGACCATATGATACCCTACACCAATGTTTCCTGGAAAATGGGTCCCAAGTCGAAACATGGACCGATTGGATCTATCGTTGTTAGATCTTTATTTAATGTAGAAAACACACACAGGTCAAATTTAAGTGGAATTGGTTTATTTTTTTGTCAATTGACAGATTGAACTGAATATCGGTCCAAATTTTTATATGGGGGACTAAGTTCAAAAATGGTCCAATTATATTCCGGTTTGATAAGGTTACTCAAATCATAATTTAAAAACTCATATTTAAAACCTAAAAATAAAATTTTTATCAAATATTTCTATTTTTATGAATTTTGAGGGAATTATGTGAATATCGGAAGGGTGGTTTGTATGGGGACTACCAGAAGGACTGACCCGATCCCTTTGAAATTTTAAATGGTGATTTTTGCATTCAAAATTACCTGCTAAATTTCAAAGCGATATATTTTAATACGGTTATAAGAGTCATTTTAGCCGAATCTAAAGGGGGCGTTTGTATGGGGGCTAGGTCTAAACATGGGCAGATTTTTTCCAATTTCAATAGGCTTCGTCCCTCAAAAGATGCTTAAACCGATAGATCGTGCTTAAACCGGACGGACGGACATCGCTAAATCGACTCAAAAAGTTAGACTGAGTCGATCGGTATACTTGAAGGTAGGTCTAGGACCAATATTTCGGGTAGTTACAAACATCAGCACAAACTCATTATACCCTGAGTGGTGTAGGGTATAAAAATAGAAATGTAGACAATTTTTTTCCTACACTTAAGGCACTCTCTGTCGATAAAAAAAACTAATGAAGCCGTAAAACATTATTTTGTGTTAAATAATTTTTTTAAAAACAAATCTCGGACCACTGAATATATAGCTGTAATTTCGCCATTTATCATTTCTAGCAAGTTTGGGCAACTTTTTTCGAAAGATATGGATCCATTCTATTTAAAAAATATATAGACCGATTGTATCGAACTGAGGATCGCTGAGGATTTTTTCGGCGCGAGGTAAATATCTAAAAAAATTATAATTTTTTTTTTACAAAAAACGCGAATTGCTGCCAGGCAAATGAGTTATATTTGTCCACGTTATTTTCGTTACAAAGGCTTTTATATAAGGTTGAACCACGCAAACAAAAAGTTAAACATTTGCAATAGAAGTTTGGAAAAAAAAAAAAAAGTATCTCAACTTTTACAAATTTTTTACCCACGTTTTTAACTTTGAAGACCTGTCAAAGGAAAGGGTGTAACTGGATCATAAAGATAAGTTCAGAAAACCTGCTTCTATATGTGCCCAACAAACTGGTAAACATTTTTTTGAGAATTTACAAATAAGGACTTTTGGCCGGAAATCGATCTGTCTGGCCCTCTGTGAGACGGTCGGTCACACAGTGGGGCGAGATGCACTTTTTTGTCAGAACTACTCTGCAGCTCTCAATTCTTAACCGATTTCAATTTTGTTAAATTAAACACACTTAATTTAAGATTGGTTTACAAATTAAATCCCAATTGCTTTTAACAAATTCAATAAATATAATACTTAATTTATTTTTGTAGCATTTTTTAAGTTTTCAATTTCTAAAATAAATTTAAAATTTATTTTTTGTAGCATTTTTTAAGTTTTCAATTTCTAAAATAAATTTAAAAAAAAAAATAAATACAATCTAGTTTAACATAAAACTAAAAAAAAAACAAAACCAACATAAAATGACTTTTAAAAATTTACAGCATCATTTTGATTTTTTTTGTTTGTTTACCATTAACCAATAGTGACTGTGTATTTTCCACTTCAGCTGCTGAATTCCGTACTACACATGAATAATTGCCAGTGTGGTCAGAGCCTAAATTCTCAATAACTAAAATGCTATTGTATTGATCGACTTGTTTAACTGACATATGATGTTGTGTAGCATCGATTTGACGGTTGTCCTTGCGCCACGTCATAGTCAGTGGTAAATCGCCTTTGACCACCGAACAGGTTAATGAAGCACGGTCGCCCATATTTAATTGCAGTTGAGATGATTGAAAAGGACTCAATTTTGGTGGTACTGTGAAAATTAAGTATTTGTAAATAGCAGCAAAATATGCAAAAATAAAAAAAAATATTGCATATAAAAAACTTAAATAAATGCAAATAGGACATTCATATGTATATACTCGATGAAAGGACAGCAAAAATAAAAATACAAACATCGAAAAAATGAATTAATTAAATTTGCAGAAATGTCAAAACAAAAATAAATATTCAATACTTGATGACATTTTACGATATTGAATGTTACCTAAAAATTACATTTTATTTTATGAGATTTTTTTTTCACTTTATAGCAAAATGATTTAAACTTTCAGATTTCATTTTTTTGTATTCTGATGACTGTTGCAAGTGCAAAAAATTGTTTAAAAATTTATCATCGTTGAAGGAAATATTTTTTTTTTTATGTATGTGAACTGTAAAAACTCTAGGGGAATAAAATACTAACCAATCACTGTTACTTCGCCACTTCGTCTGGCACTATGACCTTGTTTATTGCGCGCCCAACATGTGTAAACACCCGAATCTGTATTCTTTTGTACGGGTGTAATAGTTAACGAACCATCTGGTTGTACACGTTGTCGTATATCATCTGGTAGCTCACGACCACCGCGTTCCCAGTGTATTTCTTCGATGGGATAACCGGCAACGGGACATTTTAAATTTAAAGTTTCACCTGAGACTGCTGTTACTTTAGGAATAATACGTATATAAGGAAGACCTGGAAAGAGAAGAAAATATGAAACGAGGTGGTTATTGTTTTATAGTGGACAGTAAAAAAATGTTTTTTTGGTTATATTATACACCTAGCCCTCAGATTTGTAGCTACACATTTATGTGTTCTCAAAAAAAAAATCCTTGCAACTTTTTACAAAAACAGATTCGTAATTTTCTTTTTTATAAAATACACGAAAGTTGACTTTATATTACGAAAAGTTAAGTACTAAGTTTCGTATTTTTACGAACATAATGAAAATGATTAGTAAACAATTTTTTTGTAATAATGAAATTCACGTCAGAAATTTTAGTCTTGCAAAATTGCGAAATGTCAAAATTGCAACTTTATTTTCTTGTTTTTTGATAAATAGAAGCAATTGTATTACGAAATAAATTGTAAATCTTTTCTTGCAAAGACGCATCAAGTGAAAGGTAATAGAAAAATAAAATTTGATTCAAATTTAAAAAAAAAAAAAAGTTGCAATATTCCACTGTTGCAAGGGTCAATACTGTCAATATTTACGAATGTTGAAAAAAATATTGAGAAATCTTTCGTAATGTTATGAAACTAATGAAAAAAATGCGAATTTTGTACTCTTGCCCAAAACATTAAAACATGATAAATAATTTGCGGAAGATTTGGGTGTACTGATTTGCTATTCCATGCAAAACGAATTGAAATATCAGTCGAGGACCCCATTAAAAAACCAAAAGAGCTGTACATTTCGTAAGTGAGTGCAAAAGTAAGTGCAAAAAAGTGTTTTTACATTTTAGAGAAGTATAAAAGATACGGCACCAAAGAATATAACATTCTCACTTGTTTTATGTACATTTGATAAACAAATGGAAAATTTTTATGCGAAAAGCTTAGACTTGGTGAAAAAGTAGTTTTGGTAAAAAAAATGATTTTTTTCATGAATAACTAAATTATGTTAAAAAAAATTTAATGAACACAAAATTTTTGGTGAAAAAAAAATTTTATGAAAAAAAGTTTTTGATGAATTTTTTTGATGAAAAGAAAAATTTTTGGATGTAAAAAAAGCATGAAAAAAAAATTTTTGGGGGAGAAAAAAATTGATAATAAAAAATTTGATAAAAAAATTTGAAGAAAAAAATTGATGAAAAAAATATGATAAAAAAAAATAAAAAAAAAAAATTTGATGAAAAAAAAAATTAAAGAAAAAGTAAAATTATGAAAAAAAATTTTTGATGAAGAAAAGAAAATATGATGAAAAAAAAATTTATGAAAAAAAAAATTAATGAAAAAAAAAATTATGAAAAAAAATTTTTGATGAAAAATAATTATGTTACTTTTTATGCACCAGCTGGTGAAAAACGATTTTATTCACCACGAGGTGAGTTATTATCCAAGTTACAAACCCAAGTTATTAAAATTTTTGGTTTTAAGAAAATGAAATAGTAATTCTTGTTTTCTTTTTCGTTAATTGTTAGCTTAAATAGTCAAACTGAGGTGGTCCTGCAACTTTTTTAAAATTAGACACCAGCCTAAAAACATTATCATGTTAAAAAGAATGTAAGTGCTTCTTTCGTAAAATATACGAATTTTGACTACATATTACGAAAAAAATGATCAACTTTACGAAAATAATTCGTCAATGCTTCTTTCGTAAAATATACGAATACTGACTTTATATTACGAAAAAAAATCAAGAATTTTGTAATTTTAAGTTACTAATGAAAACAATTAAGAAAATTATAGAACATGTAGAGATATAAGGATCAGAGTTTCCCGGAAAACGTGTCACAATCCCAAACATAAACCGATTGGATCTATCATAATTAAGATCTTTAACAATTGAAGAAAACATAAAAAAAAACACTTTTGAGTGAAATAGGCGAATTAACTGAATATTGGGCGAAATTTTAATATAGGGCCTATGTCCAAAATTAAAAAAATAGGCCTATATCAAATTAAAATCAGATTTGATCAAAGTAAACATTTGACTCCAACAAACAAAGTTTTTATAAAATATTACATATTTTCATAAAATTTTGGAGATTTATGTGTATTTGATCGGAGCGAGAAATGATTTTCGCGAATTTCACTTGGGCGCTATTGGGGATTCGTAAGAAGAGATGCAATAACGATGTAGTTAAAATTTCAGGAAGATTGCACATCATCTTGGTTTTATATATTATTGATCCATTTCTAAGACAATTTCTAAGCTACTTATATAATTCGTCCATCTGTCTGTGGAAAGCAAGATGCAGTCCAAAACCAAAAAGAGCTGTAAATTTGGTAAAAAAGAGCTGTAAATTTGGCATTTTGGAGAGTAAAAATAATTCGGCACAGAGGAGTTTAACACTCTCACTTCTTTTTTGTACATTTGTTAAACAAATGGAACATTTTTATGTCAGAATTTTAGACTTGGTAAAAAAGTTGTTTTGGTGAAAAAATAAGAGAAAAATGAAAAGAACAATTTTTTTATGAAAAACAAATAAAAATTTATGAAAAAAAAAAAATAAAAAAAAAATTTGATAAAAAAAATTTGATGAAAAAAAAAATATATTGATAAAAAAATATTTAATGAACAAAAATCTTAATAAAAAAAGTTTTTGATAAAAAAAAAATTTAAGAATAAAAATTTGATGAAAAAAAAATTTTTCGTCGAAAAAGAAAATTGAGAAAAATGAATATTGATGAAATAAATAAGAAACTGATGAATTTTTTTATTTTTTTGGTCAAAAAAGAAGAGAAAAATGAAAGGAAATTTTTTTTATGAAAAACAAATAAAAATTTATGAAAAAATAAAATTATAAAAAGATTTGATAAAAAAAATTTGATGAAAAAAAAAAAATATATTGATAAAAAAAATTTAATGAAAAAAATCTAACAAAAAAAAAATTATAAAAAAAAAAGTTTTTCATGAAAAAAAAAAAATTTTAAGAAAAAAACTTTGATGAAAAAAAAATTTTATTTTGTCGAAAAAGAAAATTGATAAAAAGAAAATTGATGAAAAAAATAAAAAACTGATGAAAATTTTTTTTTTTTTTTGAAAAAAAAAAAATAATGAAAAAAAAAATTATGAAAAAAAAATTTGATAAAATAAAAATTTAAGAAAAAAAATTTTGTTGAAAAATTATGTTACGTTATATTCACCATATGGTGAAAAACGCTTTTATTAACCAACAGGTGAGTTACCGTTTTGGTTTTAAGAAATTAGAGACAGTAATTCTTATTTTCTTTTTTGTTAGTCGGTATAAGCTATCGTCAAACTGAGATGGTGTCCTGCATCATTTTTAAAATTAGACACCAGAATAAAAAAACTACATTAAAATTGCAAAACACGATTTTTTTCTTCTTGACTTGGAAAATAGGATATCAAAGAATTCCAAAAACCATTCCTCCAAAAAAATTAATTAAATTAAAAACGATTGTCACTAAAGACCCTTTGCTACTACTTATAGTATAGGATTTTTATTTTTGCTAAATAATCTTGACAATGGGATCTGAAAAACCCCGAAACACATGTCGATTAAGTCTTGCAAAAAATGACCAACATAAATAAATTTAAAACAGGAAAATAATTTTCTTGAAAATTATTCTATGAGAATATCAGGATTTTTGATAAATTGACTTTTTTAAAAAATGTAAAATTACAGAACGGGTTCAGAAAATTTTCCAAAAAAAAAAATTTTAATCGATAGGCCATACAAAACTTAACAAGAATGTAAATTTTTGAGATTGTGGTGAATTCCGTTTTAACGTTATAAATATTTAATCAAGGCAACTCGCCCAAAATTTGACCATTTTTGCAACATTTGACCACGCCTCCTAAGCCCAGTTTTTGAAAAATTGAAAAACAAAAAACTCAATTTTCTAAGTTCCATATAGGGCAATCCATACAACCTATTCAGAAGTTTACGGTACACATGTTTTTTTTCGCTAGACATTTGGTATGGAATGCCTTAAGTGCTTCTTTTGTAAAATATACGAATTTTGACTACATATTACGAAAAAAATTATCAACTTTACGAAAATAAAATTTTTTAAATATAGGGCCTATGTAAAATTAGATTTGATCAAAGTAAGCATTTAAATCCAACAAACAATATTTTAATAAAATATTTCATATTTTCATAAAATTTTGGAGATTTATGTGTATTTGAGCGGAGCGAGAAATGATTTTCGCGAATTTCACTTGGGCGCTATTGGGGATTGGTAAGAGTAGATGCAAAAACGATGTGGTTAAAATTTTAGGAAGATTATTCATCTTGGGGTCCCCCCTCATGACTGAATTTTCGACTTTTAAGTTTATATATTATTGATCCATTTCTAAGACAATTTCTAAGCTACTTATATACATTCGTCCATCTGTCTGTGGAAAGCAAGATGCAGTCCAAAACCAAAAAGAGTTGTAAATTTGGTAAATGAGTGCATTACTTAAGTACAAAAAAAAAGGTTTTTTTACATTTTGGAGAGTATAAATGATTCGGCACAGTGGAATTTAACGCTCCCACTTGTTTTTTGTACATTTGTTAAACAAATGGAACATTTTTATGACAGAATTTTAGACTTGGTGCAGACGTTGGTTTGGTGAAAAAATATGAGAAAAATAAAAATAATTTCATTTTATAAAAACAAACAAAAATTAATGAACTAAATTTGATAAAAAAAAAATTATAAAAAATTTATGAAAAAAAAGATATTGATAAAAAAATATTTAAAAAAAAAAATCCTAATAAAAAAAATTTGATAAAAAAAAAGTTTTTGATGAAAAAAAAAAAAATTAAGAAAAAAAATTTGATTAAAAAAAATTTTTTTGTCGAAAAAGAAAATTGATAAAAAAAAATAAAAAAAAATGATGAAAATTCTTTTTTTTTTTTTTTTAAATGATGAAAAAAAAAATTTATGAAAAAAAAATTTGATAAATAAAATTTTATGAAAAAATTTTTTTTTGTTGAAAAATTATGTTATGTTACGTTATTTTCACGATATGGTTAAAAACGCTTTTATTAACCAACAGGTTTAAAAAACTATTGTCGTTTAAGACCCTTTGCTACTTGTAGTATAGGGTTTTTATTTTTGCTAAATAATCTTGACAATGGGATCTGACAAATCCCGAAACACGATTCGATGAAGTCTTGCAAAAAATGACCAACATAAATAAATTTAAAACAAGAAAATAATTTTCTTGAAAATTATTCTTTGAGAGTATCATAGTTTTAATTAGTAAAGGAAATAATGACCTGGACCAAGAAAAACCTCACTCAAAATATAATATTTTAAAGGTCGAATAAAACAATTTTTATTTTTTAATAAAAATTAATCAGAATTTGAATTCTTAAAAAGTTTAAGAATTTCGTATTATTTGCTTTAACAGTTTTGGAATATTTGGGTAGTCTTTTTTCCAAGTCGGGAAGAAAAAAAAATCATATTTTGCAATTTAAATGTTTTTTACACTTTAAATGTATTTTGCAGTTTAAATGTATTTTGCAATTTAAATGTATTTATTTTTATATTATCGCAAAAATTTGAATTTCGGGTGTCTCTCCAATGTATTTTTGCATATTTTTCCACCATCTGTTTTTTCGAAATATCCGGTATCCTATAAAGCTAATATTTAAAATCCAAGGGGCCCTGTAGGTTAGTTGGTAGCGTGCTAGCATATGAAACAGGGGGTCGTGAGTTCGATTCCCACAAAAACCCTTGGTCGATTTCGCTACAAGGAGACGACGGTCATTGTTACCAGTGCCCGTTTAGGTCTAAATTATTAAAAATTATTTGTAATTAAATTGGATAAATAAATAAAAACTGATCATTGGATCAAATTATTATTATTATTATCATTATTATTATTTATATTATTATTATTATTATTAAGGGAGACCCCAAGATAAAGTGCGATAATCCTGAAATTTTAACCAAATCGTTTTGGTATCTACTTTTACTAGGGTTTTCAATGCGGATTTAATCGTAACCGTAACCGCGGTTAACCGCATTATTTAACCGTAACCGCATAAAAAATCCTGCGGTTACGGTTAATTTAATTAACCACGAAAAGTTTGCATTGGAGCGATATCGGTTTAGCGTTTCAAAACTCATAAACGAAAATGTAAGGACACCTCAAAATTTTTAGTTCCGTCTACAAAACCTACAAATACAAAAAGCTTAAATTCGGCTGCTGGTTGGACAGAATTGAATACTGAATGGTATTTAAACAAGTACCGACATATTTTTTTTTATTTTTTTAATTCATTTTATTTGCGATCTATTTTAAAAGAAACATTTAGCAAAACTTATAATAATTTATAAAAAAAATAACTTATTAAATCGAGTTCCAGCGAGCTCAATTAAAAATGTAATACAATTTTGTATTAGTATTAAATTAGTGTACATATATTTATATAACTATTTTCTAAAAGGCAGGTCAAGTATATGATATCTTTTCAGTCTTCGTATCTCATTACTATCATCTAAAAGGTTAATTGCTAATATATTTGAATGATTGCTAAGTCTGTTTAAATATCTTTCACTGTAACAATTTATTTCCTCTCTTACTGTGGGTATTCCAAGATCATTGTGTATACAGTTATTGTTTAAGTACCAGGGAGCGTTTGCTAATAATCTTAAAGTTTTCGACTGATATCTCTGTAAAATTTCTATGTTTGAATTACTGGTAGTTCCCCAAAGTTGAACACCATAAGTCCAAACAGGCTTAAGTATTGTTTTATATAATATGACCTTATTCTCTAAACTCAACTATGATTTTGGTCCTAAAAGCCAATACATTTTCTTTGTTTTAATGTTTAAATGTTCACGTTTCGCTTTTACATGATTTTTCCATGTAAGCCTTCTATCTAAATGGAGCCCCAAATATTTGACATTATTTGATTTCGGAATTGCAGATCCATTTAAATATAGTGTTGGACATTCCCCTTTCCTCAAAGTAAAAGTTACATGAACCGACTTCTCTGTATTAACTTTTATGTTCCATTTTTGTAACCAATATTCCATCATCTCAAGCTGTCTTTGTACCATTGCTGGCGCATCATCTGGAGACTTTCTAGAAGAAAGAATAGAAGTGTCATCTGCATACGTTGCGGTGATCAAACCATCCACAGTTGGCATATCAGAAGTAAAAATTGTGTAGAGTACTGGCCCTAGAACACTTCCCTGAGGGACACCAGCATTTATAGCTCCAATAGCAGAATCTTCATCATTAACGTTTACATAGAAAAATCTCTCATGTAGATATGATTTTAATAAAAAGTAAAATGGTGCAGGAAGAAGTTGTTTTAGCTTATAAAGTAGGCCACTATGCCACACTCTATCAAAAGCCTGTTGGACATCCAAAAATACAGCTGAGCAATATAATTTACTTTCCAGGGTTGTAGTGATCTTTTCAACAATTCGGTGGCATTGTTCAGGAGTACCATGTTTGTGCCTAAAACCGAATTGATGGTCAGGAATTATGTTTTTATTTTCTAGTATGGGAAGTAATCTTCCGACATATGTCGTTCAAAAAAAATTTTTTTTTTGTACCAAACATTTTTATTCCGCATAATTTTTTTTTTTTTGGTTTTAAATATTTTTTTGCAAATAATTATTTTTTTTTTTTATTATAGAGGGTATCAATACATTTAGCAAGGCCGAATTCAACTTTTTTAAGTGTTTATTTTTTTCATGTTTAAATTACCAAAGTGGTCTCTGGTCCGCTTAAATAAAAAACCACAATATATTAAAGTGTATTACTAAAAGCAAATAGTTTTATCTATTAAAATATGTTTGTAGCAATATTTGTTTGTGTACAAACATAGTTATTCAACAATTTACAAATATTTGTTTTTGAAATACACACTTGTAAAAAAAAAAACAAAAAAAAAAATGCATACAACAAAAATATGCTGAGTAATTCTTTTATGTGGCATTTTGCTAAGACCGCAAAATTCACATAATTCATATAAAATATAAACCAGCTGGCTCAAACCATTTATTTAATACTCTTAGGCATTTTCAAATGGCACAAAGCAATGCTTAACCCTTTTTACGACGATTGATAGAAATGTTTATGGGAAAGTTTTAAAAAAATTATTGGCAAATCTATGAGAAATTTTAATTTAATGGAGATTTTAAATTAAGAAAAAAAAAAAAGAAAAAAAGTTTGAAAAAAAAATATTAAAATTGCTCAACTTTTAGCGACCTGATTTGAAAAAGCTCTTTCGTTTTTTTTATACCCTTAACTTAGTGATAGAGGGTATATATAAGTTTGTCATTCCGTTTGTAACTCATCGAAATATCGATCTGGGACCCCATAAAGTATATATATTCATGATTCCCGATCGACTTTAAGACATTCTAGCGATGTCCGTCTGTCCGTCTGTCCGTCTGTCTGTCTGTGGAAAATGCTGTCCAATGCATTTATTGGAAGTTCTCCCGAGAAGTTTGATATTGCATTTGAGCGATATCGGTTAAGCGGTTCAAAAGTTATGAACGAAAATGTAAGCACATCTCAAAAATTTCAGTACATTCAACATAACCTAAAAATACAAAATGCTTTAATTCGGCTTCTGGTTGACATATGTGAACATAATTGAACACCAAATGGTACTTAAACAAGTACGAACATATTTTTTGACAAAAAAAGAAAAAAATCGAGCAATTTTTTTTTACCAAAATTTTTTTTCGCGGAAATTTTTTTTTCACATTTTTTTTTTTTCAAAAGTAATTTCCTTTTAAATAAAATTTTTTGCAATAATCTTTTTGAAATTGTGGAGGGTATCACTACATTCGGCAAGGCCGAATTCAACTTTTTTACTTGTTTAATATTATTTTGATTTCAAAGCACTTTCTAAAAATTTTTTAAAAAGATGCTCAAAAGGGACCTGCTTTATGATGCTTTAAAGAGACCTGCTCAAAAAAGGGAGGACTCTAATTTATAGTAAAAATTATAAAATTTTCAAATATTTTTCAACGTAAAAACAAGTAAGAAAATTATAGTCGGTCAATACCGACCATATAATACCCTACACCAGGGTTTCCCGGAAAATGGGTCCCATCTTTAATAAGTGTAAAAACACTTGCAAATCAAATTTGAGTGTAATAGGCTTCGATTTATTGCCAATAAACCGCTTTAACTGAATATTATTTGTGAAGATAAAACACGTTTACCTGCCAAATTTCGAAAAGATTCCTATTATAATACGGTTATTAGAGTCATTTGAGCCAAAACTCAAGAGGACCTTTGTATGGCGGCTAGGTGTATATATGGACCTATTTTTTCCAATTTCAATAGGCTTCGTCCTTGAGCCAAGAGAGGCTTAAGTTTCAAATTTCAAGTCAATTGTTTGAAAATTACGACCTGTATCGTGTTTACACCGTTTACATGGACAGATAGACAGACGGACGGACGGACGGACATCGCTAAATCGACTCAAAAAGTGATTCTGAGTCGATCGGTATATTTAACGACCAATATATCGGGTAGTTACAAACATCAGCACAAACTCATTATACCCTGTACCACAGTGTGGTGTGGGGTATAAAAAAGAGTTAAGGATCTAAAAAATGCATTTTAAAACTCCATTTGCATTTAAAATGCACTTTTGGATGACCAATATTTTTGCTCTTATTAATTAAAGAAAAAAAAAAATAACAATCGAACTTAAATGTGCTCTAGATCAGCGGTTACCAACCTTTTTGGCTCACGTACCCCTAATTTTAAATTTTGTCAGCCGCGTTCCCCCTAACGAGTTTTTTGTTTTCGTTAAAAATCTTCTCATCTAAATATTTGAGTTAATTTTGAAATTTTTGACCTCAACTTTCTTAAAAACCTGACGTTATGGAAAACTTTGGAAGCCAGGTTAATCAAAAACGAATGTCAAAATTATTAAAATTATGCGTACCACCGCGGATAGTTTTGCGTACCCCCTAGTGGTACGCGTACCATAGGTTGGTAACCGCTGCTCTAGATCAATGAGATACGACTAGTACTTAAGAAAATATAATCTTCCAAAGTCACACAGTCACTGTCACGAGTAAACTTATTTGATGAACATTTTTATTAAAAAGGATATTGAAAATATTGATGATAAAAAAAATATTGATGAAAAAAATATTGACGAAAAAAAAAAATATTGATGAAAAAAATATTAATGAAAAAAATATATTGATGAAAAAAATATATTTATGAAAAAAATATTGATGAAAAAAAATATTGATGAAAAAAAAACATTGATGAAAAAAATATATTGATGAAAAAATATAGATGAAAAAAAATATTGATGAGAAAAAAATATTGATGAAAAAAAAATATATTGATGAGAAACAAATATTGATGAAACAAAAAAATATTGATGAAAAAAAAATATTGATGAAAAAAAAATGTTGATGAAAAAAATATTGATGAAAAAAATATTGATGCAAAAAATTTTGATAAAAAATATTAATAAAAAAATTTTGATCAAAATTTTTATGAAAAAAGAATTTGATGAGAAAAAATATTGAAAAATGATTTGATGATGATGATGAAAATAAGGTATTTATAGAAAAAAAATATTTGATGAAACAAAACACGGATGAAAAATATATAGATGAAAAAAAAAATATTGATGTAAAAAAATTTTGATAAAAAAATATTAATAAAAAAAAACGTTGATCAAAATTTTTATGAAAAAAGATTTTGATGAAAAAAAATATTGATGATAAAAAAAATATTAATGAAAAAAGATTTGGATGAAAATAAAATATTTGATGAAAAAAAAGTTGAAAAAATATATTGATGGACAAAATATAGATGAAAAAAATTATTGATGAAAAAAAATGTTGATGAAAAAATATTGATGTAAAAATGAAATGTTCTTTGCTAATGAAATGTTCTATACTGCAATAAGAGGCTCTTAGTCTTGTGTATAGAATTGAATAAAGAAACATTATTATAAACGGTGTAATATTGATGAAAAAAAAATATATTGATGAGAAAGAAAAAATATTGATGGAAAAAAAATATTGATGAAAAAAAAATATTGATGAAGAAAAATGTTGATGAAAAAAACATTGATGTAAAAAAATTTTGATAAAAAAAATATTAATAAAAAAAATGTTAATTAAAATTTTTATGAAAAAAGATTTTGATGAGAGAAAATATTGATGATAAAAAAAATATTGATGAAAAAAAATTTTGATGAAAATAAAATATTTATAGAAAAAAAATATTTGATGAAAAAAATATTGAGGAAAAAAATATTGATGAAAAAAATATTGACGAACAAAATATAGATAAAAATAATTATTGATAAAAAAAAATATTGATGAAAAAAAAAATATATTGATGAGAAAAAAAATATTGATGGAAAAATATATTGATAAAAAAAATATTATTGAAAAAAAATATTGATGAAAAAAATTTTGATGAACGTTTTTATGAAAAAGATTTGATGAGAAAAAATATTGATGATAAAAAAATATAAATGAAAAAAGATTTTGATGAAAATAAAATATTGATATAAAAAAAATATTAGCGAAATGAATATTGATGAAAAAATATAGATGAAAAAAAATATTGATGAGAAAAAAATATTAACGAAAATAAATATATTGATGAACAAAATATAGATGAAAAAAAAAATTATTGATGAAAAAAAAATATTGATGTAAAAAAATTTGATAAAAAAAATATTAATAAAAAAAATTTTGATGAACACTTTTATGAAAAAGATTTTGATGACAAAAAATATTGATGATAAAAAAATATTAATGAAAAAAGATTTTGATGCAAAAAAAATATTGATAAAAAAAAAATATTAATGAAAAAATATAGATTAGAAAAAATATTGATGAGAAAAATATATTAACGAAAATAAATATATTGATGAAAAAAAATATTGATGAAAAAAAATATATTGATGAGAAAAAATATTGATAAATTTTTTTTTTTTTTTTAAATAATGGTTAAAATAATGTTGATACAAAAATATTGATAAAAACATTTTTTTATGAAAAAAAAAAAAAAAATAGTGATAAAAAATATTGATTAAAAACAATTACGTTACCTTTTATTCACCACCTGGTAAATATTTTTCTTATTACCACGAGGTGAATTATTATCCAAGTTACAAACCCAAGTTACTAAATTTTTTGGTTTTAAGAAAAGTAAAATTCTTATTATCTTTTTTGTTAATCGTTAGCTGTGAAACTGATGTAGTGCCTGCAACTTTTTATAAATTAGACACCAGCCTATAAACATAATCATGTTAAACAAGTGAGAATGTTAAATTCGGCTGTGCCGAATCTTTTATACCCTCCAAAATGTAAACAAAAAAAAAATAAAAAATTGACAGGGGCGTTTCTTTTTTTTTTGGGGGGGGGGAAGTTGATAGGATCAGTGGGGCACGTTGAGAGCACCTTCCCATCGCGATAAATATACCAAATGTTTCATTTATTTAACAAAAATACAAAAAAAACATGTAAAAACGTGTATTTTTTTAGAGGTTGGTTTAGTTCTTCAAGGGGGAACTTTTTTCCCCCTGGTTTGATTTGGCCAATTTCCGAACTTAACCTGCCTAGTAACAAAAGACATATTTGTGCCAAACTTGAGGTTCCTAGCTCTTTTATTTTGGACTGCATCGTGTTAACTACAGACGGACGGACGGACAGACGGACGGACGGACGGACGGACGGACGGACGGACGGACGGACGGACATCGCTAGAATGTCTTAGAATCGATCACTGATCAATAATATATATACTTTATGGGGTCCCCGACCGATATTTCGATGCGTTACACACGGAATGACAAAGTGAGTATACCCCCATACTGTAGTTGGAGGGTATAAAAACGGTTTTTCGGTTAACCGGTTTGTAAACACTAGTATCGATTTATTCGACAAACCCAAATTTAAAATTTTTTCACTTGTTTTTATTAATTTTTTTGATATATATTTTTTTTTAATATTCTTTAATATTATTTTAGCACTTTTGACTTATTCAAAAAAATATATTTATTATTATAAAATATTTGTTTACTTTGTTCGAAAGAAAAAAAAACTATTCAATGCATTAATAATATATAAACAAAATATCTAAAATTCCATAAATATTTGCTTACCATAAATATTTAAACGAGCTGCATGTTGTACCCTTCCAGCCCGATTTTCTGCAATACATGCATATTCACCACCATCCTCTACCATCACATGGGTGATGTTAACATGACTAATTACATCACCATGAACGGTGATATACTGACCAATCATAAATCTGTAATTAAAAAAGGAATGCAGAATATTTAATAATAAAAAGATAATGTCTTGAAAAGAAAACTGCATATCTTTTGAATTTATCGAATTAAAAACATAAATGAAAAACAAAGAGCAAAATAATTGTCTTAATTTTTATAAAAAATAAAATGTTTTCGCGTGAACTTCAAAGAGACGACAGAACGTGAAAATAATTTCCTAATTAATAAAAAAATGCCTGCGAATTTTGTACTCTTGACCAAAACAATAAATCATGATAATGTTTTGCGGAAAATTTGGGTGTACTAGCCAAAGCAAATTTTTTTTTAGAAAAAGTAATGTTATATTACTTTGCTATTACATGGAAAACGAATTGAAATATCAGTCGACGACCCCATTAAAAAACGAAAAGAGCTGTACATTTCGTAAGTGAGTGCAAAAATAAGTGCAAAAAAGTGTTTCTAATATAAAACTCTCACTTGTGTTATGTACATTTGATAAACTAATGGAACATTTTTATGCGAAAAGCTTAGACTTGATGAAAAAGTACCCAGTCAGAAAAATACAATCGCAAAAGCGTTGTGGAAGCGTTGTAGACGGTTGTACGAGCGTTCTGTATACCAACTTCAAAGCGCCTTCAGATGATCCGAATGATAACATCGATCTACGCTAGGTTTAAAGCGTTTTAAAAGCGATGTAAAAAAGTGCTTTGAGAACGTTTTTTTTTAAGTCATCAAAGCGCTTTAAAAACCCAAAGTAAAGAATTTCTGTTTTAGTTCGGGTATAATAATTTGTATTGTAGTGGAATCCGAAAAAAAAGTTTTTGTACTCAAAAAAACTTAAAAAAATTTTCAAAAAAATTTTCGAAACTTAGAAAATTAAAAAAAAAAAAAAAATCTAAAAACATTTTTTATGATTTTTTTTTTACTTAAAAAAACAAAAAAAAAAATGACAAAAAATTGTTATTCAAAAATAGTTTCGAAACTTGGAAATTTTTTTTTAAAAAAAAAAAAAATAAATATAAAGAAAGCGTTCCAAAAAAACGTTTTGAGATTGCTTTTTTTTTTGTTAAAGAGCTTTCAGAACACTTTTCAAAAACGCTCGCAAAGCGTTTGAAAATAGCGTTTTGAGAATGCTTTTGTTTTTTGTTACAGAGCTTTCAGAACGCTTTTTTTTAGAACCGTCGTCAATTTCTGCTTGGGTAGTTTTGGTAAAAAAAAGACTTTTTTTTTTACGAAAAACAAAATTATGTTAAAAAAAATTTAATGAACCCAAAATTTTTGGTAAAAAAAATTTTGATGAAAAAAAGTTTTTGATGAATTTTTTAGATGAAAAGAAAAATTTTTTGATGTAAAAAATTGATGTAAAAAAATATGAAAAAAACATTTTTGAGTGAGAAAAAAATTGATACTAAAAAATTTGATAAAAAAATTTGATGAAAAAAAATTGATGAAAAAAAATATGATAAAAAAAATTTATGAAAAAAAAATTTTGATGAAAAAAAAAATTTGATGAAAAAAAAATTTGATGATAAAAAAATTTGATGAAAAAAAAATTGATGAAAAAATTTTTGATGAAAAAAAAAGAAATTCGATGAAAAAAAAATTAATTGATGAAAAAAAAATTTTATGAAAAAAAAATTGATGAAAAAATTTGATGAAAAAAATATGATAAAAAAAGTTTATGAAAAAAAAAAAATTGATGAAAAAAAAAATTTGATGAAAAAAAAAATTTGATGAAAAAAAAAAAATTTTGATGAAAAAAAATTGATGAAAAAGTTTTTGATAAAAAAAAAAAATTTGATGAAAAAAAAAATTAATTGATAAAAAAAAATTGCTGAAATAAAATTTGATGAAACAAAAAATTGATGAAAAAAAAATTTTGTGAAAAAAAAATTATGAAAAAAAAAAATCATGAAAAAAAAATTGATGAAAAAAAAAATTGATAAAAAAAAATTTGATGAAAAAACAAAATTTAAATTTGACGAAAAAAAAATTATGAAAAAAAAATTTGATAAAAAAATTATGAAAAAAAGTTTGATGAAAAAAAAAATTTATGAAAAAAAAAAAAGTTGATGAAAAAAAAATTTGTTAAAAAAAAAATTTGATAAAAAAAAAAAATTGATGGAAAAAAAAAATTGATGAAAAAAAAAAAAAAAATGATGAAAAATAATTGATAAAAAAAAAAAATTTATGAAAAAAAAAAAAAATTTTTTTGTTGAAAAATAATTACGTTACTTTTTATTCACCAGCTGGTGAAAAATAGTTTTATTCAACACGAGGTGAATTATTATCCAAGTTACAAACCCAAGTTATTAAAATTTTTGGTTTTAAGAAAATGAAAATAGTAATTCTTGTTTTCTTTTTCATTAATTGTTAGCTTATATTGTCAAACTGAGGTGGCGTCCTGCAACTTTTTTACAATTAGACACCAGCTTAAAAACATTATCATGTTAAAAAAAAAAAATTACAATTGTAAGAAATATTAGTAAAATAAAATGTACGTTTCTCTTTTCTTGTAATATAGTATATTGACACACGTTCGCTTCATATTAGGGCTCATTTTAGTAATTTTTTTTTTTCAATATCTACAAAAACGTGCATTTATAGGGTTTACAACGAATACACCGCTCAACAAATCGAAGGTTTTTGACTCCGCTTTGAAGTTTGATACAAAATTGTTAAAGATTTTGACTCGCTGATTCCAAATCTGTGCTCCAAATTTTTCCATCACGTCTAGAATTTTAATTATTCGCACACAGAAAACAAATTTGCTAATTTCCAACTGAAATTCAGTTGTTGCAACAAAAATTAGGTTAATGCATTTGTATTAATATTAAAACAACTTAATATCGGTAGTTACAATTAAATTTTGTTAATACAACAGTATTTTAATTGAAACAACTAAAAAAATCGTCTGCCACAGTGAAATTTAGTAGCAGCAAACGAATTTTGAGTTGCAACAACTGAAAAATTCGGTTGGAAATTTATTTTTCTCTGTGCGCGATTGAAAATGCGAATTTTTGCCATTTTTGAAAGCCTGCATAGTAGCCACTGGGTAGAATAAAAAATCTGGTATAAAGCTCTAGAGTTTAATTGAACTATGATCTCAAATATATGATCAAAAAAATTTTAAGTTGTTGCACTATTATTGTCCAAACACGTATTTTAAAAAAACACAGTGAAAAAAAATAGAAAAAGCACCATTTTTAAAAGGCTCAAATACAAAAACCAGATGATCAATCTTTACTGTGATTTAGGCAAAAGTTCATTCTTTCTTATAGACTTTTAAACTCATTAACCCATTTTGATCCTCTGTTCGATTTTTCGAACAGTAGAGAACTCCTTTTTCAAAAAAATATTTATGTATGAAAGAGCTGGAATTTCGGGTAAATGTGGTTATGAATGTTAAGTCTCATCTTTCTGCAATTAAAAAAAAATATACCCGCTTGACCACCGCAATTTAAATGTCCATTAAATACAATGCAAATCATCCTAAAAATTGTTTCAAGCAAAAACGAAAATTTAGCATTTTTCGATTTTCGGCTTTTAATTTTTTTGACTAATTTAAAATTTTTCTAGATTTAATTTGTTATCAAATTCCCATAATTTGAATTATTTTGAAACTATTTACTTTGAAAATAATGAAATAAATTAATAAAATAGCAAATAAATCCAAATATAAAAATTGCATAAAAAGTTGGAATGCAGGCTTTTCTGGAAAAACGGCACATTGAAAATTTATTTTAACAGGATTTTTGAGATCAGCGGGTGCCAATTACCTTAAAAAAGTACCTTTTTCCAAAAAAGAAAAATAAAATTGAATCTTGGTCCAAAATGGGTTAAGGATATCTTCCGGTTTATACGAAAAATAACACAGAAAACTTATATTTGTAAAATATTTATTTTTTTTAGTTTTTCTTTGAAAAATATCAAAAAAAAAACTAAGGTACCTTATCTTTTTTACAAAAATTATAATTTTAACAGAGTCATTTTAAAACGCAATTGTAACCCAACCAAACGCAATAATTAGAAAAAAATTGTTTTCTATGTTGGAGACCAAAGACAAATTATACTTTTGCGCTTTATACCAGATTTGTATTCCACTCAATGGCTGCTGTGCAGGCTTTCAAATAATGCAAAAATCGTCATTTTTCGCATTTTTAACCGTGAATAACTAAAAATCTGGACGTGATGGAAAAATTTGGAGTACAGATTTGGAATCAGGAGATCAAAGACTACTAAAATTGATCACCAGAATTCAAACCGGAAAATGATTATTGAGCGGTGATATTTTTTGAGTCAAATTTCACTACGGCTACCTGGGTCAGTTAGAGCGGCGGGAGCAAATATTTAAGTATATTTATTAGAGTTCTTTGGGTGACTATGTCACTTCATCTGTTTATCGGATATCATAATTGTTTTTAAAGGATTTAGGGGAATGGTAACTTTTTTGGAAAAATATTCGCTTCTTAGGGTGGTTCAAAGCATCTGAAAACGTTGATTTTGAACTGATTTTTCTGCAGAGAAAAACTGCTGAATATATTGCAACTCTGATTTTACCAGTCGATTCTACAGCAAAAATTAATACAATTGCAGTATTTTGAACTCTTAAAAAAAGCAGGGGGCGGAAATATCGAGTTAAAAAAAAAATATATATTTTTTTAGTCATGTACGATAAAGAAGAAGGTTTTTCTAAGGAAATTGGCACATAAAGCACCTTTCTATCATAACGCATTAAAAAGTTATAAGGCTTGAACGTTTTTTTATAATGACAAAATTATAAAACAGTGACCGAGATTTGACAACTTTTTGCCAGACCGCTGACCTATCCAGGCTTGGACACTTGACTTCGATTTACCTCTCATTGTTGATTCCAAATCTGGTTTTCCATTACCTCAAGTTTTTGATAAAATTATTTTTTTGTGATATTTTCGGATGATATTCTAGGATTGTACCAGACATTTGCGACTAACATTTCGATGCTGATTCTGAATCTGGTTTTCAAATTTTTCTATTACGTAATTTTTCGAGAAAATTGAGATCAAAGTTCTAAAAACAAACATAAAAAAAGTTTATGTCTTTGTCTTAAAGTTCTTCTGCGTAGCCGGCCTTCGGCCGGGCTTAGGGATTACAAACTCCATGCCTTAGACCTCTCCGCAAAAGAAAGCTTTTCCGTGTAGTATGTGTTTTGGAAAAAATGTGTTAGAAAAAATCGTTGATTACATCTTTTGATTATTACTGATAATTTTATTTTGGGCCATTTTTCATTTCTTTTTTGGGATTTTTTTTTTGTTAATTTTGGGCAAAGTTTCATATTTTTCTTGTTGGGTCATTTTTCATATTTTTTGGGTGATTTTGCATTTGGGCGATTTTTCATAAAATTTTTTGGGGGATTTTGCCTACAGCCCGCACAACCTTAAAGCCTTTGACGACCCCTAGTGAGATTTGACGTAAAATAATCGTACACAGACAAATTGTGCCAGTCGAATTTAGAGCCAACTGCATGGTTTAATTACAACAACCGAAATTTTCGGTTGCGGTTACCGAAATTTTCGGATGCGATTACCGAAATTTATTTAAACCAATAGAAGTTAAGTTGTTATAAGTAAATTTCGGATCTTGCAAACGAATTTTCGGATATAAAACCACGCAATAAACTCTAAATACGGCTCGCACAACTAAACTGTTTTATCTGTGTAAAGATTTTAACCAGGGTTGGCAACCGATACCCACCTAGAATAACGGTATTTGGCTATTGTACCACAACCAATAAAGATATGGACATTTTCAAAAGCAATTATGAAAGCTGATAAAATTTATAGTATTTTAAATGTGTCACTTCGTGTTTCTACCGGTTCGTTTTAGTTATATAGGCAAATACCGTTATAATACCGTTTCAAACGGTATTATAAAGGTATTGGCCTATATTTCGAAAACGAACCGGTAGAAACACGAAGTGAAACATTAAAATTATTAGAAATTTTATCAGCTTTCATAATTGCTTTTGAAAATGTCCATATCTTTATTGGTTGCGGTACAATAGCCAAATACCGTTATTCTGGGTGGGTATCGGTTGCCAACCCTGATTTTAACCCTTTAAGTGTACAGTTTTTGATTGCAATTAAGGGGGGAATAAATGGACAATTTTTAGTTTTTTTGTTTATAAGTGACAGGTGTCAAAAAAGTAGACTTTAACAGTCTGGTTAATTTTTTCAAATTATTCTACTAATTAGGTTAGAAAGAGAAAGTTAATTTAACGCGCCATAAGAAAAATAGTTGGCAGATCGGTTTTTATTGTTTCACTCACTCCTTATTAGTAGAAAGTGTTGCCATACTAGCTTAAAACCAGCTAAAATCGCTCTGTTTTCACCTTAAATCACTTATTTTTCCCCCAGTTTTTCTTATAAAACTCTACTGTCGAATCTGTATATAGTCTGTGACAGAGTGGTGTAGGGTATAAAATCCCCCACTATTTTGTGAACCTCTTTAAAGCAACAATAACAAATACGTCAACATAAGGAATAATTTTAATTAAAACTTAAACCAACACGCAGCCAAAGCAAACATCACGTTAAAGCAATAGGATTAAAGTAATATGGGGCATTCCACTTCGAAATAAATGTTTGATATTGAATTTAATTTCTTTGTATAATGAAAATATTTGAAATAGGACTGCAACCAACCATTTTAAAGTGCGAGGTAGAACCGACTATTTCAATACTTAATAACATATACTTAAAACAGAACCTAAATCAAATGGAATCAAAGACGAAACAATAAAGTCCATGGTAGAAATGACAGTGAAGCCCGTATATGGGGCATCCCATGCCAAATGGCCAACTTGAATTTTTGTTCTTAGTTGAAATGTTCCCAATTTCAACTAATAGTGTTTCACTCCTCTGTATTTTGAACTTTAAAACTCGTTGACACAAAAATCCTAGCAGATCCTGTTTTCGAGTTATTGCTAAATAGCTACACTGTTCGACAACAAAAACCTCCCAGTAAAATATCCAACTAATTCTTATAGGTTTTGCTCTTCTGAACCAAATCTGCCATCCAATTTTTTTCTATCATGTACCTTGTTGAGATATTCGCTGTTAAAAAGTAAAAAAAAAACAAACAATAATTTCGCACGTTTGGGGGCCCACTGTTGTTTCTAACAAATAGAACTTGATTTCATAAGAATTTGACCTCCTGATTTCAAAACTGCAATCCAAATATTTATAGCATATTTCGTTTTCGAGATATTCGCGTTCGATATTTTCGCTTGGAAAAATTTTCAAACGCGAATATTTTGAAAACGGAACATGCTAGAAAAATTTGGATTGCAGTTTTGGAACCAGGAGGTTCATTTTGTATGAAATCATGTCCTATTTTTGGAAGAACCCACAATGAACCACCATTTACTTTTTTTACAGCGAATATCTCAAAAACGGTACGTTCTCGAAAAAAATTGAATGGCAGATTTGGATGCAGAAGAGCAAAATTAAAATTTATTTATTTATAAAAATTTCTTTTTTATGGGAGCTATATTAAGGAGTGGAATAAGTGAGTAGGTATATTTAAGGAAAATGTTAGGGGATAAAATTAATTAAGGTTCAGTCTTACATTTGACCATCTAGGAGGCACTAAAAGCACTACAAATTCGTTTAGAAACAAGTAGAAAAGTTAAATTCGACTTGGCCGAATCTATGAATACCCTCCACAATGCCCTTTTTAAGTGATAGTAAATTTTCTACCGTGAAAAAAAAATAACATTTTTGATTTGAAATATTTTATTTTGTGTAAACCAAGTTTTTTTTTAGCAATTTTTGCAAAAAAAAAAAAAAATTAAATAATTTACAAAATTTTTTTTTGAGTGTAAAATTTTTTTTAGTGTAAAATTTTTTTTTTCGAGTGTATTTTTTTTTTTTATTAGTTTAAAAATATTTTTGAGTGACAAAAATACGTTGTAAGATATTTTTGTGATTTACCAATGTTTTAAAACATGAAACTAATCTGAAATTCACGGTTTTGCTAATAACTTTAGAACCACTAGACCGATTTGGATGCAATACGAACCAGGCCAGGCTAACGGCAAATATATAGGCCAAGCTTCAGTATCCTCAGAAATGTCTTTCGAAAGTAAGGGTGTTTTTATCTCATAAATTCACGAAAAAACCCTTGCCGAAATTCAGTCTTTTGCTCATAACTTTTGAACCACTCAATCGATTTCGCTGGATTGCAACACAAATCTGACCAGGTAAATGCCAAACATATATGACAAACTTCAGGAGCCTTCGTAAAGTCTTTCAAAAGTTAGCGTGTTTTAAACAGACAGACGGACGGACGGACGGACATCGCTAGATCGTCTTAAAATCGATTGATGATCATGAATATATATACTTAATGGGGTCCTAGACCAATATTTTAAGGTGTTAAAAATGGAATGACAAACATATATGTACCCTCTATCACCAGAGAGGAGGGTATAAAAAAAAAACAAATTGTAAACTTACAATGGAAAATTTATTTTCACCAAAAATAGCAGAATGCCAAACATTTATGCAAAACGAGAACAAAAGAATTTTTTGCTCGGAAATTTTTATCACAGATGGGTATTGTAAAGAAATGTCACCTCGAGCTATAAAGAAAGAAATGTCACCTCGAGCTATAGTTATTCTTCTCAAAATAAATTTATACATAGTAAGTCGAATAAAAATTATTTTTTTATTTAAATTTCTCATATACTTGGTATACATACAAACGCAATTTTATGGTAGGTTTTCATACCCACATACATATTTGAAGGGGGTAATTAAAAATCCGTACATACCTTTATGTTTTTTTTTTTCTATTTTACTTTTCCTTTTTTCTCTCCTCTTTACTTTATAAAGCATATTTTTTTCATAGGCTTCACTTAAAGTTTTTGTATTTTTATTATTTGCATTTTTTGTTCAGTATTTATTTATACTATTGCAGTTATGCAGGCAGAACTTCAAAGGGATTTATTATATATATTTTTTTGAATTTCGTTTTAAATTAACTAAAATACGTTTTTTAAGTTGAGTTCTGAACATTGCGAACTAAAAATTTTATTTTTTTTTTTAAATAAAAGCATAATTTTATGGAAGATGTTGTTAAACACATTCTCAATATTGGCGCTTTTCATCAGAATTGAATAAGGGAGTTAGAAAGGTTTCGGCAAAACCCTGATGGAAAGTGTCATGCCGTGATCGTTCAGTTTGTTCACTAATTTGTATATAAGGTTTACTCAAAGATTTGGCAAAAGCTTGAGTGAACTAATTCTTTTAAATATTAATTACTAGCTTTATTATTTTTGGAGGGAGTTTTATTTACCAAACAGAATTCTTGAAGTTTAGTTTATTGCACTTACAGCATTTGCAACTTGTGGGATATGATGAGATACTACATACATATTTTTCTATTCCTCTATTCAACAAAAAAGCTATTTGTTGTTTGCAGACTACATCATTTACAGATGATTTTAAATTACACAAACTTTAAAGATATGATGCATGTGTTTCAGCTGCCCCCGCGACAGAAAAATATATACGACACTCAAGATAAGATTAACCAGTTTTTTTTATGATTTTGGCGGTCGTACGTATACAGCTCTCCGTATAAAGTACCCTAAAATTTTTACCTTTTCAAAAAAAATGGACTTAATGAAGCCGAATTTTGGACACGGATAATACACCATTGGATAGGTCTTCAAAAAACCTTTCGATCGGTAAAAAATGCTCATATACATAGTTTCTTTTGAAGAAATGTAAAAAATCCTCGAAAAACAAAAAAATCTCGATTTTCCCAATCCCCTTTTGACTCGCTAAATGTGAGATTGGTCAGCTAAGAAAAAACAGGTAACTCTTATTCAGGACAATCGGTGGGTGCCCTCTGAAAGATCTTCCTTGTCAGTGGTATGGTGTAAACATTGCTTTAAAAGATTAAGGTACCCATTTAAAAAAAATTGGGTATGTTTAAATCGATAAATTGCATTGTATGATGCATTAATAAATTTTAAGCACATACATATAAAGGTTATTTTGTTTAAGTTTCATTTGAAAAAAAAAAAATACTTGAATTTCCTATTAACAACAAATTGTTTAAACTTTTTATTGTTAGAGATTGAATTACCATGCATATATTCATTTTATGGTTTCTTTGAACCAAAGAGTTAAGTATTTGTTTTCTTTTTTTAAATCGAATGTTAAATACTTTAAATTTAGTGTTTCCAGATATTTAAATTTGTTTAGGTAATTATACCATATCCAATCTTATTTAAAAAACTTTTACATTTTAATTTTAGGTATCTTTAGAAAGTTTTATATAATTGCAAAACTAAATTTTAAAATTTTTTAAATATGGGGGGTTCTTCGTCAACCGGGCCACAGCTCTCTCCAAAATTGGTATGGGTTTAAATTTTTTTTTCAAAAATTCGACAGGCGGTTTTTGAATTTCAATATGGTGGATCCACTATGACACCCAATTTTTTAAAAACATTACGGATTCGCTTAAAACTCTTTAAAAACGGGTTTTTTTGGTCGCTTAAGAAGAGTCTGAAGTTGGAATTTTAAAACTCAAAATGGCGGATTTAAAATGGCGACCAATATTTTTGAAAATTAGCCTATTTGCTTGAAACTTTTTATGCTACGAGTTTTTGGGGTCGCTAAATAAGAATCTGAGGTTAGATTTTCATAAGGCAGATTCCAATTTAGCAATCCAACAAATCTGTGCGTAAAGAGTTTTTAGTGCATCTGTTATTTAAAAATGCCTGCGAATTTAGTACTCAAACCTTTAAATCATGATAATGTTTTGCGGAAGATTTGGGTGTACTTGCCAAAGCAAGATTTTTTTTAGAAAAAATAATGTTATATTACTTTGCTATTTCATCCACAACAAATTGAAATATCAGTTGAGGACCCGATTAAAAACCCAAAAGAGCTGTACATTCCGTAAGTGAGAGCAAAAATAATTAAAAAAAAGTGTTTTTACATTTTGGAGAGTATAAAAGATTCTGCACAAGAATATACCACTCTCACTTGTTTTATGTACATTTGACAAACAAATGGAAAATTTTTATGCGAAAAGCTTAAACTTGGTGAAAAAGTAGTTTTGGTAAAAAAATGATTTTTTTTCACGAAAAACAAAATTATGTTAAAAAAAAAATTTAATGAACCCAAAATTTATGGTGAAAAAAAATTTTGATGAAAAGAAAAATTTAATGAACCCAAAATTATTGTTGAAAAAAATTTTTGATGAAAAAAGGTTTTTAATGAAAAGAAAAATTTTTTGATGTAAAAAAATTTATGAAAAGAAAATATGAAAAAAAAATTTTTTTGGTAAGAAAAAAATTGATAATAAAAAATTTGATAAAAAAATTTGATGAAAAAAAATTTATGAAAAAAAAAAAATTATGAAAAAAATTTTGATGAAAAAAAAATTTGTAACAAAAAAAAAATGAATAAAAAAAAATTAATGAAAACAAGTAGAAAAGTTAAATTCGACTTGACCGAATCTATGAATACCCTCCACAATGCATTTTTTTTAAAGGATAGTACATTTTAACGTGAAAAAATTAACAATTTTGATTAGAAATATTTTATTTTAAGTAAAAACTCTTTTTTGTCATAAAAAAAAAAAATAACTAATTTTTTTTTTTTTTTATGTAAAATTTTTTTCGAGTGTAATGTTTTTTTACGGTAAATATTTTGTTTTGAGTAAAAACTCTTTTTTGTTATTTAAAAAAAAAAAAAAACATACTAATTTTTTTTTGAGTGTAAAATTTTTTTCGAGTGTAATGTTTTTTTTACGGTAAAAATATTTCTAGTGAATGCACGTACGTATGTACAAAAAATATTGTCATTTTTGTAAAAAAAAACTATTTTTTTTTTGTGTAAAATTTTTTTGAGTGTAAATTTTTTTTTGGGTTTAAAATTTTTTTTGAGTGTAAAACTTTTTTCGAGTGTAATTTTTAAGTTACCAATGCTTTTAAAACTAAACAACTTTAAAAAGCATTGCTTTAAAATTAAACAAGTTTGAAAAACATTGTTTAGTTACCACCAATGGTTTTTAAACTTGTGAAAACACGTGGCATTTTAGATGAAACTAATCTTAAATTCAGGGTTTTACTTATAACTTTTGAACCACTGGACCGCTTGAGCTGAAATTTAATACCAAACAGACCCGGGGAACGGCAAAGATACATGCCATGCTTTAGCAGTCTCATTATTGTCCTTCGAAAGTTATCGTATTTTTTATCTCGTAAATTCGCGAAACACCCTTGCCGAAATTTACTCTTTTGCTCATAACTTTTGAACCACTGGACCGATTTGGCTGGATTGCAATACCAACCTGACCAGGTAAATGACCAACATATATGCCAAACTTCAGTAGCCTCTGTAAAGTCTTTCAAAAGTTAGCGTGTTTTCTACGGACGGACAGACAGACAGACAGACAGACGGACATCGCTAGATCGACTTAAAATCGATCGAGGATCATAAATATATATACTTTATGGGGTGCTAGACCAATATTTCGAGGTGTTACAAACGGAATGACAAACTTATATATACCCTCTATCACTAGAGTGGAGGGTATAAAAAATTGATGAAAAAAAATTGATGAAAAAAAAATAATTGACAAAAACAAATTAATGAAAAATAAAATTGATGCAAAAAGAATTTGATAAAAAAAAATTTCATGAACAAATAACACAGTGCAACAGCCCAATTAGGGCCTCAACCAAACCAAGATCGTTTGAAAGTACTTATGTGTATTAATCAAATCTTTTTTATAGCCCACTGAATTTTTAAATTTTTTTTGAAAGGCGTGGGAAAAAAGTCGAAAAAAATTATGTTAATGTTCTTTTGAGCTTGAAATAGTGTTTGGATGTCTTCAATAGAATTTTATGGGTAACTTTTTTCTAGAGTACGCTAATCTTTTATCTCCCGTTTTAATGGGTCATTTAAGTAATTTTTTTAAGAAATGGCTCAAAAGTATACTATGACTTGCGTTTAAGTGGTTAAAATGTTCTACGAATATGTTCAGCATCAAATTTCACTGGGGGTTTCCGAAGGCAGAAAGTTCGACCGGTATAAAATAAATACATAAAAAAGATTAATTGTAAAGTATCATTAATTTTTTATATTTTTCCTATATTTGTTAGTTACAATTGTATAAGGTTTTTGGCAAAGAATAAAAAAAATTAATGACACATTACAATTTATCTTTTTTCTGCATTTTCCTTATACCAGTCGAACTTTCTGCTTTCAGTAACCCCTAGTGAAATTTGATGCTGAACATATTCGTAAAACATTTTAACCCTTTAAACACAAGTCTTAGTATACTTTTGAGCCATTTCTTAAAAAAAGTACTTAAATTACCAATAAATACGGCAGATATAGGGTTAATATATTCTAGAAAAAAATTCCCTATCAAATTCTATTGAAGACATCCGAACACTATTTTAAGCTCAAAAGAACAGTTACATTATTTTTTTCGACTTTTTTCAAACGCCTTTAAAAAACAAATGAAAAATTCAGTGGGCTATAAAAAAAATTTGAGACGTTACAGAGCAAAACCCATTGGGGGCTTTGCTACTACACACAAGTACTTTCAAACTGTTTTGGTTTGGTTGAGGCCCTAAGAAATGTGTCACAGTTGTGTCACAGTGTAATTGGAGAAAAAAAATTGATAAAAAAAGGATGAAAAAAAAAAAGTTTGATGAAAAAAAAAAAAATTTATGAAAAAAAAAAAATTGATAAAAAAAAAGTTTGATGAAAAAAAAATTTATGAAAAATTTGATGGAAAAACAAAATTTGATGAAAAAAAAAAAGTTTGATGAAAAAAAAATTGATGAAAAAAAAAAAATTTGATGGAAAAAAATTTTATGGAAAAAAAAAAATTTGATGAAAAAAATTTTTTTTTTGTTGAAAAATAATTATGTTACTTTTTATTCACCAGCTGGTGAAAAACGGGTTTATTCACCACGAGGTGAATTATTATCCAAGTTACAAACCCAAGTTATTAAAATTTTTGGTTTTAAGAAAATGAAAATAGTAATTATTGGTTTCTTTTTCGTTAATTGTTAGCTCAAACTGAGGTGGCGTCCTGCAATTTTTTTAAAATTAGACACCAGCCTAAAAACATTATCATGTTAAAATGGCAAATTTACAAGTAAAGTGGTAAATTTACAAACAATAATTGTAAATTTACAAAAAAAATGTTTAAAATTTTCCAATTTTTGGTGGTGATAGTTTTTAATCCACAAAAATTACTGAACAAAAAAATAATACCGAAAAAAGAAAATAAATTTCAACTATAATTTTAGGACTTCGAAAATTTTATGAAAATTTTTTTTAAATCTTTTTTATAATTCTTTACTCCAAAACGCAAAAAAATGTGTCTGGGAATCAGATAATATACAAAAAAAAATATTTTTTTTTTTGTTAAACATACATAAAATAAATGAAAGATTAAGAAAATTGTTGTGGGTCTCTAGATTAAATGCATTGCTTAAGTTGGAAAAAAAGTTTTTCTGTATAAGTCAGTCACAAAACCTACTATGAGTTAAACAAACTACGTTTCGACACTGATGTTTGTATACCGATCATAGCCTAAGTAGTTAAGGCGCCGGTATACAAAACCATGAGTGATTTTCAGAAGCACAGGTTCTAATCTCATGGCAGGCTAGTCTGTTGATAAAAAAACATATGAAGAATTTTTCTAGCAAATATCAAACCATCAATTTAATATAATGTCCTACTGATGACGTAGAAGTGGCTACAGAAACCATGGTCTAGGGTAAATTCACATTTAGTTTAATCTTTAGAAGACACAATTTTCTACTTCAACCAAAAAACACAAAACATAAATCCTCGTAATAAACTTTTTTTTTGTAAATCAACTAGAGTCCTCGTAAAAAAATTTTCAACATTTTGTCAATTTTTTTTTTTGAAATCTTTTTCAATAAACAAAAAATTTTTTTTAAAAAAATAGAAAATTTTCCAAAAAAAAATTTTTTTTTTGTTAAACAACATCAATCCTCGTAATAACATAATTTTTGTAAAATAACAGTTTTTTTTTGTAAATCAACTAGAATTCTCGTAATAAAAACATTGTTGTAAAATTACATTTTTTTTTTTTGTAAAATGACCTTTCAAAATGGTAGAATACAATTACGAAAATAAATTTGTAAAATTACCAATAAAACTGTAGTTCTCGTTTGAGCAAAGTACAAGATTTTTTGTAAAAAAGCAAGAAAAATTGTTATATATTGGTAGAACGCGATTACAAGGCATTTGTGTTTTTTTGAGTGTAGTAATTTGACAAAGTTTTGTTTTTTTTGTGTGTAGGAGCAATTTCAGCTTTTGAATTAATCCCTACTTGCGGTACATTTCAACCCTCTGTGCAACGTAAATTTACTAAATTTACGTATTTGGAAATTCTTTTTGAACAATTTTAAATAACACATAGGTGTTTTCCTCCTATCAACGGTGATATTCAAGTTTACAACCATTGAAAAAAAAAACAAAAAAATAAAATAAAATGCACAAATATTTGTGCTCATTCAATACAAACAAAACAAAAAATAAAACATTTCATATTATTTCAGATTTTTGTTTTAAATACGAGTTGTACGTAAAAGTTCAATTACCTTCCGTTCGATGGTAGTGGAAATCCGTCCAGTGTCCATGAAATTTGTGGTGTTGGATTTCCGGCTGCTGAACATTTTAAACTTACAGCTGGGCCCGGCTGTAAAGTTTGTTCAATAAAACTATAAAGTAAAACTGGTGGGGCATCTGTAAATAAAACGCAAATGCAAATGCAGAAAAAAAAACATACATGAACAATGCAGAAAAATAAAGAGTTAAAAATCAAATTAAACAGTATGTTGTCGTTGTAACAGAGTTTTTTTTTTTTTTGGTATTTTTTTTAAATAAAATGTGGTAAAACAGAATAAGTTAAAATGAAACAAACAAATTACAAAATATCAACTAAAATCTGTTTGTTTTTCTCTGTGTGTTCGAGTGTTATTTACCTCCTAATTGCAATTCAGCTGTAGCCTGAAATGTATCTCCTTCTGGTCGTCTGACAACACATTGATACATACCACGATTTTCACGACTAACTCGTGTTACCATCAAAGTATCTTCTATGCGACCAGATGATGGTAATTGACGTCCATCTTTGTACCACAATATATTTTGCATACCCACTGGACTGCCATTACTAGTGACCAAACAACGAAATTCCGCTGTACCACCCATATGAACACTAAGAACATTTGGTTGTATTTCTACTTGTATGGGTGTGGCCACTGATAAGCGTAATTCTGCACTTGCCTCACCACCCACATTACTGGCTGTACATTTGTAGACACCAGAATCTTCTCCGGTTACCGCTTCAATGGCTAGAATGGGACCCAGTAGACGTACTCGTGGGCCACTAAGTACGGGCAGCGGACCGGGACCGTTGTGTGTATACCAACTAAAATAAAATAGAAAAAAAAAATTAATGATTATAAACTTTAAAAAATAAAAAGTAATATATTTTTAACAATATATTTTTCTGTAACAATATTTTTTTAATAAATGCTTAATTTTTGCAGTTAAATCTATCTTCCATATGGGTGAAATTAAAAAATTTCAGTGTTTTTGAGCCAAAAATACACTATCAAAATATTTTTCAATTTGGCAAATCATTTTATTGGAGTCGATATGTTACCTTGCTTCAAATAAAAATAAAACAAGTAAGAAAAGTATAGTCGGTCAAGACCGACCATATTATACACTACACCATTGTTTTTCGTAAAATGGGTCCCAAGTTTTAAAATGAACCGATTTTTGTTAGGTCTTTAATTAGTGCAAAAAACACACACAAACCAAACCTGTGCTGAATTATCATTTTTTTGTCAATAGACTGATTTAACTGAATATCTGTGGAGTTTAAAAAAACGCATTTAAGTCGATTTAAGTTATTTTGTCAAAAAGATTTAAAGTAGCCTTTTTTGGCTACAAAAAACACTTTTACCATGATTTTTTTAAAAATATGAATATAAAATAATCTGTATTAAATTTAAGTCGACAGATATTTTGTTTCTAGACCTTATTTCTGTTAGGTCGAGAGTTATCGAAACTTTCCCGACGGTCCAAATTGTTTCATAAGGGGGCAACGAAATTTTTAAATACTGATCTGACCGATAAGCCGAGACACACCAAAAACCCGATTTAAGTGTAATTTTGCAAAAATTTTAGGATACAGTAGGTAGTCTAAAGTTCAAATAAATATGAAAATGCTGGCGAATTTTGTACTCTAGCCCAAAGCATTAAATCATGATAATGTTTGGCTAAAGATTTGGGTGTTGGGTAGAGGGGGGCATATTTGCCACCCCCACTTATATCTTAAACTAAGAGAGGTATCAAATTATGTTAAATGAGTCAAATGTGTATTTATCAATTATCTTTTACACTACGAACTTCGACTGTTCTACTTTACACGTGAACGCGGACAGATGTGTTTTTGTATTTTTAGGTTGCTAAAAAAATATTACCTACACTCAAAAAAGTATGTCGGTAAAATCTACTACAAAAGCCAGTTGTTTTGACTACATTTTGTTGTTGAAAAGGCGTCCACCACATTTTACGTTAAAAACAACTGAACATGTTGTTGTTTTTAACTATTGATTTTCAACTACAAAATGTAGTAAAAACTACCACAGAATACGGTATACAGTTGTTTTTACTACACTTGCCTGAAATTTTATTTAAAAAATTTCTTAAACGTTTAAGTGATGGATATTTAATTATTTAAAAAGCAATACATTTCAGTTGGTTGTACAGAATTTCGACATGAAATTAAAATTTCTTTGGTGTATTTATCTGGAATTATAGAAGAAAAAAATTATATTAATAAAATGTTAAACAAAATAAATTGATTGGATTTACCTTTGTTTTTTTAATAGTTCATTTCAAATTTTCACCGCTACTGATCAAAATTTGTCTGGAATAATAAAAACGAAATGCTTTGGCAAAATTGATTTATAAAAAAAAAAAATTAATTTGCAATGTTTCAAAAATGTATGTACCTGTTCTGTTGTATACAAAGAAAAGAAAGATGGCACGCTCATAAGAAAACAAAACACTGCACACATTTTATTTTGGTTTTTTCCGATTGGTTTTTACGCACGCTTATGTGAGCGCTATATTATACACACATGTTATCTCATTTATCCACTTATTTTCTTTCGCTCAAGAATATTTTTCCAAAAACATATTTTTTGTTATAATTAAATTTAATAAATTGTAATTTAATTTATTTAGATATTATTCATTTGGTATAAAAATAATTCCTTCCGCATCCCGCACAACCAACTCGCTCGACACATTCGTTTGCAATAAAAATTTCTAGAAAAAAAACGAGTTTTAGAAAAAAAAACTAAAAACAACTACATAAATCAACTATTGCTACAGTGTAGTATATTTTTTGTAGTTATTTTTTGAAACTACTACAAAAAAAAGTTGTTTGAGATTTTTTCATACAAAAACGACCGAAATTGTAGTTAAAAACAACAGCTACTACTTACTACACAAACGACCGTCATGTAGTAACTGCAATAATTTTCTGAGTGTAGTCATTATATCTTGTAATAACTTTGTGATTTTGTGAGTTACAAACATATTGCTCATTGTGTTATACCGTTACTATCCATTAAAAAAGACTGCAATGAGTTTGTTTTAATAAGGAATAATTAAGTGTAAAAAGTTTTATCGCTAGGTTGAGGATGGGGTAGTTTTGGCGGCGAATGTACCCCAATGGGGCATATTAGTCGACGGTAGATGCACTCCATGGGGTTCATACGCCCCTTAAAATAGTACCCCATGGGGTTACTGGTTTAGGTTTTACAGCACTTCAAAAAAAAAAAAAATTCTAATGTGCCCCTATCTACCCTACTTGCCAAAGCAAAGTTTTTTTTTTAGAAAAAATAATAAAACGAATTGAAATATAGGTCGAGGACCCTATTAAGTTTATATATTATTGATCTCTTTCTAAGACAATCTAGCTACATATGCATATCCGTCCATCTGTTTGTGGAAAGCAATATGCAAAACTAAAAGAGCTGTAAATTTGGTAAATGAGTTAATTACTTAAGTGCAAAAAGTTTTTTTTTACGTTTTAAATAGCTAGATGATTCGGCATAAAAGAATTTAACTCTCTTACTTGTTGTTTATACATTTGTTGAACAAATGGAACATTTTTATGTCAGAATTTTAGACTTACAAGGGAAGTCTCCCTAGTGTCACCCGCGGATCTTTATGGAATTGGTTTTATTTTGTAGATCAGAAAAAATAAAGGGACACGTATTTTTTTTAGCGGCCCAAATTCATATTTAGGTGGTAAAAAGGAGGGGGGAAGACAATGCCATTTTTCGTTTATCTCTTATATTATGCAAAGAAACCTAGTCATGTTACATACCGAATGAAAGGTCTTTGGAAAACCTATCTACGTGTGCTAAGAACGTGCCAAACATGCACAACTTTCGTCATATTGAGTAAAAACCAAAATTTTAGTACATTTTTGTTAATAAGTCGAAAAATATTAACTTCTTTGGACCGTTGTTAGCACCACGAGATAGGTATTTTTAATACCTTTAATCTGATCCCACACATGCCTATATTAATTTTGTTTAAATAGGCGTAAATCGTAAAAAACTGAAAAAGGTCAATTTCCCCCATACAAATCGACCCCCCTTAAAATGAGTTTGGGCCGCTAAAAAAAATACGTGTCGAATTAATTTTCGTTCTTAACAACATATCCAAATTTCATGAAGATCGGAGGGTGACACCAGGGAGACTTCCCTTGTTAGTGAAAAAGTAGTTTTGGTAAAAAAAAAAATAAGAAAAATTTAAAAGAAAAATTTTTTGATGAAAAACAAAATTTTGATAAAAAAAAAGTTTTGATGAAAATAAAAATTTTGGTGAAAAAAAAAAAATATTTTTTGGTGAAAAAAATTTCTTGATGAGGAAAAAAGAAAAATATTAAATCTTATGAAAAAAATTAAAGAAAAAAAAAAAAAAATTATGAAAAATAATTATGTTAAGTTTTATTCACCATTTGGTGAAAAACCTTTTTGGTTTTAAGAAAATGAAATTATTAAAAACGTTAAAAAATTTTGATATTTTATTTTATATGACGAAAAGTTGTGTATGTTTGGACACGTTCTTTGCACAAGTAGATAGGTTTTCAAAAGACCTTTCATTCGCTCTGTAACATGACTAAGTTTTTTTTCCATAATATAGGAGATAAACGAAAAAAACTGAAAAATTACCGTTTCTTCCCCCCTCATTTGCACCCCCTAAATATAAATTTGGGCAGCTAAAAAAAATACGTGGCCCTTTATTTTCTCTGCTCTACAACTGATTTTTGTAGATTTTTCTCTCCTGAATCCAAATCTTCCCTCAAATCTTTCTAGCGCGTACCGTTTTCAAGATATTTGCTGTTTTGTTGTTTTCAACAAATAGGACTTCATTTCATATAAACTAGACCTCCTGATTCCAAAACTGCAATCCAAATTTTTCTAGCATGTTTCGTTTAGGTGATATTAAACTGTACGCGCTAGAAAAAATTGGATGACAGATTTGGATTCACTGGGAGGATTTTGTTGTCGAACATTGTAATTATTTAGCAATAAATCGAAAACAGAATCAGCTAAGATTTTTGGGCATTTTTGTAATTTTCGCTTGCTACTACCACACGAGCACTGATTTAATCTAACTTAAAAAAAAAGCAAAACAGAACTACTGTTTTTATTTTCTTAAAACCAAAAATTCTAGTTACTTTGGTTTGCAACTTGGACAATAATTCACCTTTTGGTAAATTAAAAAGAATATTCACCAGGTGGTGAACAAAACGTAGTATAATTATTTTTCATTAATGTTTTTCTTTCATCAATATTTTTTTCATCAATATTTTTTTTAGCAAAATTTTTTTTCATCAATATTTTTTTCATCAATATATTTTTCATCAATATCTTTTTTCATCTTTTTTTCATCAATATTTTTTTTTTTCATCAGTATTTTTCTTTTATAAAAAAAAAAACAATTTTGTGTTCATCTAAAATTGTATTTTCTTTAATCATTATTTTTTTTATCCATAATTTTTTCTCATCAATATTTTTTTTCATTAATATTTTTTTTATAAATATTTTTTTATCAGTATTTTTATTCACAAAAATTTTTTGTTCATCAATATTTTTTTATAATTTTTTTTTACAATATGTTTTTTCATCAATATTTTTTTTTATCAATATTTTTTTTAACAATTTTTTTAATATGTGTTTTTTCGTAAATTTATTTTCCATAAATATTTTGTTCAATCATTTTTTTTTTGGTTCTTATCAAAAATTTAATTTTCTACATTTTTTCTCACTAAATACTTTTTTTTATCAATAATTTTTTTTTTATTAAAATTTTTTTTTCATCAAAGACTTTTTATCGCCAAACACAGACAAACGGATATATGGATATCATGTTTTGGAAACCTTTAAAAATCAATAATATATAAACATAATGGGTTCTTTGAATACAGTCATAAAAACTTAAAATTCAGAAAGAACTTCTATACACGGTGAGCCTCAGCGATGTTCAGGTTGAACTTTAGTGTCGACGAAAAGTGTAAGCGCAGTTCGATTTCTACATGAATAAATGTCACAAAACTGTTAACAGCGAAATCGTAGCTGATCGCATTCGCGAGATATCGCGAAATTAGTGTTTTTGTATTTTCTTAAATTTTGACAATGAAGTTTTTTAAATATCTTCAAAAACTGGGTATGCAGTTTTAATTGTATTTATTTACATGTCACAACACAGTTAACAGCGAAATCATATCTTCTCAATTTCGCGAGAAATCGCGAAATTACTTTTTTGCTGTTTTTATTTTTGTTTTTATCTTCATACATATATGATTTTTTTAAATTTCATAAAAACATGGTATTCAGTTTTACTTGTGGTTGATCAAAGGTCACACAGCTGTTGACATCAAAATTGTAGGTGCTAAATTTCGCGAGATATCGCGTAATTATATATATATTTTTTTTTTTTATTATTATATTTTAAACTCGGTTCTTTAGAAATGATAAAAAAAAGTGGTAAGCAGTTTGATTTGAACATGCTGGAAGAAATTAAAACTGCCCCCAAAAAAATTATAGCTGCTCACTTTCGCGAGAAATAGCGAAAAACAGCTTTTTGGGGGTATTTCTTGTTTTGATTAATAAAAGAAGTTTCTTTAACATTGTTGAAAAACACGAAATGCAGTTTGACTTGCTATTGATCAAAGGTCATAAGGCTGTTAACATTTAAATTCTAGCTGCTTAATTCTTCGAGATATCGCAAAAAAACTCGCTTATCTACTATTTATTCATTAATTTGTGTTATTTGTGGTCTGTAAAAACATATACTTCAATTAACGACAAAAATGTGGTATGCAGTTTGAATTCGAGGTTATTAGAGGTGACAAAACTGCAAGCATAAAATTTATAGACGATCAATTTCCCGAGAAATCGCAAAATTACTGTACGAGCTTTTATAATAAATTACTTTTTTTTCTTTGGTATCAAAAAAAAAATAAAATTTAAGTAACGACAAGTATATGGTATGCAGTTTAAATTGCCCGTAACTGAAGGTGGTAAAACTGCTGAAATCTATATATTGACGCTAATTTTCGCGAAAAATCGCGAAAAATTTTTCAATTTTTTTTTCATTTATTTTGTATTGTAATATTATTATGCACTCTCTTTTTCTTCAAATAATTCATAACCATTTATTAACTTTGCGATTCCTTAAAGAATTGACCACATAGGTCTTTTGTGTTAGCAGTTTAATGTATTTTTATCATGTACAAATAAAAATGCATACCACGTTTTTACACCATTTCAAAAGAACATGCAAAATTTAAAAAAAAATAAAAAAAAAAAATATATATAAATAATTCCGCGAAATCTTGCGACAGTGTACACCTACAACTTTGATGTCAACACCCTTATGACCTTCGATCACGTACACATTAAAGTGCAAATCAGCTTTCCACAACATTTGAAAAAAACATAGAAAAAGTTAAAAAACAAAAATTGACAAAAAGGTTATTTCGCGATTTCTCGCGAACTAAAGAAGATAGGATTTCGATGTTTACTGTTTTGTGACCTTTAAATAAGTACAATGAAAACTGTATACTCAGTTTTTGAAAATATTTAAAAAACTTCAATATCAAAATTTTTTAAAATATAAAATCACTAATTTCGCGATATCTCGCGAATGCGATCAGCTACGATTTCGCTGAAAACAGTTTTGTGACAACTAATCATGTAGAAATCGAACTGCATTTACACTTTTCGTCGACACTAAAGTTCAACCTGAACATCGCTGAGGCTCACCGTGTATACATGAAATAATGACGTTTTTTAAATACTTGCAAAAGAGTCTTTAATGTAATAACAAGTCACTAATTTAAACCATTTTATTAAGTTTCTACTAATTCATGTTCTTGTGCTTTTTACTGTTTGTTTTAATTTTCATGTTGTTTGTTGTCACATATGAAAATGCAATTAACAGAGTTAACAGACCTAACATATCAAATAAGTTTAAGTTAATTTTAACCCTTTAGCATCAAGGGATGTCTGAAGACTGCTGTTTGCCTTTACCTTTTTTCAAAATTTGGTTATTTAACAAACATACGCCTCAAATAACTGAAAAATAAATTTGAGTTAATATCAATCATACGCCACATATGACAGCCAAATATCATTTATTTAAAAAATAATCATACGCCACGTATGGCAGTTAATAGTAAAATCACCAAGGAGAGGACTTCAATGCGAATGCATATATTTTTCTGTTAGTCTTACAATTAGTAGAGTTTGCAAATAATCGAAATATTTCACAACCGCGATTGCGATTCAAAAAAATCACCGTTAATAGCGATTATCGATTAATCGATTTTTTTAAATAATTTGAATTGCAATTGCTTAAAAAAAAACGCTTTTAAAATTTATATTTTAGAACGAACGAAAATACAAAAATTATTATTGAATAAATAAAAGTATGTATAAATTTTCGAATTTCCCCAGCAAAAATAAATCGAGATTTTGTCAAAATTTTTGTCACATCTTCTTTTTAGAGCATCTCATAGCGCATCCAAAGAAAGCTCTTGAGAATGCAGTAAAAGTAACGGAGAAAAATATTAATTTTTGGTTAAGATTTTTTTAATTTATAATATCAAATTCCTTGTTGTTAAAATCTTACATAGGTACTTTCCTTTTTAAAATCTAATACTTTTTTTAATGATAAAATATGATTTATGGGGAAAAAATACAAGATTTCACTGCACCTTTGTTGCGCTTAAATCAACTCTACAAAGAGATTTTGAATCAGTGCAGAAAGATACACATTTCCACTGCGTCTTAATAGCGCATTGTCTGTGCAACCAAAGAGCGCTCCAAACTGTTACATCGCTTAAAGACATCATGCCTGAATTTAGGTGATTACGATCCGATTTTTGACCGGTGATTTCTTTCTAAAAGCTGCTTCCAGTTCAGCAAAAATGCTGCTAGGTCATGTCAGAATACCTGCCGATGGTCAGTGAAGAGCTGATTGTAGGAAAATTTATTTAAATGTTTTGCAAGGTCACCTTCAGGCGGCAACCAGCGATCAAAGTTTGAAAAAAATATATTTTTCGACAAAATTTCTTGTCCGAATTTGACTAAATCCTAACAAAGCTCTTTTTTTAAACAAAATTGAGGGGTTACTAAGAGTATAATTTTAATTTAACTTCAAATTTGAATGACTTAATGAAAAAAAGGAAAGAGGGATTGCAAACAGGTAAAAGAGTCATGGGCCAAGATTGTATATGTGACCCGGCCTATGAAAAGGTGGCTTACGACTCAAAAAAAGAAATTGCGAGAAACAGCTGGATTTTCAATAAAATTCTGTTTTTCTTTCATTTGTGCTCTTCTTTCTCCACATTTTTAGTACACTTATAAGCAAGTAAAGGACTTTTTAGTTTTTACCACGTGAAAGAGCTTGTCAAAAACCATCGAAACCAAAAAAAAAAGTGGAAAACTATTTTTTGAGTCATAATGCGTTTATGATACCTGCTTTTTTCAAGTTACTTGTTGCTGCATTTATTAGGGTTTTTCTATGGGAATTACGATAAATTCAAATCTTTTTGTTGAAGTTATCAAAATTTTTATAGAAAAACCCTAATAAATGCAGCAACAAGTAGCTTGAAAAAAGCAGGTATCATACGCACTTAAGCAACCTTTTCATAGGCCGGGTAACATATATTAAATTTGTTATAAAACAAGCGTATTTCATAGAAAATGATTAATCGTAATCGCATGATTTTTTTGTCGATTACAAATACGATTAATTGGTGCGATTAGTCGCGATTACGATTACAATTTTAATCGTTTTGCAAACTCTAACAATAAGTCTTAGAACAGCATAAACTTACTATATTTGCTGCAAATCAAAGATTTTGCTTTAAAATGATATCGATTCGTTATTTTTTGCATATGAGACATTCCACACCAAATGTCCCGCTACAGAAAAACATTTGTCCCGTGAAGTTCTGAATATGTTGTATGAATAGCAAAAATTTTTTTAAGAAAAGTCAATTTATCAAAAATCCGGCCACTTATGTTTAAAATTTTTTTTTAACTTTAGATATTTGTTTGTCCACACAAAAAATTCAAACATATATTTTTCGTTTTTCTCGAGAAAATCGCAAAATTGAATATTAATATCATAACACTTTTGTAATTTGCTTGTATTTTCCTGTTTTAACGTTGCGAATGAGTATTATTAACTTCATAAATATTACTCATACGCTTTGTTGAAACAAAAAAATACAAGCAAATTACTAAATTGTGATGAAATTCAAAATTCAAATGCGATTTTCTCGAAAAAAAAACGAAAAACACATGACCGAATTTTTTTGTGTGGATAAACAAACATCTGATCTAAAAAAAAATTAGGAAAAAAACAAAAGTGGCCGGATTTTTTATAACTTGACTTTAAAAAAAAAAGAAAAATTTCAGAAAAGGTTCTGAAAATTTTTCAAAAAAATTTATTCGTTAGCACATACAAAACTATACAAAAATGTAAATTTTTAAGATTGCGGTGTATTTCGTTTTAATTTGATAAATATTTAAACAAGGCAACTCAACACAAATTTGACCATTTTTCCAATTTTTAACGACGCCTCCTAAACCCAGTTTTTGAAAAATTGAAAAACCAAAAATGCAATTTTCTTAGCTACATATAGGGCTATCCATACAACTTATTCAGAAACTTAAGGTACACATTTTTTTTCGCTGGACATTTGGTGTGGAATGCCTCATATTTTGCTGAAAATGCATATTTATTGTATATTTTGATAGTAATCTGCAATAAATGCATAATTTTAGGTCATATTTTATAAAAAATCTTAGTTTTATCATATTTTCTCCATTTTTATGAGTTTATGTGCACAATTATTATAAATTCGCTAAAAATTTTAAGATTATTCTAGGACATAACTCTCACAAGGGAGGTATCTCAAGCCTTATGAATCGATTTACATGGAACTTAAAATATATATAAAAGGCAGCATTCTAAGGTTGGGGTGTCTCGGCTTATCAGAAATAACGGGGACTAAGAGGTTCAAAAAATGTTAACAAAAAAGTCGAAAAAATCGTTTTCTTTTTTTGGATTTTCAGTCATTTCTTTCTATATATATAATGTTTCCATATGAGAGAAAGGTTTTTTAAATGCCTATCCAACGGTGGCATAACCATTTTTCTTGGAAATGTATAAATAAGGGGTATAGATATGGATGGACCTTCAATATTTATATATATATATTATATATTTGTTCCTTTTACTCCTACAAGGAGCATAGGGCCGTAACAAATATTCAATATTTATATGGATAGGAAATAATCTTTATTAAATTTAATTCGACACGTATACATTGTTTCATAAGGGGACAACAAAATTGTAAAACACTGATATGGCCGATAAGCCAAGAAACCCCAACCTTAAATTCGTCTCTTTTATATAAGGGTTTTAATACTTTCCCTTTCAGTCTCAGATTCTTAGACACTTTTATTTATGGAAAATGTTGCGGATTCTGAAATACTTATCGTGTTCTTTCTTGCAGAAAAAGTTTAATATGGTGGAAAATTTGTCTATAGTTAAGTAAAGTTTTAGATGCTTAGAAATTTTCCCAATAGAAAAAGTTTAATGTTCTGAGAAATTTCTTATAGAAAACGTGTCATAAGTGTCATATTTTGATACATTTTTCTGTTGAAAAAATCTCTCTTCCTATCTAAAAATTCTCAGATTCTGGGACATTTTTCTAATACCCGCACACTGAGACATTATATTATACTAAAAACATTTAGTTCCTGGTTCCTTTATTTTTATTCAAAATGTTAATTTTAAAAGTGAAATTCTTACAAAAACACTCACGTGAAATAGTTATAGTCAATTTTTTTTATCAATTTTAAAAATGTCATAAAATATTAGTTAAGCTAAGTAGAAAATTGCAATCTAGCACAACTTTGAAATATATTCATTTAACTTTCATGTCTAGTCTCATACTGCAGTAAATGTCTAACAGCATCGTCACTATCGCCTTTAAAATCTACAAAAAAAAAACTCTATTTACAGTGCCTCTTTTTTATGTGACATAGACAAGTTTTGTGACACTTTGGATAGTTTCAGAAAAATCTGAAGTACAACATAATTTTTATGTAAATGTAAAAGAAAGTTGAGTTCATTAAAGGAAAGAGAAAAAAAAACACAAACTAAATGTTAAAGTTATAAAATGTTTGCATGAATAAATAAAAATTAATTACAACATTTATTTCCCCACGTTTTGATTCTATTTTACTTTGTATTTACATGTTTACCTATTGTATTAAAAGAAGACAATGAACTTTTTGCAGTGTTTTTTTACTTTGAAGAGGAGATGAAGGGTTGCCATATTTTTTTTATATAAAAAAAAATCTGATAAAATATTAAGGCCACATATGTTAGTATTTTTTCTAGCGTACTAACACTCTTGTGATATACATATTACGACTATCCCGATTAAAAAAATGTCATTTCCTAAAGTTTCAAAATTTTCCGGCAGTTCTCTAAATGTTCTTCTTAAATTTTACCCGTAACTTAAGATTTTGGAAATGTGTAGCATATTTCAAGGACTGATTCTTGTTAAACTCGGCAACACCTACTAGAAACAAGTATAAAAGTTAAATTCGACTTGGCCGAATCTATGAATACCCTCCACAATGCCCATTTTAAGTAATAATAAATAAACTAACGTGAAAAAAATAACAGTTTTGATTAGAAATATTTTATTTAGTTAAAAAATTTTTTTTTTAGTAATTTTTGAAAAAAAAAAAAAATAATTTACTAATTTTTTTTTGAGTGTAAAATTTTTTTTGAGTGTAAAATTTTTTTCGAGTGTACTTTTTTTTTTGTTTTGGTATAAAAATATTTTTGAGTGACAAAAATACGTTGTAAAATATTTTTGTGACTTACCAATGTTTTTAAAACATGTTTAACGGGTTTTTAACACGTGAATTTTAGGTGAAGCTAATCTGAAATTCACGGTTTTGCTAATAACTTTTGAACCACTAGACCGATTTGGCTGAAATTTAATACGAACGAGGCTGGGGGAACGCAAAATATATATGCCAAGCTTCAGCATCCTCAGAATTGCTTTTCAAAAGTTATAGTGCTTTTTATCTCAAAAATTCACGAAAAACCCTTGCCGAAATTCAGTCTTTTCCTCATAACTTTTGAACCACTGCACAGTGATTCGTTTCATTGGCAAAAATCAAAAAAAAAAGTATGTCTTCAATGTTGATGATTTTTTGTATTTTTACAGTTTAATAGTAAACTAAAAGAAATATGTACTTTTCTTATTTTTAAGAAGTCATATGTTGCCACAAGAGGGCGCTAAAGTATGGAAATTCAACGCTATTGTGTTAAAACCTAAAAATTGATTTTTATAGGTTTACTAAAATAATTATTAAAAATCGAATTTTAAAGATATCAATGAACTTTTTTTCGCAATAGTTACTTAAATATATTTGCTAAAAGTTGTATTTGCAATTTTTTTGAACTAATCTTAAAATACATTTTTGTAATGCTCTGAAATCTATACTTTTTTCTACCGAATCCCCAAAAATTGACAAATTTTGATGGAATGCATAAAAAAAGTTCGTGAGTCAAAAAATTATTTTTTTCGCTTTTTCGATAGCTCGGACTATGGTTTATAAGGGAAAACAATAAAAATAACTAAGTTTTTGTCTGAAGTTGGAAAAAAGTTAGTTTTTTTTTGTGACTTTATTTAATTTTTTTCAAAAGCTTTATTATTAATGGAAAAAATATTAGAAAAAAATCCAATATTAAGTATTTTTTCTTTACACATAGATATATTATATAGTATTCTGTAAAAATATAATAAAAAATCAGAAAAAAATTATGCAGTACGTGGGCCGTTTTGCTTTAAAAGTTATCTACGACTTTTACTAAAATCCCCAAAATCACCAAATTTTAATGGCCTTCATAAAAAAAGTTCGTGAATAAAATTTTTTTGTTTTTTATTTTTTTTGTACTTTTATCTATGTTTTATAAGATCAAAGAATAAAAATAACTAAGTTTTTTTTTTAAGTTGAAAAAAAAAATTAAAAAAAAAATAAAAAATTGGATTATTGTTTTTTTATTTTTTATTTTATTTACTGTAAATAAATTTAAAAAATACATCAACATTTTAGTGTTTTTTTATATAAAATGATTTATTGTATTGTATACCATAAATTTATAGTAAATAATTCGATAAAATAAGTATACAGTGGGCCATTTTGCTTTAAAACCAATATTTGATTTTCGTTGGTATCCCAAATCAAAACCAAATTTTTTTTTGAGATACATAAAAAAAGTTCGTACTTAAAAATTATTTTTTATTGTTTTTTTTAACATCCTGGACTGTTTTCTATACGATCAAATAATAAAAATAACTAAGTTTTTGAAAAAAACGAAAAAAAAAAATAAAAAATTTGAAGTACCAAAAAAAAAAAAAATTTTTTTTTAAGTTTTTTGTTATTAACGGGGTATATACTTAGAAATAAAGCAAGTATTAAACGAGTTTACTTTAAACTTATTTTGAATAAATTTATTTTCGTAATGCAATAGGAAATAAGTGTTGCGAATGTTTTGTTTTTGCAGTTATTATGTATTTTTGACCATATTTAAAAAAGGATATATTAACAGCTTTTTGGTTACTGCAAGCAACTCAACGAAATTTGGCACACTTATTGACGCCAATTGATCTAATCTATATTTAAAATTTGATAGCAATTGAAAGATTTTTAAAATAGTTACAGCTATTTCAAGAAAAAGGATATATGGCAGCCACGCGAGTCCTTGCTCAGATTAAAATACAAATGTTGTACGTCGATGGTTATCTTAATTTCTAAGACAATAACTAAGTTAAGTAATTTTATATCAAGTTTTGTGGCTAAAACTCCACTTTTAAATTTCAGGATATACGACAGGTACAAATGTCCTTCCTCCGATTTGCTCAAAATTTTTATTTTTTTTCTATTAATTAATTTTGTGCCTGCGTACCAAATTTGGAAAATCGTTGACAACTCTTTCTATTTTATTTTTGTGATTAAACTATATTAACACTTTATTGCAGTTTTTAAAAAGGATATATAAATAACTTTTGTTTTAAAAAACCGATTTCAGCGAAATTTGGCACACACATTGACATAACTTATTTAAATTTTTACAAAAAATTTCAAGGGTATCGAGAAATTTTTAAGCGATTTACAATATTTTTAAGAAAAAGGATATATGGCACCCACACGAGTCCTTGCTTCAATATAGAAAAAAATTTACACATAAAATACTATATTAAAATTGGTAACATTGACAAAGTTTGGAAATTTTGTGACCTTTTTTGTAGTTTTAATCACATATTTAAATTTCAGGATATATGGGGGGTAGGCGTGTCCTTGCTCCGATTTTTCCAAAAACTCGTTTTTTTCTTGATTAGATAATTTAATGCTTGTGTACCAAATTTCAGAAATCTGCGACCAATATTCTATTTTTGCCCCCTCGATATATGGGAACGAATCACTGTGCACTGGACCGATTTCGCTGGATTGCAATACCAACCTGACCAGGTAAATGCCCAACATATATGCCAAACTTCAGGAGCCTCCGTTAAGTCTTTCAAAAGTTAGCGTGTTTTCAACAGACAGACAGACAGACAGACAGACAGACGGACAGACGGACGGACGGACGGACGGACGGACGGACGGACGGACATCGCTAGATCGTCTTAAAATCGATCGAGGATCATGAATATATATACTTTATGGGGTCCTAGACCAATATTTCGAGGTGTTACAAACGGAATGACAAACTTATATATACCCTCTATCACTAGAGTGGAGGGTATAAAAAAGTCTCGCATGCCAGATATTTTTTTCTGTCAAGTGAATTATTACACTATACAAAAATTCACTTGACATGAATTTGATGAACAAATAATAACACAATTATATTCATAATTTTTTTTCAAAATTTTGTTTTTTCATTAAAAAAAAAAATTTCATTATTATTTTGTGCTCAGATTCTTTTTCAATACGAAAAACTCTTTTTCTCTTTCTGTACGAAAAAATTCTTAGATTCAGACATTTTTTTATAAGCTAACAATTAACGAAAAAGAAAACAAGAATTACTATTTTCATTTTCTTAAAACCAAAAATTGTAATAACTTGGGTTTGTAACTTGGATAATAATTCACCTCGTGGTGAATAAAACCGTTTTTCACCAGCTGGTGAATAAAAAGTAACATAATTATTTTTCAACAAAAAAAAAACTTTTCATAATTTTTTTTTCCTCAATTTTTTTTTTTTCATAAATTTTTTTTTTTTCACGAATTTTTTTTTTTTTTTCATCAATTTTTTTTTTTTTTTTTTTCATCAACATTTTTGTTTTCATAAATTTTTTTTCATCAAATTTTTTTATCAATTTTTTTATTATCAATTTTTTTCTCAGAAAAATTTTTTTTTATCAATTTTTTTTTACATCAAAAAATTTATCAAAAACTTTTTTCATCAAATTTTTTTTTTCACCAAAAATTTTGGGTTCATTAAATTTTTTTTATCATAATTTTGTTTTTCGTAAAAAAAAAAAAATATTTTTTTTTTACCAAAACTACTTTTTCACCAAGTATAAGCTTTTTGCATAAAAATTTTCCATTTGTTTATTAAATGTACATAAACCAAGTGAGAGTGTTATATTCTTTGGTGCGGAATCTTTAATACTCTCCAAAAAGTAAAAACTCTTTTTTGCACTCATTTACGAAATGTATAGCTCTTTTGGTTTTTAATGGGGTCATCGACTGATATTTCAATTCGTTTTGCATGGAATAGCAAAATGATATATGATTATTTTTTCTAAAAAAAAACTTTGCTTTGGCAAGTACACCCAAATCTTCCGCAAAACATTATCATGATTTAATGTTTTGTGCAAGAGTACAAAATTCGCAGGCAATTTCTTTGCGAAAAATGTCCCAAAATAAAATTTTTATGAAAAATGTCTCTGAATCTGAATGTTTCAGAATCCGAGAATTTTTCTATGTCTTAGAAACTCAGACTTTTTCGATATGAAGAATTGTTCAGAATCTGAGACTTCTTCTATAGTATACAAAAGATGTTTCAGAATCTAAGATTTTTTAAATGCAAAAAATGTCTCAAAATCAGAGTTGTTTTCAATACGAAAAATGTCACAGAATTTCAAAATTTTTCTATTCCAAAAATGTTTTCGAATCTGAGAATTTTTCTATATGAAAAATGTCTCAGAATCTTAGACTTTTTCTACATGAAAAATTTTTCAGGATCAGACATTTCAGACAAAACATGTCTCAAAATCTGAGTTGTTTTCAATACGAAAAATGTCACAGAATCTCAAAATTTTTCTATTCAAAAAATGTTTCAGAATCTGAGACTTTTTCTATATAAAAATTACTCAGAATCTAAGACTTTTTCTATACAAACAATATCCTAAAATCAGAGACTTTTTCTATGCAAAAAAAAAAAAAATGTTTCAGAATCAGAGATTTTTGTATACGAAAAATGTTGCAGAATCTAAGACTTTTTCAATACAAAAAATTTCTCAGAATCTGAATTAATATTTTTGTAGGGTTGTACACACAAAAAAAAAAACTTTGTCAAATTAGAGTTTTCCTTGTTTTTTAAAAAATCGAAATTTAAATTTTTTTGTAATTTTACAATTTTTTTTTGTAATTTTACAATTTTTTTTGTAATTTTACAAATTTCCAAAATAATTTTACAAAAAAATCTAGTAAATTCACGAGATTTCCTTGTAATTTTAATTGCGCCCAAAAACTGTAAATAAACAATTTTATTGGTAAAAAGCTTTTAAAATTACAAAATTACGAAACCCTTGTAAATTTTACGAAACCCATGTAAATTTTATCGTGTCAAAAAAATTGTAAATTTACAATTTTATTGGTAAAAACCTAGTAAAATTATTAGTTTTTAACTTATTTTTTTCCTACCTCTTATTTGACAAGAATTCCTCGTTATTAACAAGCTTTTTACCAAAAATTTTGTAAATTTTACAAGCTTTTTACCAAAAAAATTAAAAATTTACATTTTTTTTTACGCGATAAAACTTTCAAGGAGGTTTTGTGATTTTACTAGATTTCTTGCTAAGTTCTATTTTACGAGAATTCCTAGTAAAAATTACGAACTTTTTTATAATTTTACAAGATTTTTACCAATAAAATTGTAAATTTACAACTTTTTACTCGAAATAAAACTTACAAGAAATTCTCGTAAATTTACTAGATTTTTTTGTAAAAAATATTGGAAATTTGTAAACTACAAGAAAAACTGTAAAATTACAAAAAAAAAAAATGTAAATTCCGATCGAAAATTATTTGTTAAAAAACAAGGAAAACTGTCAAATATTGGTAAAATGGGATAACGAGACTTTTTCTAGTAATTTGACATTTGAGTGTTCTAACTTATTTAGGGAAAATATTTTAAATTCTGAATTTTCTTTTTTTTTGTAAATTCAGATTTATCAAACTTATTTTCCACCACAGCAACACTTTAAGAATCAATTAAATACATACTACAGTATTGGCAATCCTATTGCTGATTTACCAAACTATTGCTAACTTAATAAAATGTACCCCATCTCCTTCTCCTTCTAACTTTTATGGACAAGTAATCATGCAAACAATGTTTTGCATAACCACCACATACTGTTCATAAATATTATGAAAAAAATAAATAGAGAAACAGTAAAAAAATTATAATAATTCTGCAAAAGAAGAATGAGATAAACTCTGGAGTTTTTTTCCATATACTGATGATTGTTGATTACACTGTGCTACAGTGAAAAAATACTTCTGATGTGACATAGTATATGTTGTTGGTCTTGTCGAGTAGATCACAAAAATGCCCATTAAACTTGCCAGACACCCTCAAATTTTAGAGTTATTGTCAAAAAACGTTTTTTTGGGACTTTTCTCACTAAACCTTGTGTAATTCAGAAAATTTTCAACCGATTTTAAATTTTTCAACTGTTTTTTATAGAAGAAAAATGGGGCTTTTCATGTGTGTGAATTGGTCTATACATATAAGAAAGATATTTATTGAATTTTTCAATAAAATCTAATTTTTTTGTTATTATTTGAAAATTTTTCGAGTTTATCAATTTTTTTCTGCTATAGTTCGTTTAACAACCTTTATATTTATAAACGTATTTTTGAAGAAAATTTAATTCTGAATTCGATAAGCTTTATCCTGAAGAAATCGGATAACAATTGACAGAGTTGTGATAATTTATCTAAAAAAGAAAATTAAGATTTTGCAGGAAATCGCCGTTCAGATATCCCAGGCAAAAAAAATAAAATTATCAAAAGAGGTCATGTACACTATTTTTAAAGGTTTTTGGCGCGCTGAATCGGAATCTGGCCTTTAAATTGCTCTATCTCGTCAGGTTTTTAAGATATTTAACATAAATTGATATATCAAAATCTTAATAAAATAGCACAATTTCAAGGTCAAAATCGAATTCAGGAGGCCAAAAACCTTTAAAATAATGATACGCGACCTCTTAGTATGTTCATCTATTTTTTATTTTTTTTGCCTGGGTTATCCGAACGCCAATTTCAAGAAAAATCTTAATTTTCTTTTTTAGAAAAATTATCACAACTCTGTCAATTGTAATCCGATTTTTTTGGCATAAAGCTCATCGTATTCACAATTTAATTTTCTTTAAGAATACGTTTATAAAAATAGATGTTGTTGAACGAACTATAGCAGAAAAAAATCGATAAACTTAAAAATTTTTCAAAAAATAACAAAAAATTAGATATTGTTGAAAAAATCAATACATATCTCTTTTATATGTATAGACCAATTCACACACATGAAAAGCCCTATTCTTCTTCTATCCAAAACAGTTGAAAAATTGAAAATCGGTTGAAAAATGTTTAAGTTACACGTGGTTTAGTGAGAAAAGTCCCAAAAAATAGTTTTTTGACAATAACTTGAAAATTTGAGGGTGTCTGGCAAGTTTGATGGGCATTTTTGTGATATTTTCGATCAGACCTACAACCTTAACTACCTCATTTTAAAAGTATTTTCGATTTTGTGTTTTTTGTAGCACAGTGTTATCATGACAAAACCAACAACTTGCACAATAATGTTGGGATGACGATGATAAAAAAACATTAGCATTTTGTTGCAAATTTTAGCAAATGCTATGTCATCAGTGACGGTATTTAATAAAATATGTTTAGCAGAGGCGGGGTTTTTAAAATAGAGTTGGGAAGTGATTTTTAAAAATTTATTTTTAAAAATTTTTTATAACATTTTTTTCTCAGGAAAATGGATTTTTTTGATAAATAAAATTAAATTTATAAAATTAAAAAAACAAAATGTTGTTTTTTTATTTTTAGTACCAAAAGGTACATAAAAATAAAATGTATTTATTCGGCCTTTATATTTGTATATATATTCGATTAGAGTTTTATTCTAGTTCGAGGCCCAAAAATATTTCTATTTATTATATTGTCATAATAGAGTATTTTTAATTTATTGTTTTAAAAAAATTTCTCATCTCATAATATGTCTGTACTGATCAGTTTCAGCCCCACTAAGGAATCTTCAGCAGACTTTAGAGAATCATCGTTGGTCAATCAAACATCAAACCAGACATAATATTTGATATATTTCACAAGTTATACGATAAATTAAAAATACTCTATTATGACAATATCATAAATAGAAATATTTTTGGGCCTCGAACTAGAATAAACTCTAATCGAATATATATTAAAAAATAAATTTACAACAGAAAAATAATTTTCTTGAAAATTATTCTATGAGAATATCACAGTTTTAATTAGTAAAGGAAATAATGACCTCGAGCTAAAATAAACCTGCTCAAAATAAAATTAAAATTATTAATTTTTTTATTATACAAATTTATTAGCCTCACTTTTAAAAATTTAGATTTTTAATGAATTTGAGCTTTAAACATTTGGAAATTCTTTTGTAAAAAATCATTTCGTTGGTTGGGTGTAAAATTAATGAGCAAAATATTAGTAATATTATATTACAAACAAAAATAAAACACAAGAAACTGAAATAAAAAGTAACACTAAAAATAGGAAATATAAAAATACAGCTGAGTTCACAATAATAGCAGTTATAAACAATTTCTACTCATGAAAAAATGTCTCAGAATCAGAATTTTTCTATATAAAATTAATGTCTCAGAATCTTAGAATTTTTCTATATAGAAAAAATGTCTCAGAAGGTGACAGGACATAATCCCCACGGACATTACCCCCATAACGGAAATGGGGATTATGACCGAATTCATTTCGGTAATAATTCCTAAAATAGTTGTGGGGACTATGTTTCCAAAACGGTCACAATCCCAATGAGGATTATGTCCGTTCCTTGCTGGGATTATGACCGATCTTTTTTCGGTCATAACCCCCATTCACATTATGGGGAGTAAGTCCAAAGCAATTTTGGTCATAATCCCCGTTTTGTGCAGAGAGGGTGGGTTTAATGCATGGATTTTGAAATCCCTAAGCCCGGCCGAAGTCCGTCTACGCAGAAAAACTTTTAAGTAAAAAAAAAAAATCTTTTAATTTTGGCGATTATGACAGACTAGTATAGATGACATAATCCCCCTAATGGGGATTATGGCCATTTGTTACGTGGTCAAATCCCCATAAATCTGGGAATTATGTCCGTTTTTTATTGGGATTATGTCCAAATAATTTTCGGTCATAGTCCCCACTACTATTATGGAGATTATGACCGAAATGAATTTGGTCATAATCCCCATAACGGAAATGGGGATTATATCCGTGGGGATTATGTCATGTCACCGTCTCAGAATCTGTCTCCGAATCTGAGAATTTTTCTATATAGAAAAAATGTCTCAGAATCTGAGAATTTTTCTATATAAAAAAAATTTTTCTATATAGAAAAAATATCTCAGAATCTGAGACTTTTTCTGAAAAATGTCTGAGAAGCTGAGAATTTTTTTATGTAGAAAAAAGTCTCAGAATTAAAAAAATTTTCTATATAGAAAAAATGTCTCAGAATCTGAGAATTTTTCTACATAGAAAAAAATTATCAGAATCTGAGAATCTTTTTATATAGAAAAATATCATTGAGTCTAAGAAATTTTCTATGTAGAAAAAATGTCAGAGAATTTTTCTATGTAGAAAAAATGTCTGAAAATTTTTATATATAGAAAAAATGTCTCGGAATCTGAGAATTTTTCTATTAGATCAAATGTCTCAGAATCTGAGAATTTTTCTATATAAAAAAATTCTCAGATACAAAATGTATCAGAGTCTGAGAATTTTTCGATACAGAAAAAATGTCTCCAAATCTGAGAATTTTTCTATGCAGCAAAAATGTCTCAGAATCTGAGAATTTTTCTATATAAAAAAAATTTCCCAGAATCGAAGAATTTTTCTTTGTAAAAAAATGACTCAGAATCTTAGAATTTTTCTATAAAGAAGAAATGTGTCAGAATCTGAGAATTTTTCTATATAGAAAAAATGTCTCAGAATCTGAGAATTTTTCTATACAGAAGAAATCTCACAGAATCTGAGAATTTTTCTGTATAGAAAAAATTTCGCAGAATCTGAGAATTTTTCTACATTTTTTTACATAGAAAAAATGTCTCAAAATCTGAGAATTTTTCTATATAAAAAAATTATCTCAGAATCTGAGACTTTTTCTATACAGAAAAAATGTCTCAGAATCATAGAATTTTTCTGTATAGAAAAAATGTATCAGAATCTCAGAATTTCTCTATATAAAAAAAATTCTCAGAATCTGATAATTTTTCTAAATAGAAAAATGTCAATGATTCTAAGAATTTTTTTATATAAAAAAAATGTCTCAAAATCTGAGAATTTTTCTATATAAAAAAAATGTCTCAGAATCTGAGAATTTTTCTATATAGAAAAAATGTTTTAGAATCTGAGAATTTTTCTATATAGAAAAAATGTCTCAGAATCTGAGAATTTTTCTATATAGAAAAAATGTCTCAGAATCTGAGAATTTTTCTATATAGAAAAAATGTCTCAGAATCTGAGAATTTTTCTATATAGAAAAAATATCTCAGAATCTGAGAATTTTTCTATATAGAAAAAATGTCTCAGAATCTGAGAATTTTTCTATATAGAAAAAATGTCTCAGAATCTGAGAATTTTTCTATATAGAAAAAATGTCTCAGAATCTGAGAATTTTTCTATATAAAAAAATTATCTCAGAATCTGAGACTTTTTCTATATAGAAAAAATGTCTCAGAATCTGAGAATTGTTCTATATAAAAAAATTATCTCAGAATCTGAGACTTTTTCTATACAGAAAAAATGTCTCAGAATCATAGAATTTTTCTATATAGAAAAAATGTATCAGAATCTCAGAATTTCTCTATATAAAAAAAATTTCTCAGAATCTGATAATTTTTCTAAATAGAAAAATGTCAATGAGTCTAAGAATTTTTTTATATAGAAAAAATGTCTCAAAATCTGAGAATTTTTATATATAAAAAAAATTCTCAGAATCTGTGACTTTTTCTATATAGAAAAAATGTCTCAGAATCTGAAAATTTTTCTATATAGAAAAAATGTCTCAGAATCTGAAAATTTTTCTATATAGAAAAAATGTTTCAGAATCTGAGAATTTTTCTCAGATGTCTCAGAATCTGAGAATTTTTCTATATAGAAAAAATGTCTCAGAATCTGAGAATTTTTCTATATAGAAAAAATGTCTCAGAATCTGAGAATTTTTCTAAATAGAAAAAATGTCTCAGAATCTGAGAATTTTTCTATATAAAAAAAATGTCTCAGAATCTGAGAATTTTTCTATATAGAAAAAATGTCTCAGAATCTGAGAACTTTTCTATATAGAAAAAATGTCTCAGAATCTGAGAATTTTTTCTATATAGAAAAAATGTCTCAGAATCTGAGAATTTTTCTATATAGAAAAAATTTCTCAGAATCTGAAAATTTTTCTATATAGAAAAAAATGTCTCACAAGCTAAGACTTTTTCTATATAGAAAAATGACTCAGAATCTGAGAATTTTTCAATATAGAAAAAAATTTCTTAAAATCTAAGACTTTTTTTACAAAGGAAATATTTTTCCAAGTCTGTCACCTTTATCTCTCAGAAAAATCTCTCAAAATATAAAACTTTTTCTTTACACTACTTATCGTTGCTAGTTTATTGCTCAGTTCTCTAAAAAAAAAAATAGGAGAAAGACAGAAGTGATGAAATATTTCATAAAAATGTTTGTCATTGTGTAATTATTGAAAAAGGGAATGAATGCTTTATGATTAGTTGGTTTTTGTACGTGCAAGGAGGAGATCCTTTGTTTAGTATTATATGTATGAAATGGAATGTATACGTTTGTATATATTTGCACAATATACAAAATTAATCCTGTGGTTGAAATTCTTGCAAACATTCCAAACATAAATACAAATTACATATATATGCCACCAACTGGATGATTTTATGTCTCACTTTATTCATTACACTGTGCAACAAAAATAGCGCCAAATGATTTGTTACAAATTTTAAAAATTTAGTTCAAAATTTAGATGCTGAAATTCAATTCCAACCAGACCTTGGGACCGGTTAAGATATATGCCAAGCTTTAACAGTATCAGGATTGTCTTTTGAAAGAAATTTTTTAACTCGTAAATTTGCGAAAAACAATTGCCAAAATTTTCTTTTGCTTATAACTTTTCAACCACTGGACCGATTTTGCTAGAATTTAGGACCGACATACAGACGGGCATCTTTAAATCGACCATATTTACTAGGGCGTCTCGTCAAATTTAAATTTTCGAATTTCATGTCGTAATACCTGACAAATGATGACCACGTTAGAGCTGATTGTGGGAAAATTTATGAAAAAGTTTCGCAAAGTCATCTTCAGTCGGCAACCAGCGGTCAAAGTTGAAAAAAACTACGTATTTCTACCGTAATACATGTCTGGATTTTTTGACCAAAGCCGGCTGAAAAAATTGGAAATTTGGCGCACTTCATTGGAAAAATATTTAAAAAAATTGCAAAACCGCGATTTTGGTCCCCATATGTTGATTTTTAAACATAAAATTGATTTTTTTTTCCAAATTGGTCTCAAAAATTGGAAAATGTTAAGTGTGTTATCTAAAAAATATTAAAACAAGTGAGAGTGTTAAATTCGGCTATGCCGAATCTATTATACCCTCCAACATGTTAAAACATATAAGAAAGTCCAGGGTCTCGGTGGGGGGTCGGTGGTGTGGTGGGGGATACTTTCCCCATCGCGATACATGTTAACTAATTTATTTATTAATGCTTTTTGCAATTTAGTAATACCATTTTCTCATTATTTTAATGATTTTTTAAAACCACGCCCACAAAAGGGGGCGGGCAGAAAAAAAATTTCCAGCCCCCTGGGTCTAAGTGCAAGAGTTTAAACTCCTTCTGACATCAAAAGGTTTCATTTGTTTAACAAAAATGGCAAAAAACGATGTAAAAATGTCGTTTTTCAAGAGGTTTTTTTAGTTCGTTAAGGGGGAACTTTTTTCCCCCTGGCCCGATTTTGCCCATTTCCGAACTTAACCAGCCTATGAACATAAGACATATTCTTGCCAATTTTCAGGGGTCTAGCTCTTTTATTTTGGACTGAATCGTGATTTATACAGACGGACGGACGGACGGACGGACATTCATAGAACGATAATATATATATAATATATATACTTTATGGGGTCCCCAACCGATATTTTCATGCGTTACAAACGGAATGACAAAGTGAGTATACCCCCATACTGTGGTTGGAGGGTATAAAAATATAAAAACGCGATTTTGGTCTAAAAATGCTGATCTGTGATTTTAATCTACAGATGCGGATCAGTGGGGATGAGATTTCCATGCAAATTCATGTTTTTTTGTCGATAGCCTAAAAACGATATTGACCAATTACACCGCTCAACACTTATTTTCCGGTTTGAATACAGGTGATAAATTTTAGTAGACTTTGATCTCCAGATTCCAAATCTGCACAGAAAAAAACGAATTGTTATATTGACCCCCAATTTTGTGAACACAATTAACTTTTTCACTGAAAGTGCTCCTATACGGAAATTTGTCATATCAACTAACGTTTGTAAATATTGATTGTTGAAAAAAAATGTAAAAAAAATTGATAAACGAGTTTATAATAGCTCTCTAAAATTATTATTTGTATTGACAAACGTACAAAATCTTAATTTTTTTTCAACAAAGAAATTCAACAAACACAAACACAATTTGTTGATCTGACAAACGTAAAAAGTATTATTTTTTTTCAACAAAGAAATTCAACAAACACAAAACTATTTGTTGACATGATAAAATAATTTTGAAATAAAATTACTTGACTAAGTTTGTTGAAAACAAAATCGAAATTTTGTTTTTACTAAAAGTTTGGTTGACATGGTGTTTGGTTGATTTACAATTGATGTTTGTTTATTTAAATGCGACGATTTTATTTTCTGTGTGTTCTCCAAATTTTTCCAACACGTCCAGATTTTTAGTTATTCACGGTTGAAAATGCGAAAAATTACGATTTTTGCATTATTTGAAAGCCTGCACAGCAGCCATTCAGTGGAATACAAATCTGGTATAAAGCGCAAAAGTATAATTTGTCTTTGGTCTCCAACATAGAACACAATTTTTCTCTAATTATTGCGTTTGGTAGGGTTAGACTTGCGTTTTAAAATGATACTGTTAAAATGACCATTTTTGTTAAAATGGTACCTTAGTTTTTTTGATATTTTTCAAAGAAAAACTAAAAAAAATAAATATTTTTCAAATTTAGGTTTTCTGTGATATTTTTCGTATAAACCGGAAGATATCTTTAATGGGTTTAAAATTCTATAAGAAAGAATGAACTCTTGCGTAAATTTTGAGCTCATCACAGTAAAGATTAATCATCTGGTTTTTGTTTCAGAGCCTTTTAAAAATGGTGCTTTTTCTAATTTTTTCACAATGTTTTCAAAAAAGGCAACAATCGCGTTTTTCGCATTTTCAACCGCAAATAATTAAAATTCTAGACGTGATGGAAAACTTTGGAGCACAGATTGGGAAACAGCAAGTCAAAATCTTTTAAAATTTTATGTGAAACTTCAAACCGGAGCCAAAACCCTTCGATTTGTTGAGCGGTGTTATCTTTCCGAATCAAGAAATTTGCGTTAAATGGCATTGATTTGTTTTTGCATATTTTTGCACATCTTCGTAAAAATGGATATTTTTGCATATTTTGATTTTAAATTCATACTTTGTGCATATTTCAAACTTTTAAGTGCATATTTTTGCATATTTTGGCACAAATTGAAATTTATTTTTTCCAAAAACAATTTAAAATTTTCAAAATTTATTTTGAAAATAAGATTTTTTTTTTTTTTTTATTTATTTAAGATTTTCTTAATTTCTTAGAAAATCTTGCTCATATAAAGTTTTAAATGTTACTATTAAAATCCGGTGTTATTTTTTTGCTTTTAAGAAATTTTTCCTATGAAAACAAGATTTTTATAATTCACATTTTAATATAGTGCATATTTCAATATTTTTTAGTGCATATTTTGAACTTTTTAGCGCATATTTTAAATTTTTTTGTGCATGAAAATATCATCCCTACTGATCAGGATTTTAAGACTAAAAAATACGATTTTTTTATATTTTTAAATATTTTTTAGATAGCAAAAGTTGGAAAATGTTATGTGTGTTATCTGAAAAATATTAAACAAAAATATAAAAACGCGATTTTGGTTCAAAAATGCTGACTTGCGATTTTAATCCACAGCTGCTGATCAGCATTTTCGGACCAAAATCGTGTTTTTATATGTTTTTATTATTATTTTCCAACTTTAGAGACCAATTTGGATAAAAAATAACTTTTATGTTTAAAAATCAGCATCTGTGTACCAAAATCGAAGTGCACCAAATTTCCAAAATTTTCAGCCTAATTTAGTCAAAAAATTGGGACATGAATTTTGGTCGAAATACGTAATTTTCGAGGTGTTACCAATGTTTCGAGGTGTTACAAACGGAATGAAAAACTTTTATATACACCCTGTCACTAGAGTGAAGGGTATCAAAAAATATTAAGCCAAAATAAGTACAAATTTAAGAAAACTCAAAAAAAGTTTTTAAAAAAATTAGAACATTTTTAAAAGAATTGAAAAATCCATAAAATCAGAAGAAATCAGGAAAAATAAGTGCTCCGAAAAGCAGCTCTTTTTACTTGTAGCACTGTGTTATGCTATAAAACATACTCTATGTAGTAAATATGTGACATTACACACTGACTGTTCCACAAAAAACCATAATGGTTTCAAAAGGATATCATAACAAAAATAAAATTTAAGATTTTTCAAAAAGTAGCTCTTGTAAGCGTGGTCAAATATTGAAAATTTCAGAAGTTTTTACCTACGTATCTGTATTTCATTATTTATGCCAGTTAAATGAATAGTGATGTCATTAAAGTAAAAGTTTTTTATAGATTTTTTTTTTTTGCATGGACTTTCGATAAAAAAAAAATATAAATTCGGAAAATTTTCAGAAGAAGTTTTCAATTTTTTAAATTAAACTTTTATAGTTTTATGTTGACGTCAATAAATTGAAATCAAAATACATCCCTGGTAAAATGAAAAGTCTTAGTGCCAGTTTACAGAAGGCGAACGATACACACGAACGAAAATTTTGCATGTATTTTATTGTTGTTACAATAACAAAACACATGCAAAATTTTCGTTCTGTCAAAATTTCTTCCGTATTACCGTCCGTGTCATTACACTTTGCATTTACACGATAACATTTTTAAATTCTATACAATTTTTTGACATTTTATTTTACTGATTGTGAGTCTAATTCTGACAAACGTCCTTAAGAAACGCCCTTAAGAAAGATTTTTTTTGGAAAATCACGCACGATCATGAAGAAAACATTTTAATCACGTAAGATCTTTTATTTTGTTCACGGTCAGTAACGCTCAAGTGAGTTACGTGTCTGTGACTAAATTTTTTGTTATTTACTAGTGCCCTAAGGGCACTACGACATAATTTTTTTTGCTGATCATTTGGTGTGGAATGCCTCATATACATAATATTTGTTTTTTTTTTTTTTGTGTTTTAATAAAACAAGCATGCTAATTATGAATATGGTTTATGTTTCAAGAATTAGAAACGTTTTTAATGCTGTGAAGTAATAATGTACAATATTTAGAGTTTAAGAATATGATGCTTGCTGCTTTCCAGTGATTGATGTACATTTAAGGATAAAAACAAAAATATCATAATTACGCCATCATTTAAACATATTTATATATTAAAATAGAGATAAATAATATTTTTTTTTGCGTTTTGTTAAATGACAAATTAGCGATCAGTAGAAGAATCTTGTAATTAGCTGGCATGTCGTGAACAGTGTTGCCAATTTAGCCATTTTCCGGCTAAATTTAGCTCCTTTTGAACTCGTTTAGCCGGAGAAAAAGGCATTTAGCTCTTATTGTTAGCCGTTTTTTTAGCCATTTTCGAAACTATTTTAGCAGTTTTTTAGCCATTTTTGAGTTTTCGGTTAAAAAGTAATTTATAGTGTGTTTTTCATACTAAAATAGAGAATTTATTGGTTTTTAAGTTTGTACAGATCGATCACAGCCTCTAATACTATTTGTTATAAAGGTTTAAGTTTAAAAATGTAGGAGAAAATTAAATTTCTAAAAATTATAGACATTTCTGAAATTGTCATTCCGGTTTCAAGCATTTTAGTTATGTGTTATCATCAGAAGGATTGTAAATGTTGGTTAATTTTGTTAGTAGATAATTGGTTTTCATATATTTAATTTTTATTAACACTAGTCTGGAATAAAATCACGTATATGTTTGTCAAATTCATACCATAAACATTATACTAAATTTTAGACGATCAAGTGATGCTTGTTTCTCTGTCCTTTAAAAATAAGCTAACGTTCAAAACTCAACTTGTAGGCTGATTGTTGAATCTTGGCATATATATTTTTCAAATTCATTTGATCAGGTTTCAGCAAAAACGGTCCCACGGGTAAAAAGTGTCACCTCGAATTCACGTGTTGAAAAATCTTTTTTAAGCCAAAATAACTTAAAAAGGTTTTATACTTAAATAAATTTTTTGCAGTCAAAATTTTTATATATATTTTTATAAAAAAATTTAATATAAAATATTTAAATCATTAAAAAATGCTTTGAACTCTCTTCATTTTATCTAAAATATGTCAAAACAGTAACAAAAAATCTCCTTATTTTAATATACATATGTATAAAAATCGGTACAAAATATGAATTTACCTTAGTTTTTCTTAAAAAGAAAAATATATATTTTAGCCGTTTTTTAGCAATTTTTTAGCCGTTTTTTGTCCGTTTTTCAAAAGGATTTAGCCGGTTTTGATTACAAAGTTTTGGCAACACTGGTCATGAATATAAATTCCGTTAGGAAGGACACAAATTTTCTCAGATTCTAAAAAGTTTTTTTTTATAAAAATTTTTCGATGGGAACACAAAAAAAATTTTGTATTGTAGGCTCATTTTAAATTAAATGTATTAACAAGTAATTGAACTATATTGACAAATTGTTAAAAAAAAAATTATATTTTCTTCACGCCACTTCAGTTTGACTAAATAAGCTAACAATTAACGCAAAAGAAAACAAAAATTACTATTTTCATTTTCTTAAAACCAAAAATTTTAATAACTTGGGTATGTTACTTGGATAATAATTCACCTCGTGGTGAATAAAACCGTTTTTCACCAGCTGGTGAATAAAAAGTACCATAATTATTTTTCAACAAAAAAAAAAAAAAATTTCAACAATTTTTTTTTTCATCAATTTTTTTTTTTTTTTTCATCAAATTTTTTCATAAATTTTTTTTCCATCTAATTTTTTTTTCCATCAATTTTTATTTTTCATCAATTTTTTTTTTTCATCATTTTTATACCCTCCAACCACAGTATGGGGGTATACTCACTTTGTCATTCCGTGTGTAACGCATCGAAATATCGGTCTAGGACCCCATAAAGTATATATATTATTGATCAGTGATCCATTCTAAGACATTCTAGCGATGTTCGTCTGTCCGTCCGTCCGTCCGTCCGTCCGTCCGTCCGTCTGTGGAAGACACGATACAGTCCAAAGTAAAAGAGCTAGACTCCTGAAATTTGGCACGAATATGTCTTATGGTATTGGGCTGGTTAAGTTCGAACATGGGCACAATCGGTTCAGGGGGAAAAAAGTTCCCCTCTTAAGAACTAAAAAAACCTCTAAAAAAAATCAATTTTTTATAGGTTTTTCGTACTTTTGCTTAGCAAACGAAACATTGTTATGTCAAAAGAAGTTCAAAGTCTTGCAGTTGGATCCAGGAATGTTGTCTCCAACCGACTTTACCCCCCCCCCCCCAAAAAAAAAAAAAAAAAAAAAAAGACGCCCCTGTTTTTTTTTTTTTTTTTTTAAGTGTTGGAGGGTATAAAAGATTCGGCACAGCCGAATTTAACACTCTCACTTGTTTTTTTTATAATTTTCTTTTTTTCATCAAACTTGTTTTTTTCATCACTTTTTTTATCAAAATTTTTTTTTCATAAATTTTTTTTTCATAAAATTTTTGTTTTTCATAAAATTTTTTTTTTCATAATTTTTTTTTTCATCAAATTTTTTTTTCTTTTCATCAATTTTTTTTCATATTTTTTTTTTCATCAAACTTTTTTTTTATTTTTTTTTTTTTTCATCAAACTTTTTTTTTCATCATTTTCTTTCACCATTTTTTTTTTCATCAAATTTTTTTTTTCATCAAATTTTATTTTTTCGTAAAATTTTTTTTCAATTATTTTTATTTTCATAAATTTTTTTTTTTATAAAATTTTTTTTCATAAATTTTTTTTATCATATTTCTTTTGATCAATTTTTTTCATCAAATTTTTTATTATAAATTTTTTTCTCACCAAAAAAATTTTTGTTTTCATATTGTTTTTTCATCAAATCTTTTTTTACATCAAAAAAATTTCCTTTTCATCAAAAAAATTCATCAAAAACTTTTTTTCATCAAATTTTTTTTTCACCAAAAATTTTGGGTTCATCAAATCTTTTAACATAATTTTGTTTTTTGTGAAAAAAAATATTTTTTTTTACCAAAACTACTTTTTCACCAAGTCTAAGCTTTTCGTATAAAAATTTTCCATTTGCTTATCAAATGTATATAAAACAAGTGACACCCAGCAAAACTTACCTTACCATATAAGGTATAAAATAAGGTATAAGATCTCTTATTTTATACATTGCAGCATTGATGATTTTAACAGGCGATGAGACTAAAAGTAATGCATATACATTATCACAAAGAATACCAGTAAGGTATAAAATAAGTCATAAATTTATAACAAAGAATACGAGTAAGGTGTAAAATATATGATATTTTATAGGTTACGAGTAAGGTTTATAATATAGCATACCAGAACGTAATATATAAGGTGTTACGAGTAGTGAAAAAGTAATTTTGTATTAAATTTACTCACGTGATTGTAAGCGAGATAAAATATACTCCTGGGTGAGTGTGTGTCATTAACAAATTTCTGTCGTGAATCCATCTCTAGTTTAAACTTATGCATTTTTTTATAAAATATTTATTTTTTATGTTATTGTAATGCATTATGTATTCAATTATAAATAATGCATTATTTCAAACTTTGAAATAATACATAATGTAACCAAATATAAGTCATCCATGATTTAATGTTTAGAAATAAAAAATATGAAATACATTTTTTCCAATAATCATGCATTACGTAGCTAATTATTAGTAATGTATTATTTTTCACTTTAAAATAATACGTTGTGGAACAAATGTTTGGTAAGACATCATAAAATAATGCTACAAATAAGATATATACATTACCTGGTAATGTGTTATATAATCACCACCCATTACCAAAGTTTTGCTGGGCAGTGTTATATTCTTTGGTGCCGAATCTTTTATACTCTCCAAAAATTTAAAAACACTTTTTTGCACTTATTATTGCACACACTTACGAAATGTACAGCTCTTTTGGATTTTTAATGGGGTCCTCGACTGATATTTCAATTCATTTTGCATGGAATAGCAAAGTAATATACACACAAAAATTTTTTTTTCCATGAACGATTTTCATAGTATTTATGAACAAATTCATACAATTTATTAACTTTTTCATAACATTTATAAACTTTTTCATAGTATTTATGAAAAATGTTAAAAATGCTTAAATTTCACATATTATGATTTATTCATAAATACTATGAAAAAGTTTATAAATATTATGAAAAAGTTAATAAATTGTATGAATTTGTTCATAAATACTATGAAAATCGTTCATGGAAAAAAAAAATTTTTGTGTGTAACATTATTTTTTCTAAAAAAAACTTTGGCAAGTACACCCAAATCTTCCGCAAAACATTATCATTATTTAATGTTTTTAGCAAGAGTACAAAATTCGCAGGCATTTTTCTGTGAAAGTTGTACAAAAATCTGAGGATTTTTTAATAGAAATATATTTCAGATTTTCTATAACTAAGAATTTGTCTCCGGGAAATATATCCCAAAAATAATATTTTTTTAATTACATAATTATTTCAAAATCTGTAACTTTTGCTATGAGAATAATATTTCGGGTTACAGGTTCCAAGTATGATATTAAAAATTCTCTTTTACTGTGTAATTGAAAAGGAATAAAATGCCATAAATTGGAACAGTAATTCAATTCCGTTTAAAAAGTCGTCGATTCTGAGACATTTTTCCTTAAGAAAAGCGACAGATTTTATAATATTTTTGCTATAGAAAAAGTATTAGATTCTGAGACATTTCTAATAAAAAAGTCTCAGATCCTAAATTTTTTTTTTTTTTTTTTATAAAAAATTTCTCAGATTTTAGAATTATTTTCTATACAAAATGTTTCAGATTCTAAGAAATTTTTCATGTAAATAAAAGGCTTAGATCCTAAGATATTTTTCCTGTACAAAAAGTATCAGATTCTGTGACATTCACAAAAGAAAAAACCTCAGATTCTGAGACAATTTTCATATAGAAAAGTCTCATATCCTAAAACATTATGATTCTTAGATTCTCAGATTCTCAGATTCTGAGTTATTATGCAAATAGCAAATGTTTTAGACTTTTAGATTAAAACCTTTTATTGTACACATAAAGCTATAGGTTCTAAAACATTTTTTCTTAAGAAAACCAATGTTTTAACATGATAATGTTTTTAGGCTGGTGTCTAATTTTAAAAAAGTTGCAGGACGCCACCTCAGTTTGACTATATAAGCTAACAATTAACGAAAAAGAAAACAAGAATTCCCTGCAAAAAAAGTCATTACCACTTCTCAGTGGAGTGCTTTAAAACTATAACAAATGTAATGAAATACAACAAAAATAACAAAAAACACACAAACAGTTTTTTCTACTCCAGAATACATAGATATTCAGCACTTAACTCATTACCTATCGCGACACCTCCATACAAATGTAAGTAGATATTCAGTATATAAGAACTACTCCGTGGAAGTAGTTGGAAGTTGTTTGAAAGCTCGGAGTACTTCTTATCTACTGAATATCTACTTACTTTTGTATGGGAGTGTCGCGGAAGGTAATGAGTTAAGTGCTGAATAACAACTTTTTATGGAGTAGAAAAAACTGTTTGTGTGTTTTTTTCTTGTGTTTTTTGTTATTTTTGTTGTATTTCATTACATTTGTTATAGTTTTAAAGCACTCCAAGAAGTACTCCGCACTTTTTTTGCTGGGTTACTTTTTTAATTTTCTTAAAACCAAAAATTTTAATAACTTGGGTTTGTAACTTGGATAATAATTCACCTCTTGGTGAATAAAACCGTCTTTCACCAGCTGGTGAATAAAAAGTAACATAATTATTTTTAAACAAAAAAAAATTTTTTTCATCAAATATTTTTTTTCATCAATTTTTTTTTTTTTCAAATTTTTTTATTAATTTTTTTCTTATCATTTTTTTTTATCAAACCTTTTTTTCATAATTTTTTTTTCATATTTTTTTTTTTTTATCAATTTTTTATTTCATCGATTTTTTTTTATCAAATTTTTTTTTCATCAAAATATTTTTTTCATAAATTTTTTGTTTTTTCATAAATTTTTTTTTTTCATAAATTTTTTTTTCATTAATTTTTTTTCATCAAATTTTTTTTTTTCATCAAAATTTTTTATTCACCAATTTTTTTTTTATCATATTTTTTTTCATCAATTTTTTTATCGAATTTTTTATTATCAATCTTTTTCTCACCAAAATTTTTTTTTTTCATATTTTTTTAAATCAAAAAATTTTTCTTTTCATCTAAAAAATTCATCAAAAACTTTTTTTCATGAAAATTTTTTTTTTCCAAAAATTTTGGGTTCATTAAATTTTTTTTAACATAATTTTGTTTTTCGTGAAAAAAAATATTTTTTTTTTACCAAAACTACTTTTTCATCAAGTCTAAGCTTTTGGCATACAAATTTTCCATTTGGTTATCAAATGTACATAAAACAAGTGAGAGTGTTATATTCTTTGGTGCCGAATCTTTTATACTCTCCAAAATGTAAAAACACATTTTTGCACTTATTTTTGCACTCACGAAATGTACAGCTCTTTTTGTTTTTTATTGGGGTCCTCTACTGATATTTCAATTCGTTTTGCATGGAATAGCAAAGAAATATAACATTATTTTTTCTAAAAAAAAACTTTGCTTTGACAAGTACACCCAAATCTTGCGCAAAACATTATCATGATTAATGTTTTGGGCAAGAGTTAAAAATTCGCAGGCATTTTTAGATTTTGAAATGTATTTCAAAATTGTTTTACCAATTTTACTATCTGAATTTAAAAAAAATCAAATAGTAAAATCAATATTTATTAAAACAAAAAATCCTCCACAGTTTCATTTCGTAAAATCCTGAAATCACTGTATCGAAATACTATGCTTTTAAATTTTTCCCCACACAATGGTTGTAAAATAAATATTTTTATATCCTCTTATCAAAGTGAGTAAATAACATACCACAAAATAAATACTTATGTATCTACCCAAAAGGAGTATTATGTTTTGGAAGAATGCTTCTTTCTAATTAAATAATTTAATTACGCGTAGAAAAAGACTATAAAAACTAAATTAGTTTTAATGTCATTAAAATTGTTGAGTTTCGTAAAATTTTCACATTCATACAAATGTTACAAACAGAACACCTAAAGCATACTGAAATACTATTTACAGAATAAACGATTTAAGTACACATACATATAAGAAATGTGTATCATCTTCTACATAAATAAGAAGTGTTTATATAGAATTTATTGTCACCCTCCACAATGTAAAAAAAAGATTATTTTCAAAAAAAAAAAAACATACAGCAAAGAAAAACAATTTGGTGAAAAAAAAATTTTGAGTGACAAAAAGACGTTGTAAAATATTTTTATAAAACTTGTTTAATAGTTTTTCGAAACGTGAATTTAAGGTGAAACCAATCTGTAATTCACGTTTTTTCTATTAACTTTTGTAGTACGGGACCAATTTTACTGAAATTCAATGCGCACCAGACCAGCAGAACGAAAAATATATATGCCAAGCTTCAGCATCTTCAAAATTGGTTTTCGGAAGTGTTTTTTAACTCCCAAATTCTCGAAAAACCCTTGCCGAAATTCACTCTTTTGCTTATCACTTTTGAATTACTGGACCGATTCTGCTGAAATGCAACACCAACCTGACTAAACATATATTCCAAACTTCAGCAGCCTCAGTAAAGTCCTACAAAAGTAAGCGTATTTTGAACAGATAGATGAAAGGATAGACGGGCGGAAATAGCAAGATCGACTTAAAATCGATCGAGAATCATGAATGTATGTACTTTATGGGGTCCTATACCAATATTTCTAGGTGTTACAAACGGAATGACAATCGGTCTTACATTCCACCGCTTTAGGATAATTGTATAAAATAAAATTTGACAAATAATTTTATAAAATTAAAAAAAATTATGTACTCCCTAGTAAAAAAGTTTTGATAAAATGATATATAATTTGATATAAACATATTAAATTATAAATGACTTTTTATATGTTGAGATCTAATTTTATCTAAGATTTATTGCGGCTTCATTTTCTTATCTGAGTTTATACATAAATATTAATTTATATAAAATAATATCAAGTGAATTTAATTGGATGTGATCAAAATTCAGATCTAATTGTATAATTTTATATATTTGTGCATCTAAAATAATACACTTAGATCAATATCTGATCCAATTTGATACAGCCAATTTTGAGATCAAATTAGATCTTAAAAGTTTTTTTTTACTCGGGCTTTCAATTGCCACAGCAACTGCAAAAAAGTGTCGGCTTTCCCGTTTTCTGCTACAGATTACACAAAATAATATTTCCCATTACTCTATTGTATTAAAGTACACACATTGAAGAAAATTATAAATAATGACATTAAATGTCTATACATAAAAGTTCTTTTGTGTGTATGTGTCATTTCTACATACTTACATACATACACCATTATGATTTTTCCTTTATCACTACACATAGCTCTTTGTGCTTTGGTGTAAGAAAAAATATTAAATGAAAGGATAATGAAATCTTTCTGCATCATAAAGTGGACTTTTATGAAAAAAAAAACCAACTTAAAGGCCATTGTCAGTGCGACAGGCGATATATGTGTCTCTGTGTATGGCAAAAGTACTTATATCAAAGAAGAGAAGTATGTAATACAATTTTTTACATACATTCAATATGGCACTTTACGAAAACAAAACAGTTATATACTGTGCTCAAAAAGTATTCAAAGATATTTATTAAATATTATTATATTTATTCGACCTTTTTTATTCAATTCTATATTAATTAATAGACAAGCTCGAGGCCACAGTTGTTTTTTTAAAAAATATTAATTTTTATTTTTATTATTTTCAATATTTCTCCATCCTTCGGATGGCATCTTCAGGAATCTTAAAGATATAAACAAAAAAACACAAATTAAATTGGAAACACTGTAACTTTAAATTATACACAAAAATATAACAAACAGAAAGAACAAAAACAAAAAACCAATAAGAAAAAACTCACAATAACGAGTAACAATAACCAAATACAACGACTGCTCGTATTTACATTTAATATTGCACTAATTGATCTTTCGATTTTTGTTTATAATATGACGAAAACTTTGTGCTACGTTATCCACGTCGCTCTTAAAATTAATTCTCTTATCCTGTGTTATGTTTATTATATGCAGCATTTCTAATGTGAATCGTTTGTTGTATCTCTCCTCTGTTTGTAATATTTGTACATCGTCTAGTTTGGGTGTGTGTTGTTTTTCTGCACAATGGGCCGCAAGTGCTGTTTTATGTGTCACTGAATCATTCCTACATTTCAAATCAGATTTATGGTAGTTCCTACGTATACTTGATCGCATATATTGTTACCATCCCCATTGCACTCTATTTTATATATTACATTTGACTTCTCCATTTTATCCACTTTTGCTTTTGTGTTAGAAAAAAGATATCTGATTGTGAGTGTGTTCTCCGATTTTGGCGCTATTTTGTACTTTTCCTTATTGTAAATTCCTGACTTTTCTATTCTTTCGGATATTTTTGGTATATATGTCATGGATTTGTAAATTCGTGGTTCTTCTTCTTCTTCTCTAACGATGTGTTTCTTTTCCTTATTCTGTTTCAAAAGGCTTTTGATGATGTTTTTTGGAAAAGAGTTTTTCCTTAAAATTTCCTTAATCTTTTTCACATTTTCTTTGTGAAATTCCCTATCGCTTATCGTTAATACCCTATTTATAAGATTACTGGCTGTGTTCATTATTATATTTTTGGGTTGGAATGAATGGAAATTAATGATTCTTCCAGATGCGGTCGGTTTTTGGTACCAAAATATTGTTATTTTGTTGCCTTTTCTTACAATTAACGTATCTAAATACGGTAGTCTTCCATTTTCTTCTTCTTCAATAGTAAATTTTATCTGTTGGTGAAAACCATTCAATTGGGCCAGTGTATCCTGTATTGCACTTGTGTTAATAATCCCAAAAAGGTCGTCAACGTATTTTGTTAAAAGTCTCGGTTTAGTTTCAAGATTTTGGATGCAATGCCTGAGTAATTCCTCCATTACTATGTCCGCTACAATAGGTGAAGCTGGGGAACGCATTGGTAGGCCCTTGCACTGAGTGTAAATTTTATCTTTGTATTTAAAATACCTATTTTCTTTGATACAAAACTTTAATATCTTTAAGAAAAGCTCCTTGGACATCGTTGTGTGCTTCTTTATTTCATTCCATTTACTTTGAATTACTTCTATAGCATAATCCACAGGAATTCTCGGAAATAATGACACTACGTGAAATGAAATTAATCGTTCGTCGTCACATATTAAGGTATTATTAATCTTATTACTAAATTGCACTGCATCCCTTACATTAAATTCTGAGTTTTCGGTAAGTTTATTAAGAATATTGATAACAAACTTACAAAGTTCTCCCGATGGCGACTATCGGGGCCAAAATCGGAGAACACACTCACAATCAGATATCTTTTTTCTAACACAAAAGCAAAAGTGGATAAAATGGAGAAGTCAAATGTAATATATAAAATAGAGTGCAATGGGGATGGTAACAATATATGCGATCAAGTATACGTAGGAACTACCAAAAATAAATTAAAGACTAGAATGGCAGGACATAAATCTGATTTGAAATGTAGGAATGATTCAGTGACACATAAAACAGTACTTGCGGCCCATTGTGCAGAAAAACAACACACACCCAAACTAGACGATGTACAAATATTACAAACAGAGGAGAGATACAACAAACGATTCACATTAGAAATGCTGCATACAGTGTTACCGTTGTGCGACTTTAGTTGCAATTTGCAACCTTTTTGACGCTGTAAGACTTTTTGTGCGACTTTTCTAAACTTGTCTAATTTTGCAACTTTTTCCAACTTTGTGCGACTTTTTCCCCTTTTTGATAAAGTGAAATTTAGTTTTTCTTTTAAAGATGTACACTGAAAAATTACACATATTATAAATATTTTTTTAAAACTTTTGGAGTTTTTACCCCATTCCTTTAAATATATCCCATACTATCGTGAAATATTACGTGAAAACACCCTATGAAATGGAGATAGGTCGTTGGTATGTTCAGAAAAAATGTCTCACGCCTTAAGGCTTGAAGATAGAGCCCATGTATAATAATAATTATATCAAAACATATCTCCTTTGATAAAAACATATATTGATCATATATAAATGGATCTAATCAGATCTACTCCATATATATTCATATCTGCTTCAGATATTTTTAGATCCGTAAATTGAGTCTATCTGACAATTTTACATACATGAACATATCTGAAAATGTCTGATCATATATGCCAGATTGACTCAATTTACGGATCAAAAAAATATCTGAAGCAGATATGAGTATATATGGAGTAGATCTGATTATATCCATTTAGATATGATTCATATATGTTTTTATCAAAGAAGATATCGCTCATTTACTTGTATAGTGTCATAACTCAAAATATGTAGTTTTTGGGTAAACCATTCAGAATTATTTGTTATATCCTGTATCGTATTAATATCTTCTAAACTCACCGTTTGAGAAGACAACACGCCATTATAACATTTTCTATGTACGGGCCTTTTGCAATGTAAAACAAGTTTCAATTCTAAACTTTTAACAGGTTTTCTGTAAAATCAAACATTTTGCGTTATGACACTATACGGGTAAATGAGCGATATGTTTTGATATAATTCTTTTTTTACACGGGAGGTAAGTATGTTTTAAAAAAAAATTGGGGTTGAAAAACTATTAGGGGTCGGCCATACATTTGACTTCTCCATAGGTACCCTAGGGACAGTTACAGGCAGGAGCAATTTTATCTTTGTTATCCTTGTATGGAAGATAGGGCTTAGTTAGGTATGTTTGGAAAAAAGCTAGGGAGGAAAAAGCTCCTAAGGAAGCTTCCATATGAAAACAAAATTTTTATAAAAAAATTGTTCCTACCACTTTAACTTTTTCAAGAGTGCATCTAAAGAAGTGAAATGTATGACCGACCCCAAAAGGTTTTCAACTCAAACATTTTTCCAAAACATACTTACCCTCCATGTATCTTCAACCCTTAAAAAAATGTGCGACTTTAATTTGGAAAAACGACTTTTTTGTGCGACTTTTTTTGTAAAAAACGACTTTTTCTGCGACTTTTTCCAAATTCTCAACGGTAACACTGGCTGCATATAATAAACATAACACAGGATAAGAGAATTAATTTTATGAGCGACGTGGATAGTTTTCGTCATATTATAAACAAAAATCGAAAGATCAATTAGTGCAATATTAAATGTAAACACGAGCAGTCGTTGTATTTGGTTATTGTTACTCGTTATTGTGAGTTTTTTCTTATTGGTTTTTTGTTCACTCAAAAAATTATGCAGGTACATTCCAGTGAATATTCACTTAAAACAAATGAAATTTTATTTAAAAACCATTCCACTGTTTTTTCATTTAAAATAAAAACACATTACAGTCAATTTTAAATGTTAATTTAATGACTAACCAAAACATTAAAAAACTAGTGAATATTCATTTATTTTGTATTGAAAAACAGTAAAACTATAGAAGAAATTTTTTACTGCCGAAATTGAATGTAACAGAAAATTCATTTTTAAGACAGTAAATTATTTTTTTTAAACTACAGAAATAGTAAAAACATTAAATCCTTTATAAAAAAAGTGATTTTTCTTTTAAAATAACTTTACTGATTACTTTTTAAAATAACCAACAAACAGTTAATGACATAATTTTCTTAGTGTTTTTGTTCTTTCTGTTTGTTATATTTTTGTGTATAATTTAAAGTTACAGTGTTTCCAATTTAATTTGTGTTTTTTTGTTTATATCTTTAAGATTCCTGAAGATGCCATCCGAAGGATGGAGAAATATTGAAAATAATAAAAATAAAAATTAATATTTTTTAAAAAACAACTGTGGCCTCGAGCTTGTCGATATTTATTAAATATAATAAATATCTTAATTAATACTATACACGGCTTAAGTGGATATGCATGATTTCAATAGAAATTAAGTATACTTTTTGAGCATTGCGTATAAAGTACATATATGTTATTATACACTTTATACAATACGTATAGGCATAATGTACTAAATTTAAAAATTGGTCTTATATGGCAAGTCATAAAATAGTTATTACACGACCAAATATATATTACGGCAGCACTTATTTTTGAAACTATCGAATTTCTAAGCTGCAACATCTAAAACGATTGACTGTAAAACTTTTAGCTAACTCGAAAAAGTGTATGATGCCCGCACAACAGTCGAGTACACTTACATATAAAAAACGATTGGAATGAGGTTGCCACAAACGCAGTACGGTTGTCATAACCTTGTTTACAGTTGCTGCTAGGAAGATGTGGTTGCCCAAACCGTTTGTGATAACCAACCATAAGCGGTTGCCGCAACCGAAAACTGAGGTTGTTAAAACTTTTTTAAATATTTGTTTGCCAGTTGCTACAACTTCAAATTCTTCAATAGAAAAAAAGACTTTTCTATAGAAAAAATTTTCAGAATCTGAGACTTCTATAAAAAATTTCCTAAAAATCTGAGACTTTTTCTATAAAAATGAACTCAGAATCTAAGAAGACTTCCGTTAAAAAAAAAAATCTTAGAGTCTAACCCGTTTTCTATAGGAAAAATGTTTTTTTTTAGGAAAAATGTTTCTGAGTCTCACATTAAGACATTTTTTCTTAAGAAAAAATCTTAGATTCTGAAACATTTTTTCTATAGAAATAGTCTCAGATTATGAAAACAAAGTCTAAGATTCGGAGTTTTTTTATAGAAAAAGTCTCAGACTCTGAAATATTTTTTCTATAAAAAAAAATAGATTCAGAGATTTATTTTTTATAGATAAAGTCTATAATTTTTAGAAATTCAGTTTTTCTTCTGAATTTTTTCAACATGAACCCTTATAATAAAATATAAATAATGTAAGAGACAAAAAAGTGGAAAGAAAGTATGAGTTGAGGTGAGATTGCTAGAAATAGAATTGTAGTTTTGGAAGCTGTCAAAATGTATTCTGTAGAAACTATAAATGTTCACATTTATAAAAACAATTTCCATTAACAACACAAACCGACATTTAAAATCCTACTGATGATAATACTAACTGGAGTGTTTGAAAGCGGTATGCGAATACCAGAAATGTTTATAATTTTTAGAAATTCTGTTTTTCTTTTGCGTTTTTTTAACTTGAACCCTTTTATAAAAAGTCTCAGATTCTGGGAAAATTTTTATATTGGAAAAGTCTCAGATTCTGAGATTTTTTTTTCTGTAGTAAAAGTCTCAGATTCTGAAATTTTTTTTTCTACAGAAAATGCCTCAGAGAGGAAAGTCACAGAATCTGAGATATTTTTCCTTTAGAAAAATATTAGAAAATGTCTCAGATTCTGAGAGTTTTTCCATATGTAAGAAAAAAAATCCTAAATCCAAATGTCTCAGAATTTGATATATTTTTTTTTAGAAAAATATCTGAAAAATTTCTCAGATTCTAAGACTTTTTCTCTATGTAAAACGCTTTGAGTCTGACACTTTTCTGTAGGAAATATGTCTCAGAACCTGAGACTTTGTAGTATGTCCGGTGTATTTTCGTTATACTTATAGGCGAATACCGTTATAAATACTGTTTCAAGCGGTATTATACGGTATTGGCCTATATTTCAAAATCAACCGGTACAAACACAAAGCGACACATAAGATATATTAGAAATTTTATCTACTTTCATAAAAGCTTTTAAAAATCTTCATAAATTTATTGTTTGCGGTACAGTAGCCAAATACCGATATCCTAGAAAGATATTTTGCTTGATTCTGGAATGCGATTTCACCATTCACCTAATTTTTAAAAATTTGATATTCTTTCGAATTTCAAGATTTTAAATTTTTTTCTTGTAACAATTAAAGACCTAGTTAATATCTTTAATAATTACAAGAACAAATTTAAAAATCTTGAAATTCGAAGGTAGGTAGGTAGGTAGGTAGGTAGGTTGTAAGTGGCTGCTGACGTTTTACGTCAACACACGTAGACTCTGAGGTCCATTGTGATACCACGGGATCGTAATAAGTAGGTTTCCCTGCTAGTCCCTGTCGTTAAACCAGTTTGAGCTTCTTATGAAACTCCTTAGATGTTGAATTTTGACATCCGACAAATCAGAAAGATCGTACAGCTCCCTATATCCCAGTGAAGCAAGTCGCTGACCAGAAAGTGCCGGGCAATGGCAAATAAAGTGTTCGATAGTTTCCAACTCCTCTTCATCCATGCAACTTCGGCAAAAGTCATTCGACGGCACATTTAACCGCTCTGCGTGCTTCCCTATAAGACAGTGTCCGGTAATTATAGAAACCACCGTCGAAATCTCTCCTCTTGGAAGCGATATCAGCTCACTTGTGCGCCCCTGATTAAGAGAAGGCCAAATCAGTCGTGTTGTCTCACACGTCCATCCATTTGCCCATCTTTGATTAGTCTCCGTCGCTGAACAAAGCCGTAGGTTTTGCTTGCAAGTTTCTAGAGGCATACCAACACATTCCAATTCTGTTGGAACCTGTAAGGTAGTTCCTAGTCTTGCAAGCTCATCGGCTTTGCAATTCCCTGGAATGTCTCTGTGCCCTGGGACCCATATGAGTCGTATGTTAAACTGCTTGGCCATCTCATTTAAAGACGTGCGGCAGTTAAGGGCAGATCTTGTTTTCAGAAACATTGAATCCAGGGACTTGACCGCGGCTTGACTGTCAGTATAGATGTTGACTGCGGTTGTAGACAAGACATTGCAGCTCAACCAGTCAGCCACTTCCTTTATTACCAGAATCTCTGCCTGGTAAACACTGCAATGATCTGGCAATCTACGAGCGAGGCTCAATCCAAGCTCTTCCGAATAGACCCCAAAGCCCACTTGTTCGTGCAGCCTCGATCCATCTGTGTAAAAATTTATGGTAGCTCCTCTTCCTGGAGTATCCCCAATCCAAGACTCCCTGGATATTCGAAAGAACACCAAATTTTTAAAAATTAGGTGAATGGTGAAATCGTTTTCGAGAATCAAGCACATTACACCGCTCTACAAAACTGAGGTTTGTCGCCGCGTTTTGAATAAAACCAAAAAATATTTATAGGTTTTGGTTTCCCGATTCCAAAACAGTCACTCAAATTTTTCTATCACGTCACAATTTTGAGAAAATCGCGGTTAAAGTGTCAAAAAGCCCAATTTTGGCCATTTTTGAGCGCCTATAAAATAAGATCCTGACATGCTAATGTCTTGATATCAAGCTCATTCGAAAGTGCGTAATTTTCTCTTAAAGACAGAATCAAAATTTCTTGGAATTTAATTTCTTGAAATGGTAAAAAAATTATTAGATACTAGTGCTTTAAATCATATATTTTTGTGTGTATTTGTATGGAAATTTGTTAAAAAACACTGTGTAAATAAACTAAATATTTAAAAAATGGAAGGTTTTTTGGTAATGTTTTTTTACCATTTTAGAAAATTAAATTCCAAGAACATTTAATCTTGTCTTATAGAGAAAATTACATACTTTTGAATGAGCTTGATACCAAGTCAATCACATGTCAGGATCTTATATTATAAGCTTTCAAAAAGGGTTCAAAATGGTCTTTTTCGGCACTTTAACCGCGAATAACTCAAAATCCTGACGTGATAGACATATTTGGGTTGCAGATTTGGAATCAGCGCAACAAACACTACCAAAATTACTTACCATAATCCAATACGCATTTTCATGTTGAGCTGTGTTATCTATTACCAGCATTGAAAAAAAAAAATAATTATTTTCCACCTCTGGTTTTTTGGAAGTTAGCCATATGATTGTGATAAACTAAACCACATAAAGTCTAAAATTAAGCAGATTAGACCAATTTCGAATTTGTGAAATTTTTTTTTTTAAATCGGAAATTTCAGCGCTTGATATGTACCCAAAGATGAAATGCGATCTTTCTGAAATTTAAACCATATAGTTTTGGCATCTATTTTGACATTTTCCGTGTATTGCGATATTTTTTTTACACGCATTTGAAGTCGATGAACATTTATAATTATAATTACTTGACAACTGTAAATGAGGCGTATACTTAATTTTGTAATTGACCTTAAATCACAATCGTACTAAACGGTGTAAAGTTGTTTATTGCAGCGACATACCGGTTGTAATCTCGCACTAAACTAAAAAGTCCTTCAGGGGTTTGTTACGTAAAATATCAACTTTCATTATCTTTTGGTTTCATTACATTCCGATTTGGAAAGTTCGATTTTGCATCAGTGTATATTATAAATCTAAATTTTGGGATTTTCGACAGAGTACCAAATAATTTTTTTGCCTGTGAGCAATCGTCACACAATTTGTGTTTAGTACTTGGGTACTTCTGTCACTCTGTTAAAGTGTGTTTTATTTTTTTCGCATACATACAAGTGTTAAAATTTGTTTTAATTATGAAATAATTCAAATATTCTCAAAAAATTATAACTTCAAAATATGTATACTAATTTCATTACATACTTGAAACCTTTAAAATTTCTTTCTAAACAAAAATATTTATCAGAATTCTATTTAACCTCCAGCAGTTTATATGTATTTTAAAGTTGATTATGATAAGGTAATATGACACTAGCTATTTTTTGTATAATTTTCTTTTTTAGGATTGATCGAATGAAAAACCAGTGCGAGAAAGAACAAGAAATATAATTAAAACAAAACAAATAAGAAAATTATGGTCGGCCAAGACCGTCCATATAATACCCTACACCAGTGTTTTCCGGAAAATGAGTCCCAAGTCACAAACAAAAAATCAACTGCTTTAACTGGATATCGGTCGAAATTTTCATATATGCAGATTTGATTGGTTTAACAAACAAAATTTTAATAAAATATTTTATGTAAATATCGTATGGGTGATTTTTATGGGAGCTACAAGAAGAACTGTTCCATTATTAGTGTTACCACCGTTTACATGGACAGACCGACGCACAGTGGGAAAAAACACTTAGAGATTTTATAGCTAAGGATATGAGCTTTTTGTATAATGAATAATAAGAAACTGTTTTTCAATACAGGGTGCCCCAAAAGGTGTTATATACGACTACCTCAGGAGTGTTTTTGTTTGTACCTGTTAGCTGTGGAAAATTATGTTTAAAATAAGAATTTTATACTTTTTGAAAAGTAAATGGGGTTATCAAATATTGTAAGTGAAATCTGATAACATTTGGACGTATACCCTACATCCAGCATATAACTAAAATAGGAGTCTTAGCACCTGATTGCATAAGCATATACGAATTTTTAGTTAACCTTTTGTCAATGTATAGTGCCATTGCCTCTGCTGGTGTGTATTATGTAGGTGCTTCAGAGGGGTAAAATACGGCTTTTTTCATCTTTGCAGCCCTTTTTGGTGTTTTTTTAATTTCATCTAATAATTAGGCTGCATCTCTCTTTCCAGATGTTATTTTGTACAAGATCCGAAACACGACTCCTCTTGGATTTTTTGTCGTTTCCAAAAAAGTCTTCAAAGGACGCCCTCGAGATTGTGACAGTCCTGGTTCTTCGTCTTCTACTAGAAAATCTATATTTTCATTCAACCATATATTGTAATGATTTTCAAAACTATATAAATTGCGAGAAACACTGGCCCATCTACATTTAAATTTACTACATAAATCTCGCACACTAACAGTTAGTTTTTTATAGCTATCATTCTCGTTGCAGATGTTATTTCCAAGTTTGGACAAGATATAATTGATAACTGTTGAGTTCCGATCAGAAGCACTGTCGCATTTACGCCAAACTTCAAATATCTCTCTCCGTTGAAATGACATGTCAAACAAATTTAAAAAAAAACCAAATAGTTTATTAACCAATTCAAATGATAGTATTAAATTTATTATTATTTATAACAATATTTTTATTAAGAATTTTTTCACCAACTGAATGCGACTTAAATCGGTTATTCAAAAATCATAAAATCAAAAATAATTTATTTTCAGCACGAACTTTTTTCAAGATTTCGACGCTTTACTATGTTCAAAACAAATTACTAACAATCCTTCGCGATTCTCAACATATACGTGAGTCGCGTTCATCGCTGCCTAGGTTAAGAATTATAATTATTGAAAGACCAAAATTACAAAAATAATTTTAAAAAATCGCTACGCAGGCCTACGCAGCTAATTTTTTGAATAGTAATACTTCATTACATGTAGAATAATATATAATTAAAGATTAAGCAGCATCTGACAGCGTTTTTTTTTGTAGCTCCATAAGAATTTAAACAAGTTACAAAAAAACGTTGTTTATGCAATTCGTTACGAGGGAGCCTTCGCAAAACAGATAACGTATGGAAATTTATAAATAATATACCTAATAGCACCCTTTAAAAGAAATCAAACACTTGGTAGGTAACGGCTTACCCCTTCCGATACACGGCGATGACAAGTTTACTATTATAAACAATTAACTGTAAGAGCCCAATAAATTGCAAACATTTGATAGTGTGTAATTCCCTAATGGGTTAACTAAACTTTAAGTTCTTAACTGATTAAAACGCAGTCACTATCCCACTTTAAAATCGCATTATAACTTTGTTAAAATCTGTTAGTTATATTTTGAATTATTTCCCGCTAGATGGGCAATTTTTCCCACTGTGCGACGGACAGACGGACGGACGGGCAAACGGATATCTGAGTCGATCGGTATACTTAAAAGTGGGTCTAGGACCAATATTTCAGGTAGTTACAAACATCACCACAAATTCATTCTCTGTACCACATAGTGGTGTGGGGTATAAAAATAATATTGACCAATAACACTGTGCTAGTTGCAAAAATTAACAAGATGGGTAAAGCTAATTCGGGTACGCTGAATGAATTCAATGGTGCAAGCCGTTTTTCAAAGTTAGCGCTAGTATTCGCGATTTAAAATTGTAAAGCTAAATTTAATTTTTTTGCTTTTGGGGTAGTTTTTAAATATATATTTAACAAAGCATTGTTTTTTTTCGCGAAATTTTTTTTTTTCAGTGACAAAGAAAAAAAATCCGCGCAAAAGAAAAATTGAAAAATTTTGTGTCTGCAATGTTTCCAATGAATGCTACACATTTTCAAAAATTAATAGCAAAATGGAAAAAAAAAAAATCCCGAAAAAATATCGCGAATAATAAAAATTCAGAAATTGTCTAAATAATATAAAAATATATTTTTTTACTTAAAAATAAAAAAAAAATATAATCGCGAATATCGCTAATACATACGTTAACTTTGAAAAAAAACTGAAATTGCATGGGATTTAGTGTACATGAACTAGCTTTACCAGATGGAGGTCGTAATTTCAAATCAAACTCAAAATATTTGTATTGAACCAATTATTTAAAGAAAATAAAGATTTTTCGCGAAAAAATGTTTTCGCAAAAATAAAAAATGCACGGTATTAAGATTTGTTATGCTATTTTAACAGACTTGAATGGTTTTAAATTTAAAAACAATCACAAAATTTTAAAAATGTCGTTTTTATTATAATTGAGCATCAAAATTCTAAATCGCTAATACCAACACTAACTTCGAAAAACGGCTAGCACCATTCAATTCAGCGTACTCGAATTAACTTAACCAGTATGGTGCCCAGCTATTAAAAAAGTGTCAAATTCGAGCACAGTGTAATTTTTCCAAAAAAAAATCGCCAAATCCCAAAAAATGTTTTAAAACCGTTACATTAGAGAAAAAACTAGTAAAATTGGCTACACCGTTTATATATGTCAATTTCAAGTTAAATTTTTATATTTTTTGAGAGTCTCAATCAAATTATTGAAGTTTTTTTTTGGCTTTCTAAATTTTTTATTACATTCCTTAAAAACCTTACTAGTGGGGGTGTGCAGACACGGATCTACGGCACATGAAAGGAATTTAAGACTTTTTGCCTGGTAAAAATTTCTCAGAATTTGATACTTTTTAGTAAAGGAAATGTCTCAGAACTTGCAATTTTTTCTATGTAAAAAATGTCTCAGAATTTGAGAGACTTTTTCTACAGGAAAGATATCTTTTAAACTGTGACTTTTTTTATACAAAAAATTTATGATAAACTGAGATTTTTTCTTAAGGAAAAAATTTTAATGTCTGAGAATTTGAGACCTTTTCTTTAAAAAAAAAAAACTTTAAGAATCTGAGAGTTTTGTAAAGGAAAAATATCTCAGAATGTAAGAATTTATTTTTTAAAAAAAATTTCTCAGAATTTGAGAGATATTTTTTATGTCTGAGAATCTGAGACTTTTTCTATAGTAAAAATTGGTCAGTTTTTCACTGAAAATATATTTGTAATGCTTTTCAAATTATAAAAAACTAGAAAAAATAGCAAGTGTAATAACACCTTTAGCAACTTATATTAAACACTATAGTAATATTCATAATTATTTATGTTTTGACTAAAGTGATTATAGTCCATGTAGTTATACATATTTATAATTACTGAACTTACCTATATTCGGGCGATGGACAACCCTGAGCAACACATAGTAGAACAGCACCTTCATCTTGTGATACTTGTACATGTGCTGTATGCTCAACAACACTAGGTGAAATAATACCACGATGAGCTGCAATAACAATAACAATAAAATTATATTAAATGAAAATACATTATTAATGAAATTTTTATTAAACATGATATACACATAACTTTTAATTTGATTTTTTTTTTTGTTTAAGCTTATTGGTCTTTATGAGTATAACAAAATTTAAAGTTAAGGATTTTAAGGATTGCATCCTTGAAGTCATAGCATTGTGCAGCAAATTTTAGATTACACTACGTGACAGTTTTTTGACCAAATGTATCTGACACCTAAACTTTATGTACAATTGTCCACTGAATCCGAATATGTAGTCAGAATGGTCAAAAGTAGAACAGTTTTCGAGATATTTGAAAATAAGCGTTATTTGTGTTTTTAAAAAAGATGATGTCACTTAAATGCAAATATCTTTAAAACTATTCGTCGATTTATGTATTTCTTTTTTTTTAATGAAAGATAATAAAATTACTAAAATAACCATGGGTCGCTTATGAAGATTAGTAAAGAAATGACAGAGTTACAGTCGACAAAAGTTCAAACTTCATGAAAAATTTTATGATTTTTTGCAATTTTGCTCTTTTCAAGTTATTTTTTTTAAACCAAACAATTAAAAATTGTAATTTTTTATTACATAGGACATTATTTTATTTCAATACGAACATTTTCCGCCCAACAAGACCCAGATCGGTGCAAAAATGACAAAGCTACAGAAGATTTAGTGAATTAACCCACTTTTCATTACTAACATTTAGCTCTGTATATTTCCTTGTGTTTTAAAAAAAAAAATCGAAAAGTGGGATAATTCAATTAATCTACTGTAACCTTGTCATTTTTTCACCGATCTGGATCCTTTTGGGCACAAAATGTTCGTATTGAAATAAGCTAACGTTCTAAGTGAAAAAATTTTAAAAAATTTTATTGGTTTAAAAAAATAAGTTGAAAAGTGCAAATAACGGTAATTTTCTCGATTTTCTCGTAAATATCTCGAAAACTGTTGTACTTTTGACCGTTCTGACTTCATATTCGGATTCAGCGTTCGGATTTACATAAAGATTAGGTGTCAGATTCATTTGGTCACGACTTTGTTGAAAATTTGTGACACAGTGTTATCGACTTGAGCATCAATGGCTCCAATGCCAAATGAAAGTGGACCATTAAATAAACAAAATAACCAAAGAGTTTTGCAAAATCAGTTGGTGTATCTTTTTTAATTAAAAACTTCAGTGGAAGTTTTTAATTTTTTATCAAAAGGGGCTTGTAAATTGTCAAAAAAACATACAAATAATGCTCATCTGGGCTTAAATATATGGTGGGATGTCTTAAACGAAATTGTATGGTGGTTCTTTTCCAGAACCATATTAGACCTCTTACTGTCATTTTAAAAGGGCTATTGTATTCCTTTTTCAAAAATAAACTCAGAACTCTAATAAAACGCACATTTAAAGAGTTAAAATGTTCTAGAAATATTTTCCTCATAAAATTCAAAGGGGTTGTCAAAGGTTGAAAGTTTGTGAAAAATGCTAAAAATGGGAAAATATAAGGAATATTTAAATAAAATTTTTCTTTCACACCTTTCTCAATTCAAACCATATATAACATGATTAAAAAATTATAATACATAATTATAATTAGAGCCTGAGCTCAACTGTCTTTACAGAAAAACAAAAATTTGAAAATAATGACTTTAAGTCGGCCTAAGTGGCAATATAGTATCTTTGGAAAATGGCAACACCTAACATTTGTGTCTACAAAATATAGACCATGTTCTGGCAAGGTTGCAAAATAAGTACTTAGATCAGAGTTGATGAAGGAGAGGAGGACGAATGATGATTACTAAAAAATTGAATTTATTCACCATAATGCAATTTCACCTTCTTCTGTACGAAAAAACAACAGCAACAACCAAACAGGAATTGAAAAACCGTGATGTAGTTGATACTTGCTTAACAGCCAACTTAGCGTATCGGTCTAGAGTGATCGTACCTAAGAGGCAGTTAATAGCAAATACATTACAGATCATGGGTTCAATCCCTGGCGGCTGCGATCTGTTAATAATTTCCACACATAGAATAAAATTGACTATTAACTGAATAAATTTGACATTAAAAGTTTTTCTGATGATTATAATAACTGGATTATATGAAACTACTAAAAAACGAACCAGGATGTCTTAAATTTTTAGAAAAATAAAATTTTTCTTTCACACCTTTCTCAATTCAAACCATATATATAAGGAAATATATTTTTATTGCATTTTTTTTACCGAAGCAGTGCTTAAAAACTCGAAAAAATTGCGTAAATATATTTCTGAGCTATTACATTATTATACCTAGGGTTGCCAGACGACCGAAAATGGCCTGGATTTTCCAGTTATTTTGGGGCTGGTCCAGTTTCCAGTTAAACTATAATTTGTCCAGTTATTATTAAATTTATTTTTTTATTAAATTTATTTTACATTTTTTTGATTGCTTTTTGAATATAACATAAATCAAATAGCTACCTCTTTTGGCTACTTGTAAATGTGGTCTTTTTGCTGGATTTTCATTACTTTCTTATTAATTTTTCGAACATCTCGGGCAGTCTAGTGTTGAATTTGGCACGAATGTTTTCCTTGAGATCTTCGATCTAAGGGTTGTTTTGTGTACTATTTGCTTTTCAAACAACCTCACAAAAAAAGTCCCTTTTTTGACATTTTCAAGACACATTCAAGAGTTTTAACTGACCCCCTAGATTTCCAGATTTGACCACTCTGGACTTATTTTTGTGGGATTATTTGAAGAGAAAAATCTACGATAACAATCCTTAGACCCTTGAGCTCAACATCAACTTTTCGAGATGATCGGAAATGTAATGGAAATGCTTCAAAAGGGATAATTTTGACGTGGCCAATAGAGTCGGCAATTCGAACATAACATCGTTCGAAAAGACGTCAAAAACATCTCACATTTGAAAATCGGTTGATTTGTTTTAAGTTATTAAAAAAATCGAGTTATTTTTTTAAAATCCAGCTGAATATTTTCCATTGTCCAGTTATTAGACTTGTAGTATTTGGCAACCCTAATTATACCCCACGCCACACTGTGGTACAGGGTATAATGAGTTTGTGCTGATGTTTGTAACTACACGAAGTATTGGTCCTAGACCTACCTTCAAGTATACCTATCGAGTCAGAATTACTTTTTAAGTCGATTTAGCGATGTCCATCTAACAGTTTAAACATGATACAGGTCGAAATATTCAATCAATTGACTTGAAATTTGAAACGGAAGCATCTTTTGGTCCAAGAAAGAAGCCTATTGAAATTGAAAAAACTCTTTATTTTATATGTTCAAATTATTATTCCATATTTTGAAGAAATCGGATAAGTCCTTCTTGTAGTCCCCATACAAACCCCCATTTGATTAAAATTTGTAGGTGTTAAACGAGTACTTTGGTAACCTCATCAAGTCTAGCCGATATTCAGTTAAATCGGTCTATTGGCAACAAAAATAAACTAGATCCATCAAAATTCGGTGTGTGTGTTTTCTACACTAATTTAAGATCTAACAAAAGATAGATCTAATCGGTATATATTTGGACTTAAGACCCATTTTTCGGAAAGACTGGTGTAGGGTAATATATGGTCGGTCTTGACAGACTAAAACTTTCTTATTTGTTTTTATGATCAATTCAACCTTTTAGCTTCCGTTTTAAGTGAACATGTTTATCTGTGGTAAAAATTTAATTAAAATCAATTCAGCCGTTCATATGTAATTAAGGAACAGACAGAACTAATTTTCAATGCAATACAAAGGGGCGTGGCATTTTCGTTTCTACCCCCGTTTTGTACTATCTGTGTAAATTTCATTATTTTGGGTTTAAAATTCTTTAAAATCGGTTTAGGCATTTATGCGTCATTAAGGAAAAGGCAGCATAACGTTTAATAAAACAAGTAAGAAAGTTATAGTCGGTCAAGACCGACCATATAATACCCTACACCAGAGTTTCCCGAAAAATGGATCTCATGGACCGATTAGATCTATATGTTGTAAAATCTTTAATAAGTGTAAAAAACACTCACAAATCAAATTTGAGTGAAATAGGCTTCTATTTATTGACAATAAACCGCTTTAACTGAATATCGGGCGGAATTTTCACAAGGGGCCTGAGTCCAAAACTGGTCCGATGATTATCAGGTTTGATAAGGTTATTTAAGTACGCGTTTAACATACACAAACAAAATTTTAATTAAACATGTTCTATTTTCATGACTTTTGAGACATTTATGCGAAAATCGGGAAGGTGGTTTGTATGGGGGCTACAAGAAGAACTGGTCCGATTTCTTTGAAATTCGGAATGATGATTTGTGAAGACAAAACATGTTTACCTTTCAAATTTCAAAACGATACCTTCTATAATACGGTTATTAGAGTCATTTGAGCCAAAACTAAAGAGGACCTTTGTATGGAGGCTAGGTCTAAATATGGACCGATTTTTTCCACTTTCAATAGGCTTCGTCCTTGGGCCAAGAGAGACTTAAGTTTCAAATTTCAAGTCAATTGATCAAAAATTGCGACCTGCATCGTGTTTACACCGTTTACATGGACAGACAGACAGACAGACAGACGGACGGACGGACAGACGGACGGACGGACATCGCTAAATCGACTCAAAAAGTGATTCTGAGTCGATCGGTATACTTAAAGGTGGGTCTAGGACCAATATTTCGGGTAGTTACAAACATCAGCACAAACTCATTATACCCTGTACCACAGTGTGGTGTAGGTTATAAAAAGGGGCGAGGCATTTCTTTTATAGCCCGCCTCGGTTAGAACTATATGTGGTGAAAATTTCTTTAAAATCGGTTCAGCCGATTTCCCCTGATTACGGAATAGACAGACAGACAAACCAACACTCAGATTTATAATATTAATTAATATAATATAATTTTGTGAATTATCATTTTTGTAATAGTAACGTACTAATAATAATAAAGTACTTAGAAATGTCTTCAGAAATTTTTTTACAATGAAGCCTCCATTAAAAAAAATATTTTTTAACCTCAAAAAAAGTAAAACCACCATTTTTCTATGACAATATACAAGAAATAGCAAAATTTGTACGACAGCGCCCCCTGGCGTAAGTTTTATATAAAAATATATATCAAAAAATGGATTCTGTGACCCCAAAAACAGTAATTTACCACAACTTTCTAGGATAATAAACATAAATAAGATTTTTATTAAATTTTTAATGATTTTTTTCTTGTAAGACAGCGTTCCAAAATCACCAACTTCAAATGCGTGTAAAAAAAAATCTAGCTCTGACCCAAAAAAAGGCCTTGAAGGTTTTGTTATGGAAATCGTCAATTTTCATTTGCATTTGGTTTCATCCCATTCTGATTCCGATAGTTCGATTTTGTATCACTGTGTAATCAGATTCAAAATTGTTGTATGTAGAATTGATTAGGCATTTAATTACCTTTAATTTAAATTCTCAAATAATAAAGTCTACCGATTTGGTTCGGAGGTATTTTTATTTCTATTTATGAAACTTTGGACTTCATTTTCGTATTCAGCGCGAGTTATTACATAGAAAATAAATGCAAAATGTCGTGGATCAAAATCTCTCTAAGCTAGTATTATTAACATTTATTTACAAGAAACTCTGCCTTATAGGTTTCATTTTCTTCCCTATTTATGTGCTAAAGTGCTATATCAATTTTATTATTCTATTTTTTTTTTTTTTTTCAAATAAACATACATAAAATATTGTTAATTCTGTTTTTTTTTTTCAACTTACAATTTATTCTCAGTCTTGTTGGTGAACTGACAACAACTTGACGTGTTAATCGATGCATACTTCGACACCGAAACGATTGGGATTCATCACTTTCTTGTAGATTATGAATAAGTAATTCACCGGTGGGTAATAAATGAAATTTTCCATCTGTAATTGAAAATTTGTGAAAAATAAATTTATATTTATATATCAATCAATCAATACATTTTACATAATATTAAATGTCTAAATAATGAAATTATTAGAGAATTGTTAAATTAAACTGAAATTTAAAAAGTACCTACTCACACAAAAATGCATACATACAGTTGTATTAGGGTGGTATTTTTTCTTTAATTTTTGATTTTTCCAAGTGTGGGGGCAAATTTTTTTTCAAAATAATAAAAAGAAACCGCAAAAAATGGCGGTTTCTTCTATGGACAATCTATATATATAAAAATGGATGTGTGTATGTATGTATGTATGTGTGTATGTATGTTCCGTATGGACTCGAAAACGGCTGGACCGATTTTGATGAAATTTTCAGGAAATACTCAGAACAGCCTGGGGAGTAACACTGTGCGGTCAGATTTTTGATTTTCTGATTGTGGGCGGAGGGGCGTGGCAAAATCAAATTTTTACATTCCACCACTAATGACATCAATATATAAACAAAACGGATGGACCGATTTTGATGAAATTTAAACCAAAGACAGTACTAACCGAGTACTAACTATATGCCAAATTAGAGCGTGATCTGACAAATGGGCGTAAAATTCCATGCTTTTTTGCTGTCGGCGGAGGGGTGGGCAAAATCGAATTTTTACATTGCCCCACTAATGACATCTATATATAAAAATCGGATGGACCTATTTTGATGAAATTTAATACAACGATAGTACTAACCAAGTTCTAACTATGTGCAAAATTAGAGCGTGATCGGACAAATGGGTAAAATGCCATGCCCCTTTTTATTGAATTGAATGTTATTTCTGCATGCTCCGCAATAACGCAAAAACTGTGGATTCGATTTTAATAAAATTTTCAGCACTGACAGTGTTAACAGAGTGCGGAACTATAGGCCATGTTATACTACGATTGGAAAAAGGGGCGTAAAATGCCACGCCCCTTTGTACTGTACTAGACGTTGTCTGCCTGTTTCGCAATCACGCAAAAACAGCTGAACCGATTCTCTTGACATTTTCACTACATACAGTGCTAACCAAGTACATATGTAGTACATATAAGATCGGTTTTGGAAAAAGGGATCAAAATTGCAACGCCATTTGTACTATACTGACCACGATTAAACAAAGAGGCGTAAATTGCCACGCCCCTTTGCTTTATACTGAAAGTTATATCTGCCTGTTTTGAAATTACGCAAATACGGATAAGACGAATCTGTTACTACTGATAGAACTGACCGAACGGGAACTATAGGTTATATGTAGAGCGCGATTAGACAAAAGGGTATAAAATGTCACTCCCGTTTTTTCATAAATAAAAAGTTATTTCCTCCTCTTTCGCAATCACACAAAAACGGTAAAACTGATGTCAATGGAATTTGCAGCACAGATAGTACTAATCGAGGATGCAGCATGGAACTTTAGACTATCACGATTCGATAAAAATGCGTTAAATGATACGCCCCTTTGTACTATAGTTAACGTTATGTCTGTCTGTTTCGAAATCACGCAAAAAAGGCTGAACAGATTTTGTTGAGATTGCTCTATAGACAGTGCTAACCACCAAAGGTTACTAGCTGGGCCCGGACCAGTGCTTTAATTTTGTCCGACACTATATTTAAATAAAGATGCAATCTAAAACCGTTTTTTTTCAGGGCCAGCAACGCGGACCGGGTATAGCTAGTAAATTAAAAAAAATCGAAATTTGTTTCCTTGACCCCTTTATAAGATAAACTTTAATTTAAAATGGATTAGAGCGAAATACGACAATTTTGTCGTAAAAGATGTAAAAATTTTTTAGTAAAAGGGTTAAAATGTGGCTTAAAATAAGTTTAAATAAAAATTTGTCTTAATCTCTATAAAAAAGTCAATGAGAAAAAAAAATTTTAAATTTTATTAAAAAATTTCTTCAACGTAGAAAAAAATCGCCATTTTTAGAAATTTTGTAGCCAAATTTCAAGTGGCAATATCTCGAAAGCCGATCGACCGATTTAAGATTTTTTTTGCGAAAATACATAAAAGTTGTGTACTGCACTACTATTATTCATTTTGGTCGCCGGACGCCAAGGGTTCTTTTAATTCGATTTGCCTGAAAATTAAATCACATAAATTTTAGCTTATTTGAAAAAAAAAATCCCTGGACCCTCAAAATCGTAAGATAAACTTTTTTGCCTTACAAAACAATGCCAGTCTAATGCACATATCAGAAAACACTTGTTTATTTAGAACATAAATAACCAGAGGGATATTGTTAATTATTTATGAACTTAACTAAGCTTAAGAGAAACATCTATTACAACATCTATTACGTACTTAAATTTGTATGTATTAGGAGGGCAACATTTTTTGTGTTACAAGAAAGTACCCAGAAAAAATGTTTTAGAATTTGAAAATTTTTTCTCAAAATTTAAAATCTTCTTTATAACTGACACTTACGATTAGTGATTTAGAGTATATATAATTTGTCATTCCGTTTATAACTCATCGAAATATCGGTCTGGGACCCAATAAAGTATATATATTCATGATCCCCGATCGATTTTAAGACATTCTAGCGATGTTCGTCTGTCCGTCTGTCTGTGGGAATGTTGATCACGGTTAAAATATTATACGGAGATGACTGAAATTTAACATATTTATTGGAAGTTCTCCCGAGAAGTTCGGTATTGGATTTAAGTGATATCGGTTCAGCGGTACAAAAGTTATGAACGCAAATGTACACTCAAAATAATAACTCTGTTAAATTACAGAAAAACTCTGCTAATTTAACAGAGTACACCATACTTTTCCAGCTAACAACATTTCTTGGTAATTTTACTAAAAAACTCTGTAAAATGATTTTGACAGAAAAAAAACTATTAATTTACAGAGTTTATAGTAAAATATTGGTTAAATATGAAAGCGTTATGATTTGAATATGAAGAGAAAACTCTGTAATTTTATTATAAAACTCTGTAAAATAATTTGGACAAAAAAAACTGTTAATTTACAGAGTTTCTAGTAAAATATTGGTTTAATAAACCACCATTTAGCAAAGAAAACTATGTAAATTTACATGTATTTGTAAAATACATTTGATGCAAAAAAAAATTTACAGAAAAAACTCTTTAAATTTACAGAGTTTAGTTAAATGCATGTTATTTTGTAAAATTCTTATAAGATTTCTGAAAAAAAAAATTTTTGATAACTTTTTTTGCTACTTTTTCAACTTTTTCTCAAAAAAAAAATATACAGATAAAATTTTGATGTTTGGTAACAAAAACAAAAACTACTCAAAACAGAAAACTTTTTTGGTTATAAAAAAATACGAAGTATTTTGCTTAGATCTGTATTTTAGCAGTAAACTCTGTTATTTATCTGTAAAATTAAGATTACGAAGTAAAAAGTAATATAACAGAGGAAACTCTGTTTTTTTGTCACAACAAAATAATTTGTCACAACAAAGTATTTTCTTTAAATCTGTGTTTTGACAGAAAACTCTGCCAAATATCTGTTGAATTGAGATTACAGTCATTTTACAGAGTATTTTACAGAGTTATTATTTTGAGTGTAAGGACACCTCAAAAATTTTAGAACATTCAACATAACCTAAAAATACAAAATGCTTTAATTCGGCTGCTGGTTGACATATGTGAACAAAATTGAACACCAATTTTAAACAAGTACGAATATATTTTTTGACAAGAAAAGAAAAAAATCGGCGATTTTTTTTTTGCGATTTTTTTTTTTTTTTAAACTAAAAATAAAAATTCCTTTTAAATAAAGATTTTTGCAATAGTGTTTTTGAAATTGTGGAGGGAATCACTACATTCGGCAAGGCCGAATTTAATTTTTTACTTGTTTACATATGACACCGTCCGACACACTTTTGTACACATGGACCAGACTGATAAAGTATGAAAGAAGGGTCGAAAATAAAATACACGTGTCTCCCAGTTTTCTAGATCAATTTAAATATTCTCATTGAACACCACTCGGATGAGTGGTACCTGTAATCTAGCTTATCTGCAATCTACTTGTCGTTTAAATTTAAATCTTTTCAGATTACAATTTGGCATTTGTTATTTTAAATAGCTAACGTACACTGTTTTTTAACAATTTTTTTTATCGATATTAAATTTTATTTTTGTAATTTTACATTTTTTTTTTTAATTTTACAAATTTCAATAGATTTAAAAAAAAAAAACAAGTAAAAAAATTAAATTCGGCCTTGCCGAATGTAGTGATACCCTCCTTAATTTCAAAAAGAGTATTGCAAAAAACTTTATTTAATAGGAAATTACTTTTGAAAAAAAAAATTTTTTTTACAAAATTTCCGCGAAAAAAAATGTTGGTATAAAAAATTTGCGATTTTTTCTTTTTTTGTCAAAAAATATGTTCGTACTTGTTTAAAAACCATTTGATGTTCAATTATGTTCACATATGTCAACCAGAAGCCGAATTAAACCATTTTGTATTTTTAGGTTATGTTGAATGTACTGAAATTTTTTAGGTGTGCTCACATTTTCGTTCATAACTTTTGAAGCGCTGAACCGATATCGCTCAAATGCAATACCAAACTTTTCGGGAGAACTTCCAATAAATGTGTTAAGTTTCAGTCATCTCTGTGCAATAGTATGTCCGTGACAGCATTTTCCACAGACAAACTGACAGACGGACATGGCTACATTATGGGGTCCCAGATCGATATTTCGATGAGTTACAAACGGAATGACAAACTTATATATACCCTCTATCACTAAGTGGAGGGTATAAAAAATCTACTAAATTCACGAGAATTTCTTGTAAGTTTTATTGCGAAAAAATGCCTGCGAATTTTGTACTCTTGCCCAAAACATTAAATCATGATAATGTTTTGCGAAAGATTTGGGTGTACTTGCCAAAGCAAAGTTTTTTTTAGAAAAAATAACGCATTATTACTTTAATATTTCATGCAAAACAAATTGAAATATCAGTCGAGGACCTCATTAAATAAACCAAAAAAAAACTGTACATTTCGTAAGTGAGTGCAAAAAAGTGTTTTTTACATTTTGGAGAGTATAAAAGATTCGGCACCAAAGAATATAACACTCTCACTTGTTTTATGTACATTTCATAAACAAATGGAAAGTTTTTATGCGAAAAGCTTAGACTTGGTAAAAAAACAGTTTTGGTAAAAAAAAATTATTTTTTTTTTTTCACGAAAAACAAAATTATGTTAAAAAAACTTTAATGAACCCAAAATTTTTGGTGAAAAAAAATTTTGATGAAAAAAAAGTTTTTGATGAAAAGAAAAATTTTTTGATGTAAAAAAAAAAATTGATGAAAAAAAATTTGAAAAAAAAAAAAATTTTCCTGAGAAACAAATTGATAATAAAAAATTTGATATAAAAATTTGATGGAAAAAAATGATGAAAAAAATATGATAAAAAAAATTTATGAAAAAAAATTTTGATGAAAAAAAATTTTATGAAAAAAAAAAATTTGATGAAAAAAAAATTCATGAAAAAAAAAATTGATGGAAAAAAATTGAAAAAAAAAATTTGATGAAAAAAAAATTGATGAAAACAAAAAAATTTATAAAAAAAAAAATTTTATGAAAAAAAAAAATATAAAAAAAAGTTTAATGAAAAGAAAAATTTGATGAAAAAAAGTTTGATAAAAAAAAAAAAATTGAAAAAAAAAATTTATGGAAAAAAATTTGATAGAAAAAAAAATTGATGAAAAAAAAAAATTTATGAAAAAAATTAATGAAAAAAAAATTTTGATGAAAAAAAAACAATTTGATAAAAAAAAATTGATAAAAAAAAAATTATGAAAAAAAATTTATGAAAAAAAAAAATTTGATGAAAAATAAATTGATGGAAAAAAATTTTGATGAAAAAAAAAATTGATGAAAAAAAAAAAATTATAAAAAAAACAAAAATTTATGAAATTTTTTTTTTTTTGTTGAAAATAATTATGTTACTTTTTATTCACCAGGTGGTGAAAAAGGGTTTTATTTACCACGAGGTGAATTTTTATCCAAGTTACAAACCCAAGTTATTAAAATTTTTGGTTTTAAGAAAATGAAAATAGTAATTCTTGTTTTCTTTTCGTTAATTGTTAGCTTTTGTTGTCAAAGTGAGGTAGCGTCCTTCAACTTTTTTAAAATTAGACACCAGCCTAAAAACATTATCATGTTAAAAAGTTGTTTGTTGTTACAAAAAATCTCGTTATTTTTACTATTAATTCTCATAAAATAGGAGGTAGCAAAAAATCTAGTAAAGTTACGAAACCCTTCTTGTAAGAATTATCGCGCAAAAAAATTTTAAATTTACAATTTTATTGCAAAAATCTTGTAAAATTACAAAATTATTCGTAAAAAGCTTGTAAAATTACAAGAAATTCTTGTCAAATAGGAGGTGCCAAAAAAAACTTACAAACTTGTCCTGTCATTTTACAAGGTTTTTTTTTTAGCGTGGCATTCTAACTAGTTTGTTTATCAGGTGACTACCTTAAATTATAATATTAGGGTAAACAAATAATAATTCTTTCAAAACACTTTAATATCAAAATGGTGATCTATTTTTTTAAAATTCTATTATGAATAGTAGATGATTCTATTTAGAAATTAAGTGCGTACTTTTTTTTACAACTATTTCTACTATCATACACTTTGCTTTGAAGATTTTATATAGTTAATTTTTTATACCCTCCACTCTAGTGATAGAGGGTATATATAAGTTTGTCATTCCGTTTGTAACACCTCGAAATATTGGTCTAGAACCCCATAAAGTATATATCTTCATGATCCTCGATCGATTTTAAGACGATCTAGCGATGTCCGTCCGTCCGTCCGTCTGTCCGTCTGTCCGTCTGTCCGTCTGTCTGTCTGTCTGTTGAAAACACTCTAACTTTTGAAAGACTTTACGGAGGCTCTTGAAGTTTGGCATATATGTTGGACATTTACCTGGTCAGCTTGGTATTGCAATCCAGCGAAATCGGTCCAGTGGTTCAAAAGTTATAAGCAAATGAGTGAATTTCGGCAAGAGTTTTTCTGGAATTTACGAGATAAAACACACGGTAACTTTCGAACGGCAATTCTGAGGGTGCTGAAGTGTAGCATATATATTTACCGTTCCTCTGGTCCAGTTCTTTTTAAATTTCTGCCAAATCGGTCCAGTGGTTCAAAAGTTATTAGCAAAACCGTAAATTTCAGATTAGTTTCACCTTAAATTCACGTGTTGAAAACCCGTTAAACATGTTTTAAAAACATTTGTAAGTCAGAAAAATATTTTAAAAGGTATTTTTGTGACACTAAAATATTTTTACACTAAAACAAAAAAAAAATACACGCAAAAAAAAGTTTATACTCAAAAAAAATTTTACACTCAAAAAAAATTGGTAAATTATTATTTTTTTTTTTTTTAATTAATAAAAAAAAGTTTTTTACACTAAAACAAAAAAAAAATACACTCAAAAAAAAATTTTACACTCAAAAAAAAAATTGGTAAATTTTTTTTTTTTTTTTAAATTAATAAAAAAAAGTTTTTTTACAGAAAATAAAATATTTCTAACCAAAAATGTTATTTTTTTCACGTTAGAAAATTTACTATCACTTAAAAAGGGCATTGTGGAGGGTATTCATAGATTCGGCCAAGTCGAATTTAACTTTTCTACTTGATTTATTTTGTATTTTATACCCTCTATTAGTTAGATGGTATATATCAGTTTGTTATTCCGTTTGTAACTCATCGAAATATCGGCCTGGGACACCATAAAGTGTATGTATATTAGGGGGGGCAGCTATTTTGAAAAACTTCGAATTTCATGGAGTGCACGGCAAATTTTTTTTTACATTTGGCCTAAAAATGCTATGCTAAAAATTTCCGCCAAATCGGACAACGTTAGTTAACACGAGGCGCGTCGAGGTCAAAAGTCAAACACACGAAAAAAACTATATTTTGATGAAAAACATTGAATGAATGGTGTTGTTTCTTGAATAGATTGTTAAAAAGTGGTACACGAGTTGTTGTTAGTATAAGAGGATATATAAAAATATTTGTGTTTTAAAAAATGAACCCTTGCAAGCCTTTCGGGGTCAAAATGACCAAATCTTTACAAAATGACCCCTAAATCACGAAAATCAACCTAGCAAAAACTTGGTAATGGGTACCCCTTCCTGCCTCGCTTACGTGGTAATGGCTTTGAATACTACTAATTACCATTAGCATTACATTGCGCCAAGAAAAGGCAAAATGTGGTTACCTCCAATGATATCACCGTGTTAAAGTAATTAACATTGAAATTGGGAGGTAACTAGTTACTCATATTTTTGCTAACCCCTTATGTAAATTACTTGGTAAGCAAAGTTTTTGCTGGGAACATCAATTTTCTGAATTAATTAAAAACAAGTAGAAAAGTTAAATTCGACTTTGCCGAATCTATGAATACCCTCCACAATGCATTTTTTTAAAGGGTAGTACATTTTTTTACGTAAAAAAATTAACAATTTTGATTAGAAATATTTTATTTTGAGTAAAAAACTCTTCTTTTGTCATTTTTTTAAAAAAAAAAGAAAAACTACAAATTTTTTTTTTTGAGTGTAAAATTTTTTTCGAGTGTAATATTTTTTTTACTGTAAAAATATTTCTGAGTGAATGCACGTTCGTATGTACACAAAATATTCTCATTTTTGTAAAAAAAGAAAAACAAAATTTTTTTTTGTGTAAATTTTTTTTTGAGTGTAAAATTTTTTTTGAGTGTAAAATTTTTTTTAAGTGTAAAATTTTGTTCGAGGATAATTTTTAAGTTACCAATGCTTTTAAAACTAAACAAGTTTAAAAAGCATTGCTTTAAAATTAAACAAGTTTGAAAAGCATTGTTTAGTTACCACCAATGCTTTTAAAACTTGCAAAAACACGTGGCATTTTAGATGAAACTAATCTGAAATTCAGGGTTTTGCTTATAACTTTTGAACCGATTGAGCTGAAATTTAATACCAAACAGACCCGGGGAACGGCAAAGATACATGCCAAGCTTCAGTAGTCTCATTATTGTCTTTCGAAAGTTATCGTGTTTTTTATCTCGTAAATTCGCGAATCACCCTTGCCGAAATTTACTCTTTACCAACCTGACCAGGTAAATGACAAACATATATGCCAAACTTCAGTAGCCTCTGTAAAGTCTTTCAAAAGTTAGCGTGTTTTCTACGGACAGACAGACAGACGGACGGACGGACGGACGGACATCGCTAGATCGACTTAAAATCGATCGAGGATCATAAATATATATACTTTATCCCTCTATCACTAGAGTGGTGGGTATAAAAACTAAAGGAAAACGTTAATTATATTCTATGCGATCATAAATACTCAGATATGAAATACTAGGATGTCATTCACCCATTTCATTGTAAGGCCAATAATATGCATTATATATGGCATGGTAGACTGCCATTTTATTGTATGGCAAAAAAGTTGTTCTTCCAATTTTGAACGTCAGGTCAAATTTATATTGTTTTAGGCCAAAAAATTATGTGGTACAAATTTTACGTCAATCGGATTAAAGTGGCTCCCGGCGATCAAATTATTGGATTTTTAAAAATTTTTTGAAAAAAAAAATTAAGAATACTATGTCTTGCTACTTGGGCTTCCAATCGGGATTGGTTTTTCTGAATCCCGGGATTCGGGATTGAGAAAAAATTTTCGGGATCCCGATTTCGGGATCCCGGGATTTTCGGGATTTATTGAATCCCGGGATTAACGGGATTTTTCGGAAATTTTCGGGATTTTCAAAAATTTTCAATATTTTTTGTCACTTTAACAAATTTACGCGTTCGTAAAGATTAGCAAAGTTTTGTTGATGTTGTGAACTTCAAAAAAAGGTCGGGATTCCTTCTGTGAAGAATATCCATATTCACTTATCTTTCGTCGTGGCTCATCATTATCTACTTCAAGTGAGCGTGAGTTGAAAAAAAATTAAATGAATGTTCGAATTTTTGCATAAGTTACTTAATTTTTGCTAAAGATTGCGTGATTTATTTATTTTTTTTAGCAATGTTTTTTTTTGGTAAAAAATGTGTGAGCGTAAGTGAGTGATTCCGTTATTGTTGCTCACGCAAGAGCGTGACTGAGTGTGAGTCAGAACCCACTCATGCCTTTAAAAAATGTTTTAGTAAAACATAAAATTAAAAAAGTTAACAACTTGAGTTAAGATGTGTCAAAAGCTATTAACGGCCCTATGCTCCTTGTAAGAGTAAAGGAATAAATATAAAAGCTCTTATATCGAACCACCACTAGTTTTTAGAATTCCTTTGCATTTCGCAAACGTTTCACCTTTTGGTACAACAAAAACATGGTACCTGATGGAATTTTTGTCGATTTTTTTTATTTTGTTCCACAAAATTCATATTTTATACAAATTATTTAAAAAAATCTAAAAATAATAAAAACTATTGAAAAAATATAAAAAAATCGGGATCCCGAAAATCCCGGGATTGAAAATCCGAAATCCCGAGATTCGGGATTTGCCTAATCCCGAAAATCCCGGAATTTCCGGGATCGGGATATCCCGATTGGAAGCCCTACTTGCTACACATCCTACTTATTAATTTTAATGCGCTGAACACGAATATCAAAAAAATTTTAAAATCGGTCAAACGGTTTTCAAGATATCGTTATTTGAAATTTGCGAAAAATGGCGGTTTTTTCCTACTTTAAAAAAAAAAGTCTAAAAATCCATGCCATGGCATGGATCTCAAAACAGATGTATTTTTTTCAAAATTTTCTCAATAAATTTTCTTAATAAATAATGAAATAACCACATAATCTTATAAAATATATGTTACACTCAAAAAAATACGTTTGTAGATTTACTAATTTTTTTCAGCGTTTAAATTACTACGAAGAAAGTAGCTTAAACAACCAAAATTGACGATATGTGTAGTTTTAAAAACAAACAATATGTAAATCATTCAATTGCTATAGCTACTAATACTTGCACATTTCTGTTTTTGTAGCGAGAGCTTACGATTGTTTTTAAAAATGAATAAGTAGCAAAAAAAACAAAAACATTAGAATTGTGTAGCCTACAAGTAGCCTACAAATTATTTTTGGTAGCCTACCTGTAGCCTACAAATTATTTTTGGTAGCCACCTGTAGCCTACAAATTATTTTTGGTAGCCTACAAATATTGTTTTTGTAGCCTACAAAGAAAAAATTTAATAAAACTATAACACACACACACACTTATCTTGTTTAACATAACTGTTTTATTTTAATGTGTATAAAGAATAGGGTTGGATTGTTTAATGTAAAATTATAATTCAACTTCTCAAAAAAAAACTTTGGCAAACATTGTTGTGGTGTTCCCTTGTCATTAAAAGTAGAGATGGGCACATGAGCAGATTAGAACGTGATTCACGCGTGACCACGCTTGAATGTGACTAAATTCAATTTTACTCACGCGCGTGTGAGTGGAGTGTGCGTGAGTAAGATTTTTGCGTGAGTGTGCGTGAGTCGATTTTTTAAGTTACGCTGAACTTTAAATTTTGTTGAAAAATTTAAAAGATTTTTCAAATTTTAGTTTTTAATTTTTTTTTTGTATGAATAAGAGTTTCGTGAGGGTGAGTCAACGAGAGTGTGAGTGAAGCTTGAGTGAGTGTGAGTTGTATTAAATTTACTCACGTGATTGTGAGTGTGAGTAGAAAAAATTTGCTCGTGTGTGAGTTGCGTGATTCAAAAATTCCTGTCGTGGGCGTGAGTGAGTGTGAGTCAAAAATCACTCACGCGCCCATCTCTAATTAAAACCATGTTTTGTGTATTTTTCACCACGTGAATTTTCGAAAAACCCAATGTAGAGATGGGTGCGTGAGTGGATTTTGACTCACACTCACTAAAGCTCACGCAAAAATAATCGAATCACTCACGCAAATTTTTTTTTATTCACGCTCACTCACTATTCACGTGAGTAATAAAAATCTTACTCACGCCAGATTCAATCACGCTCACGCGTGAGTCACGCAAAATCTACTCACGCAATAAAATTCTCTTACCAAAAAAAAAAAAACTCCAAAAAATTTTTTTTACAAAAAATAAAAAAATTGGGCTAATCTAAAAATCTTATCACGCAAACTCACGCAAAAAATAAATGACTCACTCACTCAGATTTTTTTTCAGCTCACACTCACTCACAATCACGTGATTTAAATGAAAATCACTCAAATCACGTGACCAGCGCCCATCTCTAACCCAATGTTAATGTCACGGTTTTTCTCATAACTTCTGAGCGTCTAGACCGATAATATTAAAATCGCGTACATATTCGAAAATATCGAAAAATTCGACAAAATTCCAAATTTTTCTATATTTTTTTGACCAAAATTAAAAGAATTTTATTAAAAATTATTATTATTCTTTTTTCGATGTTGTATTCATTTTACACCATCTTAACGAAATTTTTAATATGATCACGTTTTTATATTGCAACATTTGTTTACAATGTGATACTGTAGTAATACTGTAGTAATACTACTGTAGTGATACTGTAGTAATACTGTAGCCTACAAATATACTACTGTAGTATATTTGTAGGCTACAACAATAAAATTTGTTTTCCGCTACTGCTCTGTTTGGAGTTTTTATTTTTTTCATGTTGTTGTAGTTTAAGCAAACACAAAAAAGAAAAGTAAACAAAAGCTATAACTTATAATATTGAAATTGTTTGAAGTGATATGAAAAGCAAAAGCAAGAAAACAGGTAGCTAACGTAGCCTTTCAAACGCTGATTTTTTTTTGCTAATCGAGGGCCTATATTCAAAACCCTCTATCTTCCATTTTCACGAAAATGACTTTTTGATGGCAAAATATTCAGTAAAACGGCCCTCATCTATGGTGTAAAATTCAGAACAAAAATATTTTTTTTTGCTATTTTATTTGCATTTTTGGTTTTCTCTATCTCTTACACAATTAATTTTTCTGAATGCAAAACCCTCTATCTTTTCAAATAATTAATTTATAAATATTTTTTTTTAATAATTTCATTATGCATTACATGTTTTAATACTAATTTTTGCATGCTGAACATGAATTTGTCAACAAAATTCCCGAATCAAGATTTTGGTCCACTGATGCTTATTTTTTCTCAAAATTCTTGTTTGAATTTTTTAAAAAATATGGCTCAAAATTTTGATGTCTTGTGTACATTATGAAACAAAAATTTTAATCTTAAAAATCGAGATGCTGATCAGCATCTGTGGACCAAAATCGCGTTTTTAATTTTTGACTATTTTTTACATAACATACTCAACAGTTTGTCATCTTTTAAGATGAATTCGGTAAAAAAATATTTTTTGTCTCAAAAATACGCACCTGTGGACCAAAACCGCGACTTCGGAATTCTTTATAAGCCGTTATCATTAATAAATCACGTTAAAAATTTACCGATGTCGTAAATAAAATCATAATAATTCATTGTTATTAAAATGCAAAACCCTCTATCTGATCATTTTCATTCATATACTTAATATTTTTGAGAAACAAAACCCTCTATCTTTCATAATATCCCCAATAGTGCGAAATTTTAAAAACTAATTATATGTGAGATTCAGTAGTTGATTTAAAAAAATATTGTAGAATATCGAATTTTAATTACTCTTACAATACGCGAAATAAACAGTTTTTTGGCTCTCCTGAAAAGTTGTGTTTTTTAAGATAGAGGGTTTTGAATATAGGCCCTCGTAATGCTAGTTAGCTAACTTTTAGCAAATTTTTAGTTGAGATTATCATGTCAGCAAAAAATTCTTGTAAACTTCATTTAGCACATTAGCAATTTTAAACAAGCTTTGAACTAATTTCTTTTGCTAAATTTGAAATTGAGTTGACAACATTTTTACAAGATTTTTTGCTAATATTAGCAAAATAAATGGTAAATTTTTTTTTATTTTCAGAAAACTTAAAATGGCGCTATCTCGGAAACTAAGCCAGATAGAGCAAAATGGAGGCCATTTTTGGTTCTTAGAATCTCCATAGTATCGCCGGTCCTCTTCACATGTGTGGACCCTAATGGGCCCTAACTTTGGATCCAAAAAAGTTAGCATTCCCGAAAATTTTAAAATGCTCATATCTCGGTAAATATTGCCGACACAACAAAAAAGTCCAAAACCATTTTTGTAGCTCTCATGTAGAACAAGACCGCAAAACAGTCAAAAGCTCTCCGAGTAATATTTTTTAAGTTATTGAGTTTTTTAATTCTCAAGACCCCAGTGGTCCCCTATAATCACGTATCTTAAAAACTAAGCAAGGTAGAGCGAAACGGACACAATTTTTGGATCAAAAATTATGACGATTTTTAAGGAACCCAACTAGGTCTGGGCCCATCGGGGTCTGGACCTATGGGGTCCGAACCCAATGGGGTCCTCAGATGTGTATGAACTAAGTTAAAAAAAATAAAAATTTAATTAACTAATTATTGGCAAAACATTTTTGCTAACTTTAGCAAAAAAATTGTGGGTTCAAAATCAGCAAATTTTCTTGTAGGTTTACAAGCTTTTTTTGCTAACATTACAGATTTATTTTTTTGAGTGTAGCATATAAAAATAATTTGTTGGGGGGATATCCCTCGGATAGTTTTCCGGAGGCAGCGATTTAAACTCAGCGGATTTCGAGGAAAATGCCTTTTTTTCCCACAATTTACTCAATATGAAAAAATTAGTAAGGGCCATAAAATATTTAAGACAATGTTAAACTTTAACCCAAAGCGTTTTTGGAAAATGGAACAATATTAACCCGGTTTTTATTCGGGTCAAAAGTAAAATTTTTAAATATTTGGAGTTATTTTAGAAAAAGGCACTTAAATAAATGTTTATCTCGAGTTCAGAAAAATAATTATTTGAAATTATTTTTTAAATTAACCCATAAATGAACATGTATAATTTAAGCAATGTCCGTTTGTCCGTCCGTCTGTCTGTCTGTCCGTCTGTTCATGTAACGGTGTAAACACGATACAGGTCGCAATTATCAACCGATTTGACTGAAATTTGAAATTTAAGCTTGTTTTGCCCCAAGGACAAAGCCTATTGAAATTGGAAAAAATCGGTCCATGTTCGACCTAGCCCCCATACAAACGTCCTCTTTAAATTTGCCTCAAATGACTCTAAAAATGGTTTTAGAAAAGGTATCTTATCAAAATTGGGCAAGTAATCGTGTTTTATATTAACAAATCACCATGCCGATTATTAAGATAATCGGACCAGTTCTTTTTGTAGCCCTCATACAAACCACCTTCCCGATATTCACAAAAATCTCTCAAAGTTCATGAAAATCAAAAATATTTTATTAAAATTTGTTTGTATGTATTAAACGCGTACTTTAATAACCTTATCAAATCTGATTATTATTGGACCATTTTTGGACCTAGACCCATATAAAAATTTCGCCCGATATTCAGTTAAAGCGGTGTATTTGCAACAAATCGAAGCCTTATTCGCTAAAACTAGGTTTTTACACTTACTTAAGATTTAACAAATGATAGATCACATCGGTCCATGTTTGAACTTGGGACCCATTTTCCGGGAAACACCGGTGTAGGGTATTATATGGCCGGTCTTGACCGACTATAATTTTCTTACTAGTTTTTTTTTTGAAAAAGAATTATGTTACGTTTTATTCATCAGCTGGTGAAAAACTGGCTTATTCGCCGTCAAGTGAATTATTAAAATTACAAATCAAAGTAACAAACCTTTTTTGTTTTAAAGAAAATGAAAAAAGTAATTTTTATTTTCTTTTTTGTTAGTCGGTAGCTTATATAGTCAGACTAAGGTGGTGTCCTGCATCATTTTGAAAATTGTAAAAAATAATTTTTATGTTTAAAAATCAGCATTTGCGGACCAAAATCGCGTTTTTGGATTTTTTTAAAATATTTTTCCAAAAAAGAACGCAAAATTTCCGAATTTTTCAGCCTTGTTTGGTCAAACAAATCCGGACATGAATTTTGATCGAAATGCGTACTTTTTTCCAACTTTCACCGCTGATTGCCGACAGAAGATGACCTTGCGAAATTTTTTCTGAAATTTTCCCAGAAGAAGCTCTAAAGTGGCCATCGTTTGGCAGGTATTACGACATGAAATTCGAAAATTTAAATTTGAAGGGACTCCCTACTGGATATATCTGATTCTATGGATATATCAGGTTCTAGATGTCTAAAAATGTGGATATCATGAAAATAACGTGGTTCAAAAGTTATAAGCAAAAAAGAGAAATTCGGCAAGAATTTTGTCACGAATTTAGGAGTTAAAAAACACGATAACTCGTGAAGGTCAATCCAGAAGTTGCTGCAGCGTGGCATATAAATTTGAAGGTTCTTTAGTCTCGTTGGTATTGAATTTCAGAAAAATCAGCTCAGTGACTCAAAAATTATGAGCAAACCCGTGAGTTTCTGATTGTATTCACCTCAAATTCACGTGTTGAAAAACCGTTGAAAAGCTTGTAAAACATTGGTAAGTCACAAGAATACTTTAAAACGGGTTCTTGTTACTAAAAACAATCTTACACTCGAAAAAAATTTTACACTCAAAAACAAAAAAAAACAAAAAATTACAAAAATTACAAAAAAATCATAGTCAAAATAAAATATTTCTAATCAAAATTGTTATTTTTTTTTACGTTAGAAAATTAACTATCACTTAAAAAGGGCATGGGGAAGGTATTCATAAATTCGGCCTAGTCGAATTTAGCTTTTCTATTTGTTTTTATACCCTTCACTTATTATTAGTGATAGTGGTTATATATAAGTTTGTCATTCCGTTTGTAACTCATCGAAATATTGGTCTGGGACCCCATAAAGTATATGGGGCATTCCAAGCCAAATCACTCACTTTTAGACCCGACCCCTTACGATTTATTTTATTTTTGGATATATTTTAGTACTTATTAAATGCAACTTGGACACCAATTTTCAGCCTTTTATTTCAAGATGGTGTTGAGTAATCAATTTTTCAAAATGGCGATTTTCTCAAAAAAATAAAAAAAATTGAAATTTTTAATTAATTTTGACCATTGAAAAATATAGATATTTTAAAAAAAGTTGGACAACGTTTTGTTGGTATTTAAATGTAGTTTTAGAAAAAAATATGAAAAAATTATTCGAAGTAATTATCACTTATTTTTTGACGTTTAAAAATTAAAATCGACTTTTTGAAAAAGTCCGAAACCTTCGATTTTTTTGTAAAAAAGTGCAAAAATTCTACTCTAAATTACGCAACTTTTAAGCCATAATTCGAGATGTGATCACAATTCTTTCTATTTTTTTTTTAATTTTTAAAATTGCACCTTTTATTTTTTGGCTCTGATTTATTTTATATGGTGCTCCAAAAAAAATAAATTGGTAGATATTGACCCTACCTTACCCTAGATATATTCATTTCGAGGTAAAAATACGTCTCACAAAAATTTAGAACGATCGGAAATGGGTAAGGCGTTTAGCATGGTCCTTAAAGTTTAAAAAACGGATTACAAGGAAAAATATGAATTTTTTTCTGTTTTCGCAATATTTTTGGTATTTTTAGTTAAGTTTTATTTCAAGCAATTACGGAATTGTGATGTAGAGTAAAATACCTTTCTAATAAGGTACTAAAATCTTAAATCGGTTGAAAATCAGCCAAGTTATTACAACTTCCCCAGGCATCTAGCGTGTGTCATACCGCTTGATTAAAGAATACGAGTCCCTTTTTTTAAATTTATTGAAATTTTCTACTGTAATAACATTTTTTCATTATTCATGTTTCAGTGTAATATTTTTTTTTGGTTTTTCCAAATTTTAAAACAAAAAAAAAAAAATTTTTTTAAATAGAGATTTCAAAAGGGTTTTGAAAATGCAAGCATTTTTAGCATTAATTTAAAACATGTTAGCAAAACACAATATGAAAAATACTTGTCATCTTATTACATTTGAACTTAAAGAATAAAAAAATGTTATTACAGTAGAAAATTTCAATGAATTTCAAAAATCGGAATGTATTGCTAAATTAAGTTGTCTGCCACACGTTAGATGCTTGGGGAAGTTGTAATAACTTGGCTGATTTTCAACCGATTTTAGTTTTTAGTATCTTATTAGAAAGGCATTTTACTCTACATCATAATTCTGTGATTGCTTGAATTTAAATTTAACTTAAAATACCAAAAATATTGAGAAAACAGAAAAAAATTCATATTTTTCCTTGTAATCCGTTTTCTAAACTTCAAGGCCCACGAGGAACGCCTTACCCATTTCCGATCGCTCTAAATTTTTGTGAGACGTATTTCTACCTCGAAATGAATATATCTAGGGTAAGTTAGGGTCAATATCTACCAATTTATTTTTTTTGGAGCACCATATAAAATAAATCAGAGCCAAAAAATAAAAGGTGCAATTTTTAAAATTAAAAAAAAAAAATGGAAAGAATTGTGATCACATCTCGAGTTATGGCTTAAAAGTTGCGTAATTTAAAGTAGAATTTTTATAGTTTTTTACAAAAAAATCGAAGGTTTCGGACTTTTTCAAAAAGTCGATTTTAATTTTTAAACGTCAAAAAATAAGTGATAACTACTTCGAATAATTTTTTCATATTTTTTTTCTAAAACTACATTTAAATACCAACAAAACGTTGTCCAACTTTTTTTAAAATATCTATATTTTTTAATGGTCAAAATTAATTGAAAATTTCAATTTCTTAATTTTTTTGAGAAAATCGCCATTTTGAAAAATTGATTACTCAACACCATCTTGAAATAAAAGGCTGAAAATTGGTGTACAAGTTGCATTTAGTAAGTACTAAAACATATCCAAAAATAAAATAAATCGAAAGGGGTCGGGTCTAAAAGTGAGTGATTTGGCGTGGAATATATATATATATTCATGATTCCCGATCGCTTTTAAGACATTCTAGAGGTGACCGTCTGTCTGTCTGTGGAAGTGGTGATCAAGACCAAAATATTACACGGAGATGACTGAAACTTAACATATTTATTAAAAGTTCTCCCGAGAAGTTTTTGCGATATCGGTTCAGCGGTTCAAAAGTTATGAACGAAAATGTAAGGACACCTCAAAAATTTTAGTACATTCAACATAACCTAAAAAAAACAAAATGTTTTAATTTGGCTGCTGGTTGATATATGTGAGCAAAATTGAACATTAAATGGTACTTAAACAAGTACGAACATATTTTTTTGACAAAAAAAGAAAAAAATCGCGTGTTTTTCTTTAGCAAAATTTTTATTTTCGAGGAAATTATTTAAAAAAAAAAAAATAAAAATTTTCAATAGTAATTTCCTTAAAAAAAAAAAGATTTTTGCTATAATCTTTTTGAAATTGTGGAGGGTATCACTACATTCGGAAAGGCCGCATTTAACTTTTTTACTTGTTTTTTTCTCTCATCTATCTCCCTGAGTCGTTGGAATAACAAATTCATATAGAAAAATGAATACATCGTGTAGTACGTGCCATTTTATACACATTTTGTAAATTATGCCTGGATGTATATATGTTGGTAGGTGTATCATAGTGAATAGATGGATGGATGAATGAATGAATGTAAAAACACTTACCGCCTTGCAATGATGGATATATGTAGATAGCAGGTTCATGAACCCATGAGACCACTCGAACCAATTCCTTAACAAATGTTGGCACTACACAACGTAAAATGGCGGTACAACCACGAGATGCAGATAATACTTCTACATCAACTTTATAAGCTTGTGCAACGACTGAAAAAATATAAAAGAGGAAAATGCAAAAAAAAAAATACATTAAAAATTGTTTTTACAGCAAAAAAAAAAAAAAACTTTAATTAATAGCATTAAATTAAAAAAACGTTTGTAAAAACAAATTGAAACAGTTATGAGGAGAAAAAGATATAAACAGACAAACATTTTATCCCTTTTCATATCAAAAAGTATTTTTTTTTATAGTTGTGACAACGATAATGACACTTACCAGCTCGTACTTGTACATCTCTGGAAACAATACGACCAACACCATTGCTGGCAACACAACGGTATATTGTATTGTGCACATCTTGATGATATGCGGCTGCAGGAAATGGCAAAAGTACCAATGTACCATTGCGTAGTACACGACGAACACCATGAATTTCCGTTACAGCCGTACCGTCTGCATGCACCCAGTCAATGGTCGGCTGAGGGCTGCCCGAGGCTGAACAATCAAGCCAACCGCCTGAAGAGTTGGAAAATTCAACACGACCAGGCGGTTCCATAACAAAACCCGGCCCGCGTAAATGTGCTTCATAGACTTCCGCCAACAGAGTATCTGTAAAAGAAAAGCGACATGTTTAAAAAAAAATTATTGTAGTTGCATATGAATATGTAAAAGAAAAATGCAAACATCTGTCCCTCGATTTAAATGGTTATAAAATTATTATTTTTTATGTTTTTTAGTAAAGAAAACTTCTAAAGGATGTTGGAAAAGTTAAAAAAAAAAAATTTAAACAAGTAAGAAAATTATAGTCGGTCAAGACCGGAAAATGGGTCCCAAGTTCAAACATGGACCGATGGGATCTTTCTTTTGTTAAATCTTTAATAAGTGTAAAAAACACATACACTCAAAATAAATTCTCTGTCCAATCAGCAGAAAAATCTGCTGAAAATACACCCATTTTGAGCCATATGAGAAATCTGCTGATTTTAGCAGACACGGTTTGCTAAATATAGGTCATAAGAGGTGAATAAATATAACAAGAAAAAAAAAAACATACGCCGCCAGCCAGCATCGAACTCGCCACCTCTCGATTTGAAAGTACACTTCTTAACCACTACGCTACGGAAGCTTATACTTTTATCTGGCGTTTTAGCTATTAAACATGTGTGTTGTTCGACAGCAGAGAAATTTGATTTTAGCAGAAATATCTGCTGATTTTAGCAGAAAAATCTGCTGATTTTAGCAGAACAATCTGCTGATTTCAGCAGAATAATCTGCTGATTTCAGCAAAACAATTTGCTGATTTCAGCAGAGCAATCTGCTGATTTCAGCAGAGCAATCTGCTGACAATCTGTTCTTCTTTTTTTTTATATAAAAAAATTTCTTGAAAAAATACAATATGTTTGTATTTGCATAATACATATGACCAATAAACCCCTCGTTAAAAAGTGCTTAAATTACAATAAAAACTGGTAAATTTTACGAGGATGACGTGTAAAATTGGAGTTACTCGTTAAAAACTCGTAATTTTCTCAAAAGTAAATTTACAATTTGGAAGCATTGAAGCAGGAAAATTTAACACAATTTGATTTTTTTTTTAATTTTAATTAATGTTTTTGAAGCATAGAAGTTTTACTCATAAAATGGATATAACTAAAACTTTGTAAATTTTCAGAGTTTTTTTGTAAAATTTTTAACTCATTAAATCCGCTTAACTAAAACTTTGTAAATTTACAGAGTTTTTTTGGTAAAAGCCTTTTCGGTTTTATCAATATTTTACGGATAGTTCTGTAAATTTACAGTTTTTATCGAAATCATTTTACAGAGTTTTCTTCGTAAAATAACAAAACATCTTGCTGGTTAGAAATCTAAGGTATTTTCTGCTGGCTCAGCAGAGTATCTCTATAATTTAACAGAGTGATTATTTTCAGTGTAGAAATTTTCGTAAAATAGGAGGTAGTACAAAATCTGACCTCAAAATAATCATTCTGTTAAATTACAGAGATATTCTGCTGAGCCAGCAGAAAATACCATAGATTTCCAACCAGCAAGATTTTTTATACCCTCCACTCTAGTGATAGAGGGTATATATAAGTTTGTCATTCCGTGTGTACCACCTCGAAATATTGGTCTAAGACCCAATAAAATATATATATTCATGATCCTCGATCGATTTTAAGACGATCTAGCGATGTCCGTCCTTCCGTCCGTCAGTCAGTCCGTTCGTCCGACTGTCCGTCTGTCTGTTGAAAATACGCTCACTTTTGAAAGACTTTACAGAGGCTGTTCAAGTTTGGCATATATATTGGGCATTTACCGGGTCAGGTTGGTATTGCAATCCAGCCAAATCGGTCCAGTGGTTCAAAAGTTATGGGCAAAAGACTGAATTTCGGCAATGGTTTTTCGTGAATTTACGAGATAAAAAACACACTAACTTTCGAAAGGCATGCTGAAACTTGGCATATATATTTGTCGTTCCCCTGGCCTGGTTTGTATTGAATTTCAGCAAAATCGGTCCAGTGGTTTAAAAGTTATTAGGAAAACCGTGAATTTCAGATTAGGTTCAGCTTAAATTCACGTGTTGAAAACCCGTTAAACATGTTTTAAAAACATTGGTCAGTCACAAAAATATTTTACAACGTATTTTTGTCACTCAAAAACATTTTGACACTAAAAAAAAAAAAAATACACTCAAAAAAAAATTTTACACTCAAAAAAAATTTTGTAAATAATTTTTTTTTCAAAAATTACTTAAAAAAAAGTTTTTTTTACACAAATAAAATATTTCTAATTAAAAATTTAATTTTTTTCACGTTGGAAAATTTACTATCACTTAAAAAGGGCATTGTGGAGGGTATTCATAGATTCGTCCACAACTTTTCTACTTCTTGTTATTTAACGAAGAAAGCTCTTTAAAACGATTTCGATAAAAAAAACTGCAGATTTACTGAAAATGTAAAATGTTAATAAAAGTGACCAGAATTCTAAAAAAAAAAACTCTGTTAATTTACTAAGTTTTAATTTTACCAAAATAACTATGTAAATTTAAAAAAATTTTGTTAAATCCATTTTATGAGTAAAAAATTTTACAAAAAAGACTCTGTAAGTTTACAAATTTTATTTGATTTAAGCACAATTTTTCAACTAAAACTCTGTTAATTTACAAAAAAATAGTTTAACACATTAAATTTACAGAGTTTTTTATGTAAAATTTTGGTTGCATTAAGTGTATTTTACAAAAATATGTAAATTTACAAAGTTTTCTTTGTTAAATTTTGCTATAAACTCTGTAAATTAACAATTTTTTCCAAATCATTTTACAGAGTTTTTTTTGTAAAATTAGCAAGAAATGTTGCTAGTTCGAAAAGTATTTGTTAAATTAGCATAGTTTTTCTGTAATTTAACAGTGTAATTATATTGAGTGTGAAAAAATCAGAAATTTTTTTTAAGAGCATATTTTTATTGTTTCCATTTTTAAAGAAATTTTTTAAGCGCATAAAACGTGTTTTTTAGAGCACGTTTTTGGTTTCCCTGGTGATATTCAAGGATTGGATGTTTTTGCGTATTGTAACAAATGTATTTTTTACAGGCTGTAAAAAAATGTAAGAATATGAATATGATGATTTTGTTTTTGCTTCTGTGTACATCATGTTTATGTATAAAAAAATCCAAGCAATACATAAATCTCTCAAATTGTAACTGCATAAATATTTTCTTAAACAGAAACAAAAAATGTCTGCCAAAACGGAAACCAATATGAACATATAAAACCACAGAAAAAAAAATCATATTTATGTTAAGATGTACGTCAAATTTAAATTAGAGTGGGACAAAAAAAAATGGGCATTTTCTTAAATAAAAGCAACTAACATCTCGAACACCTTTTTTTTTAAATTTGTATAAGCCCCACTTTGGTGATAGAAGGTATATAAAATTTTGTCATGAGGTATGTAACACAACGATATATTGGTCTAGGACCTCATATAGATCATAAGAACCTTGATCCTTGATCGATCTGTCTGTCTGATGAAATGCTAGTTTTGGCGATAGTACTAATCCGATTTAAACGAAACTTGAGTCAATTTTCAAAACACATAATGCCAATTTATAGCCCTTAGAAAACTCTATTAAAATATTAAAATTGTTGAGTTACATTACATTAGAATTGTATTAGAATTGTTAAGTTACATTAATGAATGTGTGCGAAGTTTGTACTGCTGCTCAAACCATTGAATCGTGATAATGTTTTGCTGTATAAACTGGTGTTCTCTCAAAAGAAAAATTTTTCGAGAAAAAATAACGCTATATTAATGTGTCATTCCAAAACGTCATTAACAAAACGCATTGAAATATCAGTCGAGGACTCCATTGTGATTATATATTATTGATCCTTAATGGTTTCCAAGACACTCTAGTGATATCCTTTTATCTGTTTGTCTGTCTTTGTCGATAATAAAGTGGTTAATGAAAAAAGATTATTGATAAAAAAAATATTTAATAAAAATAATATTTGATACGAAAATTTTTGATAAAAACAAAAAAAAATTGATTGAACAAAATACTATGTGTAAAAAAAATTTATGAAAACAAAAATTTTGATATAAAATATATTAATGAAAAAATATTGATGAAAAAAATGACAAAAATATTGATGAAAAAAAATATTAATGAAAAAAACAAATATTTTGATGAACACAAAAAAAAAAACAAGTAAGAAAGTTATAGTCGGTCAAGACCTACCTAATGATAGGTTAGGTTAGGTTGTATGTGGCTGCTGACGTTTTACGTCAACACACGTAGACTCTGAGGTCCATTGTGATACCACGGGATCGTAATAGGTTTCCCTACTAGTCCCTGTCGTTAAACCAGTTTGAGCTTCTTATGAAACTCCTTAGATGTTGAATTTTGACATCCGACAAATCAGAAAGATCGTACAGCTCCCTAGATCCCAGTGAAGCAAGTCGCTGACCAGAAAGTGCCGGGCAATGGCAAATAAAGTGTTCGATAGTTTCCAACTCCTCTTCATCCATGCAACTTCGGCAAAAGTCATTCGACGGCACATTTAACCGCTCTGCGTGCTTCCCTATAAGACAGTGTCCGGTAATTATAGAAACCACCGTCGAAATCTCTCCTCTTGGAAGCGATATCAGCTCACTTGTGCGCCCCTGATTAAGAGAAGGCCAAATCAGTCGTGTTGTCTCACACGTCCATCCATTTGCCCATCTTTGATTAGTCTCCGTCGCAGAACAAAGCCGTAGGTTTTGCTTGCAAGTTTCTAGAGGTATACCAACACATTCCAATTCTGTTGGAACCTGTAAGGTAGTTCCTAGCATTGCAAGCTCATCGGCTTTGCAATTCCCTGGAATGTCTCTGTGCCCTGGGACCCATATGAGTCGTATGTTAAACTGCTTGGCCATCTCATTTAAAGACGTGCGGCAGTTAAGGGCAGATCTTGTTTTCAGAAACATTGAATCCAGGGACTTGACCGCGGCTTGACTGTCAGTATAGATGTTGACTGCGGTTGTAGACAAGACATTGCAGCTCAACCAGTCAGCCACTTCCTTTATTGCCAGCATCTCTGCCTGGTAAACACTGCAATGATCTGGCAATCTACGAGCCAGGCTCAATCCAAGCTCTTCCGAATAGACCCCAAAGCCCACTTGTTCGTGCAGCCTCGATCCATCTGTGTAAAAATTTATGGTAGCTCCACTTCCCGGAGTATCCCCCATCCCAGACTCCCTGGATGGTATCATAGTGGTAAAGTGGCGCTCAAAGAGGCTCAAAGAGGGAGCACAATCCACATTTTGTGGTATTGTTATCTTTTTCAAGATCGCGCTATGGCCACAATCGCTGCTCCTCCATTGCAGCATGCTATTAAGTCGAATTGCCGACGCAGCTGCATACTGCCTACCCAATATGTCCAAGGGTATCAGGTGAAGGAGGATTTCTAATGCAGCCGTAGGTGAAGTACGAAGAGCACCAGTGATGCACATTGACGCCATTCTCTGTACCTTCGTGATAAAGACACAGTTCGCTTTTGTTTCTAAAGCAGGCCACCAGACAATGATTCCATACAGCAAAATTGGACGCACCACTGCTGTATAGATCCAATGAACGACTTGAGGGCTAAAACCCCATCGTTTTCCAATGGCCCTTTTACAGGAATACAAAGCAATCGTTGCTTTTCTCACCCGTTCCTCAATATTACGCCTGAAATTCAGCTTCCTATCTAGAAATACTCCAAGATACTTGGCTCCATCTGAGAAGGTGATTTCAGTACCGTCCAGAGAAATAGGATCGAAAGCAGGAATCTTATTTTTCCTTGTAAATAAAACAAGCTCTGTTTTACTAGGATTAACTCCTAGACCACAGTCTCTTGCCCATTTAGACAGATCTTTCAGAGAACCCTGAAGAATGTCCCGCAATGTTGGCAGATGCTTCCCCTTTACCGCTATCGCGACATCGTCAGCATATGCGAAAACATGACAACCACGTGCTTCTAGAGATAGCAGCATTGAATTCAGTGCCAGGTTCCAAAGAAGCGGCGAAAGAACACCTCCTTGTGGTGTGCCCCTATTGACAAATCGAGATATGACGGACGCTCCCAATTCAGACGTTATACGTCTACTGGCAAGTAGGCTTTCCACCATTAAAACGATTTCACGCTTTACTCCCAGACCAGACAATGCCAATATTATCGATTCTGGGATGACATTATTAAAAGCCCCCTCAATATCAAGAAAGGCCACCATAGTGTACTCCTTTACCGAAAGCGATCTCTCGATGGTACCAACGAGCTCATGAAGAGCTGTTTCCGTTGATCGTCCCTTGCTGTATGCATGTTGCTTTGTCGAAAGCAACCTCGGGTCAATCACTCTACGCAAATATGAGTCTATCATTCGTTCCATTGTCTTTAACAAAAAAGAAGACAGACTAATTGGTCTGAAATCCTTCGGAGCTGTGTGGGAACTTTTCCCAGCCTTCGGGATAAATACGACTCTGGTATCCCTCCATTTTAAAGGAATGTACGACCAGTTGATGCATGCTGTGTATAGATTATACAGCACCGGGGCTATATAGTCCGACACTTGCTGCAACTCAGCCGGGATTATACCATCAGGTCCCGGGAATTTATAGGGCCTGAAGCTTTTTATCGCCCAGATTAATGTTGGCATATTTATTATTTCCGAAGCAATTTCAGATGCTTGGGCGTCAGAACGTTCCAAAGCTTGAAACGGCGTCATGGAATTGCCCGGAAAATGCGTGTTTAAAAGGAGATCCAGCGACTCTCCACTGGAGGAAGACCACACCCCATTAGGATCTTTCAGGTATCCCAGGGTGCAAGGAGAAGAAGCCAGAACCTTGCACAGCCTGGAAGCCTCAGAAACGTCTTCTATGTTTCCACAAAATGATACCCTACACCAGTGTTTCCCGGAAAATGGGTCCCAAGTCCAAACATGTACCGATTGGATCTGTCGTTGTTAGATCTTTATTTAGTGTAGAAAACACACACAGGTCAAATTTCAGTGGAATTGGTTTATTTTTTTGTCAATTGACCGATTTAACTGAATATCGGTAAACATTTTTACATAGGGGACTAAGTCCAAAAATGGTCTAATTATATTCCAAATTGGAAAAGGTTACTTAAGTACACGTTTAAAACCTAAAAATAAAATTTTTATAAAATATTTCCATTTTTATGAATTTTGAGGGAGTTATGTGAATATCGGGAGGGTGGTTTGTATGGGGACTACCAGAAGGACTGACCCGATTCCTTTGAAATTTGGAATGGTTATTCTTGTATACAAAATTTGATTACCTGCTAAAGAAAAAAATTGATAAAAAAAACGTTATCATGTTGCACTCAAAAATATTATGAGAGCAAATTTTTTGGATTGTAAAATTTTTTCGTTGGTAGAATTATTTTTTAAGCGAAAGTTTTACAAAAACAAAAAACACAGTACTTAGCTTAATTCATTAATTTTTAATAGATTTTTTTTTTATTTTTTTATGTTTGAACAGCTAATTTAGCATAGGCTTTTTTGAGAAATATAAAAAAAAAATATTTAAATAATTCACGTTCAACTTAGTGTGTAAAGAAAATTAAATGTTTTTTGAAAAAAAAAATATTTTTTTTTGACTCAGACGGTCGTTTCTCAGCCAGTTTTTAACTGATTCTCAATATTTTTGTTTTTTTTTTAAGATTATATTTAAAATTTTCGGTTTTTTAACCCATTTGCTAATAAAAAAAAATATATTTTCTTTTGTTTAGTCGTTAGTTTATAAAATCGAACTAAGGTGGCGTCCTGTGTCACATTTTAATTAGACACCAGCCTAAAAACGTTATCATATTACAAAAAATGTATCGTGGCGTATGAGCAACAATATTTCACATTTACTTAATATTATTCATACGCACCGCGACAATTTTATATCAAAACCCAGCAAAAAATAAACGAAGTGGTTCAAAAAGAATTAGTGGTTTCACTACATACAAAGTAGCGATAGGTGCCGAACTTCATATTCCGTAGGAAGTACTTTTAAAATCACTTCCAAAAATGCTACAAAATAACAATAAAAACATCTTTAACCAGTTCTTTGCTTAATGATTTTGAAGTACCTTTTTCATATGTTCTTAGGAATCAAATCACCACAACATATGAACTTCTTTTTCAACTGAAACAATTAGAATGAGTGTGATACACGAAGTATGCAATTTTTTCTACGTCCAGCTTTAAATAGATTTAGGTTTTGCAAAAATGGTGACAAAATTTGGTAATGACTAGGGCTTCCAATCGGGATTGGTTTTTCTGAATCCCGGGATTCGGGATTGAAGAAAAATTTTCGGGATCCCGATTTCGGGATCCCGGGATTTTCGGGATATTTTAAATCCCGGGATTAACGGGATTTTTTGGAAATTTTCGGGATTTTTCGGGATTTTCAAAAATTTTTAGTATTTTTGTCACTTTAACAAATTCACGCGTTCGTAAAAATTAGCAAAGTTTTGTTGATGTCGTGAACTTCAAAAAAGGTCGGGATTCCTCCTGTGAAGAATATCCGTATTCGGTTATCTTTCGTCGTGGCTCATCGTTATCAACTTTTAGTGAACGTGAGTTGAAAAAAAAAAAATCAAATTTTTGCATAAGTGATTCATTTTTTGCTATTTCATTTCATTTTTTGCTATTTTTTTAATTTGTTTTTTTTTTTTTTTCTTGCAAAAAAAAATTTTTTTTTTGGTATAAAAATGTGTTAGCGAGAGTGCGAGAGTAGAGTTTGCATGACTCACGAGTGAGCGTAAATGATAAGTGAGTAATTCCAATATTGTTTGCGTGAGCGTTAAGTAAAACATAAAATTAAAAAAGTTTACAACTTAAGGAGTTAAGATGTGTCAAAAGCCATTTACAGCAATATTCTACTTGTAAGAGTAAAAAGAATAAATATGTCAAACTTATGTCAAACCACCACTAGTTTTTAGAATTTCTTTACATTTCGCAAACGTTTCACCTTTTTCTATAACAAAAACATGGTACCTGACGGAACTTTTGTAAATTTTCTTTTTTGTTCCACAAAATTCATATTTTATTAAAATTATTTAAAAAAAAATCTAAAAATAATAAAAAATATTGAAAAAAATCGGGATCCCGAAAATCCGGGGATTGAATATCAGAAATCCCGAGATTCGGGATTTGCCTAATCCCGAAAATCCCGGGATTTCCGGAATCGGGATATCCCGATTGGAAGCCCTAGTAATGACATTGCATTTCTCTTTTTTTAGAGCTTAAAAAATCAAAAAGACGAAAATCGATTATTGATAAATTTTTCAAATTTCATATCTTATATCAAAAAAAGTTGGTCCTAAATTAAATAAATACATTTACGAACTAAAGCGGATGTTGCTGCATCACATTATTAAAGATTTTTTAAGCTTTTTAGAAAATTGAGGTATAGGCTTGTGGTCAAAACAAACTTGTGAATCAATTCGCCGTGAATTTTTATAGTTTTGTGATCTCTATAATAACTCCTTTTTTAATTCGAAGTATATATGTACGTTAGATTACATCGCTCAACACTCATTTTCCGGTTTAAATTCTGGTAATCAATTTTAGTAGACTTTGATCTCCTGATTCCAAATCTGTTCTCCAAATTTTTCCATCACGTCCAGATTTTTAGTTAATCATGGTTGAAAATGCGAAAAATTAAGATTTTTGCATTATTTGAAAGCCTGCACAGCAGCCATTGAGTGGAATACAAATCTGGTATAAAGCGCAAAAGTATAACTTGCCTTTGGTCTTTTTGATATTTTTCAAAGAAAAACTAAAAAAATAAATATTTTACAAATTTAAGTTTTCTGTGTTATTTTCGTACAAACCGGAAGAGATCTTTAATGGGTTTAAAAGTCTATAAGAAAGAATGAAGTTTTGCCTAAATTTTGAGCTCATCACAGTAAAAAATGGTGCTTTTTCTAATTTTTTTCAGTGTTTTTGTTAAAATACATGTTTGGCCAATAATAGTGAAACAACTTCAAATTTTTTTGATCATATATTTGAGATCATAGTTCAATTCTACTCTAACGCTTTATACCAGATTTTTTTCCACCCAGTGGCTGCTATGCAGGCTTTCAAAAAATGCAAAAATCGCGTTTTTCGCATTTTCAACCGCGAATAATTAAAATTCTAGACGTGATGGAAAAATTTGGAGCACAGATTTGGAATCAGCGAGTCAAAATCTTTAAATTTTGTATCAAACTTCAAACCGGAGTCAAAAAACTTCGATTTGTTGAGCGGTGTTATCAATGAAGTTAATTTTTCTATCACGTAAAGTTTTGAAGATATTCGCGTTTTAATATTGAAATATTTGGGTCTCCTCTGTAACGTATTCTTAAGTTGCTCAAACACAATAGAATTCGATTTAGTAAAAATAAGGCATCTTTATTCCAAATCTGGCATCCAAATTTTTCTATCGCGTACTGTTTTTAAAATATTGGCGTTTGAAAAACTCAAACTCTACTGTTACGCACTTATATTCTTTATAAATCACTAAAAAGAACTTTTAATTTAGAAGTTCTAAATCACCAAATAAAAATGACATAATCACACCCAAAATGCCAAGAAATATGTACTTCTAAAGAAGTGATGAAAAAAGTGCTTCCAAAAGGTCAAGTTATATTAACATCCGGATCACTACTTCAGAAGTTGTGATAAAACACTAGTGATATATGTTATACTTAAGTGTCAATCTTTCACCACTGAAAAGTGGCGATAAAAAGAACTTACTTTGTGTGTCACGCCCATATTAAATTCATCAATGTTTCAGTTGAAGAAGAAGTACATCTGGTTCATAAGTTGTCGTGAATTTTGTAGTGAATGGTAAGCTCTTTTTTTGCTGGGAATATATCAAATTTAAGCAATTTTTATTAAAAAAAAAGTCTCAGATTTAAAACAACTTGTTGTTAATAAAAGACTAAAATTCTAAAAAAAAATTTTTCTAAAAAAAATAAAAGAAAAAATAATCTAGAACTTCAAGATATTTTTCACATGATAAAATTGTAAATTCTGAGACAGGTATCTATCTATCTATTCCTAGATTCTGAAACATTTTTTTTTATCGAAAATTTATAATACATACTATCAAATAGTACCTATGTATTGTAATCTGAGGGGTTTTTTAAAATAAAAAAATTTAATTCTTAAAAAAAACACCATTGCAAAATTCTAAGATTTTGAGACATGAAAACAAAAATTTTTGATTATGAGACTTTTGCTATAAATAAGAAATTTTGCAATGGAAAAAATCTTAATATCTAAATTTTTTTTTCAATAATAAACGGGAAAATGTCTCAGAAGTCGATATTTTTTATTTTTTGAAAATATTATTAAATCTCATGGCGTTTTGTTTTCACAGATAACTTCGCAGATCTGGAGACAATTTAATGACAGCAATAGTCTCAGATTATAAAAAAATGTTTCAGTTAGAAATTTTTTTAGTTTCTGAAATATTTTTTCTATAAAAATTTTAAGATTCTCAAACATTTTTGTATTGCTCCTATCGAAAAATTCTACTATAATTTTTTTCGCATCTACTTTTTTTTTCATTAATAAATAATTTATATGCAGCTACATTTTTAATAAATTTTTAAAATAAAAAATATAATTCGTCATCATAAAATTAAACCCTGTTTGTAATTTTTTATACCCTCCATTCTAGTGATAGAGGGTATATATAAGTTTGTCATTCCGTTTGTAACACCTCGAAATATTGGTCTAGGACCCCATAAAGTATATATATTTATGATCCTCGATCGATTTTAAGTCGATCTAGCGATGTCCGTCCGTCCGTCCGTCCGTCTGTCTGTCTGTCTGTCTGTCCGTCCGTAGAAAACACGCTAACTTTTGAAAGACTATACAGAGGCTACTGAAGTTTGGCATATATGTTTGTCATTTACCTGGTCAGGTTGGTATTGCAATCCAGCCAAATCGGTCCAGTGGTTCAAAAGTTATGAGCAAAAGAGTAAATTTCGGCAAGGGTGTTTCACGAATTTACGAGATAAAAAACACGATAACTTCCGAAAGACAATAATGAGACTACTGAAGCTTGACATGTATCTTTGGCGTTCCCCGGGTCTATTTGGTTTTAAATTTTAGCTCCATCGGTCCAGTGGTTCAAAAGTTATAAGCAAAACCCTGAATTTCAGATTAGTTTCATCTAAAATGCCATGTGTTTTAACAAGTTTAAAAAGCATTGGTGGAAACTAAACAATGCTTTTCAAACTTGTTTAATTTTAAAGCAATGCTTTTTAAACTTTTTAGTTTTAAAAGCATTGGTAACTCAAAAATTACACACGAAAAAAATTTTACACTCAAAAAAAATTTTACACTCAAAAAAATTTTACACTCAAAAAAAATGTTACACAAAAAAAAAATTAGTTTTTTTTTTACAAAAATTACAATATTTTGTGTACATACCTACGTGCATTCACTCAGAAATATTTTTACAGTAAAAAAAACATTATACTCGAAAAAAATTTTACACTCAAAAAAAAAATAGTAATTTTTTTTTTTTTTTTTTAAATGACAAAAAAAGATTTTTTTACTCAAAATATAATATTTCTAATCAAAATTGTTAATTTTTTCACGTTAAAAAATGTACTACCCTTTAAAAAAAATGCATTGTGGAGGGTATTCATTAGTGTGGTTCATATATGGCACTTTTTTTTTTTTTTTGGATTTTTGTATGGGGCACCCGGAATATATATTAAGCACCATGAAAATTTGACCCGTGATTTTTTTCAAATTTTTTCATTAACATTTAGGGGTCGCTACCGGGCCCTAAACTTTGGGTCATAAAAAAAAAATTTTTCACACAATGAAAAAAAAAAAATTTCGTTTTTTTTAATTTTTTTTTTTTATTATAATTTAACTTCATTAGCATATTAACGGCAAAAGATTTCATTTTGGTGGGACAAGTTTTTCAGTTCCAAAATTGACCATGAAAAAAAAAATTGAGGCTGGTTGGGGTCTTACTCTAAAATTTTTTAAAAATTTTTTTTTTTTAGTTTTGATAAGCTTACGCTATAGGTCTTTAGTCCCTCTTGATACTACATTCTTCGTAAAAATTTTTGTTCTTTCCGAAACATCATTAACATGCGGCGAAAATCAAACGGATATTAAAAAAAAAAAAACATATTTTCAATGTAAATTTTGGAAATTACATACTTTTCCGACCATATCGAATTTTTGTTTGCCGTTAATAAGCTGGATTAGCTTATCAAATTATAATTAAAAATTAAAAAAAAAAAAAAATCGATTTTTTCACCGTTTTTTTTTTTTTTTTTTTTTTTTTAATATCCGTTTGATTTTCGGCGCATGTTAATGATGTTTCGGAAAGAACAAAAATTTTTACAAAGAATGTATTATCAAGAGGGACTAAAGACCTATAACGTAAGCTTATCAAAACTAAAAAAAAAAAAAATTTTAAAAAAATTTTAGAGTAAGACCCCAACCAGCCTCAATTTTTTTTTTCATGGTCAATTTTGGAACTGAAAAACTTGTCCCAACAAAATGAAATCTTTTGCCGTTAATAAGCTAATGAAGTTAAACTATAATAAAAAAAAAAATATAAAAAAAACGAAATTTTTTTTTTTTCATTGTGTGAAATTTTTTTTTTTTATATCCCAAAGTTCAGGGCCCGGTAGCGACCCCTAAACCTTAATATAAAAATTTGAAAAAAATCACGTGTCATTTTTTCACGGTGCTTAATATATATTCCGGGTGCTCCATTCAAAAATCCAACTTTTGTTTTTATGAACCACCCTAGTACTCATAGATTCGGCAAAGTCGAATTTAACTTTTCTACTTGTTTTAAGCTACTTTTCATTTTTATTTTCTTGTTTATAATTTTTTACTTTAAAAATAATTCTTAAGTCCAAATTACTTAAACTCTTTGGAGTATTTGTTTTTATGATCTTAAAATTTTCTATTCACAATTTTTAGTTGTAAAAAAAAGAAAAACGTTGTTTGTTCATTGTTTCAATAGAGACATTATTTTGTTTTCGCCCTAAAAAAAATCTTAAGTATGTATATTTGTTTGTAAATTGTGTATATGTTTATATGTTTATTTATGCTTACAAACAATAACTACTAAAACAATGTTTTGTAAAACAAAAAAACCCAGTAATATTTTTGGAGCGCAGAGTACAGAATATGAATATTTAAGATTATATATATTTTTTTTAAATCAGCAGAATTTTCTACAGAAGTCTGATGATTCATTCCGGAAAATTACCAAATTTTTAAAAGCAGAAACCCAATGATTATTTGTCGGGAGAAATCCTAATAAAGCAATACTTCTTATTATAATTCATAATAGGAAACAAAAATTACCTCGAACTCGAATAAACTCTTTGTCATAACAAAATAGTTTTAAAAAAAATTTGTTTGCACTTAAGTTGTTTCACAAAAAGTGGGAAAAAAATCACTTTAAATAGATTAAAGGTGTTATGATACTTGCAGTTTTTGTATTTTTTTATATTTTGCAGAACAGTGCAAATATATTTTCATAGGAAGACTGACCAAGTGTAAAGAGTATGACAATATCATAAAAAAATTTAAAACGGCAACAAATATACGTGTGTTATCGATAATTCTGAATTGAATGTCAAAAAAAAAATATAAATATTTTCAACTTAAAATTGACATTTCCAGAATAAAATGTTAACAGTGTTGCCAATTTTATTAGTTTTTGCTCGAATAAAGTGTTTTTTTATTAGCTTTGGGCGTTTTTTAGCTATTATTTTGAAAATAAGAGTTGTCAACATTGTTTTTTTTTTTTTGTTTTGTTTTTATCATAAAAAAATCCAATACAGAAACTAGCAAGTATCATACCACCTTAAAGCAAAGAGCAATTTTTTAACAATCTCAACCGTAAACTAGAAAAAATCAAAACTATTTGTAAACAATTTTTTGAACACGTGTAAGATTCATTGCGAACAAGTTTCTAAAAATTGTTTTAAAAATATTGCTGGGATATGTTAATTTTTTTTTTTGCAATGAGACTGACTGAAGAATTACATAAAGAATGAAGAAAAAGAGTTGCTTTTCCCCCTCCAAAATGTAATACTTCTTTTTGACTGCAACATATTTTTATGAAAACAATTTTATTTAAGCCCTCATGTTTATAATAAAACCAAATGTTTCCTACATTTTCTTTTTTCAACGTTCTAGTTGAACGAGGAATGTACAAGTAATGGCGCGCAAATGTTTTTAAAAACACAACTATATTAGGATGGCAACGACATTTTTACTGAAGTCGAGTGAATGTCTAAGATACTAAAATTTTTTTCAAGAGACAAATTTGCATTTGATAAATCTTAAACTTTGAGACATTTTGTTATAAAATAATTCTCAGATTAAGATAATTTTTTTTCTCAGATTCTTAGACATTAAAAGTAAAACATTCTAAAATATTTTTATATTAACAAGTGGAAACATTCAATTCAATCTATGAATACCCTTCACAATGCCCTTGTTATCTGATAGTAATTTAGTAAAATTGCATTAACAATTTTTTTATTAGAAATATTTTATTTTGAGTAAAACTTGTTTTTAATCATGTAAGAACGACAAAAAAAAAAAATTTCGGGTCCAATTTTTTTGAGTGTAAAATTTTTAGACTTAAAATTTTTTTAAGTGTGTCATATCATCAAAAAAAAAATGTTGTGTAAATTTTTTTTGAGTATAACATTTTTTTTTTTGTCTAAATATTTTTTTTCGTGTTAAATTTCTTTGAGTAACAAAATTACTTTGTAAAATATTTTTGTTGTTTTATATACAAAAAAAAAATATTTGACACATTTCCCCCTTTTTATTGTATCATCCTCTTATTTAAAAACCAAAAGCAAACTAACATTCAATTATACATATTAACCTCAATTTATTTGATTTTTTTAAAAATATTTACTATACACATGCAGTTACATGGAGTTACAAAAACAATAACAAATAAATACTTGCTTAACCACAAAAGTTTTTAAAGCACTGGTAATTCACCAACAAGTTTTAAAAGGATTGGTTAGTTTACATTCCTTTTAAAATTTGTTTAACGAGTTTTCAACAGTTTAAGGTGAAACCAATCTGAAATTCATAGTTTTGCTTAGTACTTTTGAACCACTGGACTGGAGGAAATTACGAGGATAGACCTGAAGAGCTTGAAGCAATTCGCAATGAAGGTCAATGTATTTAGTTTACATCGATAAGCGGAAAAAGTTTTGTGGTATCGCTATGGACCAATTGGTCCATAGTCCCATCTGGCACCGCCACCCTAACCTAACCTAGCATCCTCAGAATTATCTTTCGAAAGTTAAAGTGTTTTTTGTCTCGTAAATTTTTTCGATAATGCCGAAATTCACTCTTTTGCTCATAACTTTTGAAACACTTAACTGATTTTGCTGAATTGCAATACTAACCTCACTAGGGAGGTAATTATGTAACTTGATAGTCGTCAATCGTATCGTTTCCATCGTTATTCCATTACCATATAGTGTCATTTTATGGTAATAGAATAATGAGCTAACGATGACGATTGACGATTTTCAAGTTACATAATTAGCCCCCAGGTAAATGAACAACACATATCCCAAACTTCAGGAGCTTCCGTAAATTCCTTCTAAATTAGCGTGTTTCAATAGATAAACAGACAGACAGACGGAAAATCATCGCTAGATCATTTTAAAATCGAACGAGGATCATGAATATTAATATATACTTTATGGAGTCCTACACTAATATTTCGAGGTGTTACAAACGGAATGACAAACCCTCCCTCTAGCACTAGAGTGGAGGGTATAAAAAATTTATAAAAAAAATTTCGATTAAAAAAAAAATTATTTTTGAATAATATTGTTACATTTGATTCACCAGCTGGTAAAAAGTTTTTATTCACCAGCTGGTGAAATAAATTTCTATTAACCAGCTGGTGAAAAGCGTTTTTATTCACCAGCACTTTAATTATTATCCAAGTTACAAATCCAAGTTACAAACCTTTTTTGTTTAAGGAAAATGAAAATAATTCTTATTTTCTTTTTTTAGTCGGTAGCTTATATAGTCAAACATGCCCCAAAAAGGGACAGATTAAGAGATTAAATTATAAATCCTCTCTTCTTTTTTTGGTCTTTTGGAAATCATTAATTTTTTTGATTTCTTCTCTTTATTCAATTCGGTTTTTGATGAAGTTTCTTTGACCCAATCTTTCTTAACTACTTCTGGTTCCATGTATAATAACAGTTATTTTTTACACCTTGTGCTTTGAAATTTCGACCGAAATTATACTTAGAAAATAGTGCCACCCTTATATAAATACTCTCAAATATGAATTATATACAATAGGGTGGGTCCAACTATAATGTGGGTACTAGCATTTTTAAGAAAATTTTGGAATAACCTTTAAGATTTCCGCATAATTTAAAAAATGTTTGCTGATATTAATTTCTTCAGTAATTTAACTGTTAAATACATAAGAAATGTGTATTGACCAACATTGTTACCATTAAGATAAAATGTGTGGGGCCAATAATTTAAAAACCCAAACAGAAACTGCCAACCGTACAAAAAAAAATAGTCCTAGTATGAAATTATAATTTAAAAAAGTGCTTTCCAATCTATTTGCCAAGGCGTTTTTTTTTATTTAAAGTTACTTAAGATTTAAATTTTATCATAAATTTTATATAAGGGGCATTCCATTTTTAATTTTCCCAATTCTTTAACAGTTTTAGGTATCCTTCGAAAACTCCTTCGTGGTAAATTTTTCACTCAAAATTCTTTTAATCTTAACTTCTTCAAAATTGGTCTAATTTCAAAACCTTTTTATTAATTTTTGTGTTTTTATGTACCTACTTTTAAATAAAAATGTCTTTATAATTCTTAAAAAGTATATTTTAGTATGCGATTTTTAAGTTTTAAAATTTAAATCTCATTTTTGAAAATTTTTGTATATTTTGGAAATTTTTGAATATTTCTGGTGATAGAGGGTATATATAAGTTTGTCATTCCGTATGCAGCACATTGAAATATTGGTTTAGGACCCCATAAAGTATATGTATATTAGAGCGACTCAACTTGTATGGAAGAGAAAAAAGTGATTTAGTTACCCCTCTGAAAATAAAGCTTGATATGTTTTATAATGATTCCCAAAATATTTTGGTTCTAGCGTTGACCATCCGTGAGCTGGACCATTTTTAAAAAAGGTCTTTTTTTCAGTTTTTCGATTTTTTTTGTACTTTGCTCCAAGACGACATAAATAAAATTTGGTGTCATCGAAAAGAGTTTTTGACGCAGCATCCAATGGTATATAAAACTTGACCACTTGCGACCTGCAAATTGCGATATTTAACTAAATACATATTTTCGTTTCGCGTTTTCATACAAATTCTACGTATTTGGAAATAATGTTCTGCTTTTTAAATTGAATCTGTTTTAAAATAATGTTAATTTATTTTTTTTTTGTAATTATTCACATAAAACGCGAAAATCGCGATTTATTAATCTTTTTTCAAATATAGGCAATATGGGTATCAAAATTTTTCATTTTTCATTTATAATAACCTGGTGATAAGTAAAAGATCTGTTTTCAAATCGAGGATGCTGTGAGATAAATTTAAGTTCTTAAATATTAATTTTTTAACAATGTTCTGCTTTTCAAATTGAATCTGTTTTAAAATAATGTCAATTTATTATTTTTTTTTATTATTCACATAAAACGCGAAAATCGTGATTTATTTTACATATGTTTTTTAATATAGGCAATATGGGTATCAATTTTTTTTCATTTTTCAATTATAATAATCTGGTGTTCTGTTAGTAACTAAAAAAATAAAATTTGAATACATAAATATATCTCACAGCATCCTAGATTTGATCTTTTGCTTATCACCAGATTATTATAATTGAAAAACGAGAAAAGTTGATACCCATATTGCCTATATTAAAAAAAGAGAAAATATATCGCGATTTTCGCGATTTATGTGAATAATAAAAATAAATAAACATTATTTTTAAACAGATTCAATTTGAAAAGCAGAACATTGTTAAAAAATGATATTTAAAAACTTAAATTTATCTCACAGCATCATAGATTTGAAAACAGATATTTTACTTATCACCAGGTTATTATAATTGAAAAATGAAAAATTTTGATACCCATATTGCCTATATTTGAAAAAATATAAAATATATCGCGATTTTCGCGTTTAATGTGAATAATTACAAAAAAAAATAAATAAACATTATTTTAAAACTGATTCAATTTGAAAAGCAGAACATTATTTCCAAATACGTAGAATTTGTATGAAAACCCGAAACGAAAATATGTATTTAGTTAAATATCGCAATTTGCAGGTCGCAAGTGGTCAAGTTTTATATACCATTGTATGCTGCGTCCAAAACTCTTTTCGATGACACCAAATTTTATTTATGTCGTCTTGGAGCAAAGTACAAAAAAATTCGAAAAACTGAAAAAAGGACCTTTTTTAAAAATGGTCCAGCTCACGGATGGTCAACGCTAGAACCAAAATATTTTGGGAATCATCATAAAACATACCAAGCTTTATTTTCAGAGGGGTAACTAAATCACTTTTTTTTTTGAGTCGCTCTAATGTATATATTCATGATGCTTGATCGACCTTAAGTCAATCTAACGATGTCCGTCTGTCTGTCCGGAACCGATTAAAACGCTTGGTGTACCAAAAGTTGCGGAATTTTCCTAGGAAGAAACTGATGTATTTGTTTTGAAATCGGTTAAGTATTTTAAAAGTTATGAGTGAATTTCTGAAAAAACTCTTAGTTGTTTTCAACATAACCCTAAATTAACTCATATTTTGTGTAGATACATAACAAAGAATACGGAAATAAAAAAAACACGAAGAAAAAGAAAAAAATCTTTACAAAAAAAACTTTAAAATATGTAAAACAAAATCTAAATTTAATTAAAAAAAAGTTCGTTAAGTAATAATAAAAAAATTTATAGTTATTTTTATGTACATAGCATGTGTGTGTGTGTGTCCGTTTTTTTGCTTGTCATATTAACGGGGTTGCCAGACTTTTTTTGGCTTTGTCGCCAAATTGGATGTAAAATATCGCCAAATTCAATTCTTTTCAGATTTCTTAAAACAAATATATTTTCATTTCAAAAAAATAAATTTTGTTAAATAATAAAAGACAAAAATAAACTTTATGTCAAAAACCGCCAAAATCCGGAAAATTTTTTACACAATGGGGCGTGGCACCCGACATGTAATCCAAAATTTTAAAATATTTTGAACATATATTAGAAAAGTTTTAATTTCCTTGAAAACAGAAAGTATTTTACAAAAAACTTAGTAGGATGAGATTAGATTTTTCGTATGTATTCACATTCTAGTGGGTTTGAAATAAATCAAAGCTAATATATAATATTAGCTAATAATATAATATCTTTTTTGAAAAAATGATGGCGGGTAAAAATTGTTGGGGGTCGGTCTAATTTAACCAGCCTATTACCATACATATTTGTGTTAAATTTAGGTCCGATTGTCTTTTACAGGCAATCGGACAGACAGACGGACGGACATACTGTGGTTGAATGGTATAAAAAAGTATTGGAAATGATTGAAAAAGTTTGAGTAAAGGAAGAACCTTTAACACAAAACCACTGTATCTTTTGTGAGAAATTTCTCAACCCCGAATGCAACATTTGTGACATTTCACAGGACCTGTCCCTTTAAAATAGAGAGTTGTTAATTCGTTGAATGAGTGTATTTCTTAAGTGCAACAAAGTGTTTTTTTAATTTTTGAGAGTATAAAAGATTCGGCATCAAAGAATTTAACACTCTCACTTGTTTTTTTGTACATTTTTTAAACAAATGGAACATTTTCATGTCAAAGTTTTTGACTTGATGAAAAGAAGTTTTGGTAAAAAAAATGGAAAAAAATATTTTATTTTTCATGAAAAACCAAATAATGTTAAAAAAAAAAATGAAAGAAAACAAAATTTTTGGTGAAAAAAAATTTTTGATGAAAAAAAAAAAAAATTGGATGAAAAAAAAACAATTTTTTAATACAAAAAAAAATTAAAAAAAAATTTTAATAAAAAACAAAATTTGAATGCAAGTATCAGGTGAGGTTGAGATTGCTAAAACCAGAATTGTAGTGTTGGAAACTGTCAAAATTTATTCTCTGGAAACTGCAAATATTCACATATATTAAAAACAATTTCCATTAACAAGACAAACTGACATTTAAAATCCTACTGATGATAACACTAACTGCAGTGTTGAAGCCGGTATGGGAATACCAGAAATGTCTATAATTTTTAGAAATTCAATTTTTCTTCTTCATTTTTTCAACTTGAACCCTTATAACAAATATAACTAGAGCACGAGCTCGATCTGTACTTAGAGAAAAAAACTAATAAAAAAAAAATATTTAATGAAAAAAAAATTTTTTGATAAAAAAAAATATTGATGAAATATAAATTTCTTTGATGTCCATGTTAATTTGATGAAAAACAAGTAAAAAAGTTAAGTTCGGCCTCGCCGAACCCTCCACAATTCCAAAAAGATTATTGCAAAAAACTTTTTTTTTGAGGAAATTACTTTTGAAAAAAAAAAAAAATTTTTGAAAAAAAATTTCCGCGAAAAAAAAAATTTGGTTAAAAAAAAATACGCAATTTTTTTTCCTTTTTTTGTCAAAAAAATATGTTCGTACTTGTTTAAATACCATTTGGTGTTCAATTATGCTCACATATGTCAACCAGCAGCCGAATTAAAGCATTTTGTATTTTTAGGTTATGTTGAATATACTACAATTTTTGAGGTGTCCTTACATTTTCATTCATAACTTTTGAACCGCTGAACCGATATCGCTCAAATCGAATACCAAACTTCTCGGGAGAACTTCCAATAAATATGTTAAGTTTCAGTCATATCCGTGTAGTATTTTGGTCGTGATCAATATTTCCACAGACAGACGGACGGACATCGCTAGAATGTCTAAAAATCTATAGGGGATCATGAAAATGTATACTTAATGGGGCCCCAGACCGATATTTCGATGAGTTACAAATGGAATGACAAACTTATATATACCCTCTATCACCAAGTGGAGGCTATAAAAATTATAAAAAAATTAGATGCAAAATAAAATTTGATGAAATTAACGAAATTGTTTTAGAATGGCATCGATTCGTTAAGGCATATTTTTGAATATTTTGGTGAAAATGCATCAATTTGGAACCGAAATACTTGTCCGACCAAAATATTTTTTTTTTTCATTAATAAGCTAACAAAATAAGAAAAAAATTCAAAATCGAAATGAAATTTTTATAATAATGAAGAAATTTTTGTGCATAAATGTAAATATGCACTATTTTTATAATTTTTACTGCATTTTTTTTATAGTTTTTAGTGCATATTTCACGGGTTTTTAATGCATATTTTATGCGCCTTTTAAAAAATTTTTTTAGCGCATTTAGGTCCCTGATAATTATTTTACGTTTTATTAATTTATTAGTGAAAAACGGTTTTATTCACCAGCAGGTGAATTATTATCCAATCAAAGTTACAAACCTTTTTGGTTTTAAGAAAATAAAAACAGTAATTCTTATTTTCTTTTTTGCTAGTCGGTAGCTTATATAGTCAAACCAGCCAATACACGTCATCATATTAAAAAGTTTTTTGAAAAAAATAACTTATAAAAACGTTGAAGAAAGTTTTTAAAAAATAATTTTTTGGTGAATTTTGTGCGTTTTGAAAAAAATCTTTAAAAATGCTTTAAGGAAAACGCAAATTAAATGTTATAGGTCCCACACAAAAAAAAATATTTTTTTTGAATTTTGCAATAATAAACTCATTAAAAATGCTTAAAGGAAATTTGTTTGACAAATTTTAAGTCTCTATTGAACCAACACTATTTTTTTGTTCTTAGAGACAGGCCCAGTGAAATGTCACATGTGCTGAATCCGGGGTTATGGCATTTCTTAAAAATAAACAGGTGTTTTCATATGAAAGCTGTCAAGTTTGTTATTGTTCATTTGTGTTCGAGTGACAGGATGCGTTATCTAACAGTTTCAGCCCTTGTTTCTATCTTAAATTTTTAGACAAATATTTTTTTGTTCTACAAAAACGACCCATGCTAATGAACAAACTATGTATGTATGAATTTTCTCATAAACATAAAATGAAAAACGAAAAACAAAAAAAAAAAATTGTTGTAAAATCATAAAAAGCGAAACAAAATAAAACTGAAATACATACATAAATAAATAACTAAAAAAAAACATATTCTTTAAATTTTGTTGTTTCATATTTTTTTATGAATTCATATCATCTTTTATTATTTCAATGTATAAAAATGTTATCAAAAGCTTAACATAAACCCAAAATAATTTCAAAATGTTCAGAGAAAAAAAAAAACACACACACACAACATAAAATTGTTTTAAAATAAAATTACATTTACATTTCCCAATAAAAATAAAATAAATTAGATTTTGGTTTTATGGTTAAAATATTATTAAAGAATCTTTTTTTGTAGATTATTTAAGTGGTTTTATATGAATAAAAGCAAAACCTATCCGGTTATTGCCACCTTAAAAATAAAATATTTTTTATTATTTAAAGTCACATAAAAAATTTTTGGATTTTAGAATACGCGTTTTGTTACCTTATTTAATTTTATGCTGAATTAGAGAAATATGTCGGAGTTTCTTGTACTTTTGCCCGTAACATTAGAGGGGGTTTAAAGAAAAAAAAAAAAAAAACAGCCTTCATGTGACTTTTTTATACAGTTAAAAAAAAATAAATACCGATGCAATATTTTTCAATTCTGTTTTGTTTTTTTTTATTTGAAAGATAAATTATTGCAATATTTTTAAAATTTAATAACACGAAATTTGGTGAACTGAAATTGCTACTTAATTGTAGAATGCTTCTTTCTTTAAAAGGACAAAATCAGCTGCAGTAGTACAGCTAAAAGAACTAACCCGATTTTGATGATTGTTTTTGATTTGTAGAATATTTAATTCTCTAGTACTTCTCGTAGCCATTTTCCTAACTATGTTATTTATTAAAAAAAAGAGTATTTTTTTAAATTTTTTATATTTATACTAGCATAATATCAACAAAAATCAATGGTTACGGTAAGTACTAGAGAATTTAATAATCTGCAAATCAAAAAAAAAATTATAAAAATCGGATCAGTAGTTTTTGCTGTAGCCTATTTTGTCTTTTACAAAAAAATAATTCTACAATTGAGTGGCAATTCTTGTTGACCAAATTTTGTGTTATAAAATTTTAAAAATATTACAATAATTCATCTTTCAAATAAAACAACAGAATTAAAAAATATTGTGTATTTATATTTTTATAGCTGTATAAAAATTGCTGACGTTAAGACGGATTTTTTTCCTTTAAACCCCCTTAAATCATGATAATATTTTGCTGAAGATAGATGCCAAAGTAAAGTTTTTGAGAAAAAATATTGTTATATTCATTTGCCATTCCATGTAAAACAAATTAAAATATCGATCAAAATTGCAGTACAAGCATGCCAGCCCGGAACTTTATTACCGGTGATACTAAATATCGGGTTAAAGAATGATCCCTTTTTATACCCTCCACTCTAGTGATAGAGGGTATATATAAGTTTGTCATTCCGTTTGTAACTCATTGAAATAATAGTCTGGGACCCCATAAAGTATATATATTCATGACCCCCGACCGATTTTAAGACATTCTAGCGATGTCCGTCTGTCCGTCTGTGAAAATGGTGATCACGGCCAAAATAGTACACGGAGATGACTGAAACTTAAAATGTTTATTGAAAGTTCTCCCGAGAAGTTTGGTATTGCATTTGAGTGAAATCGGTTCAGCGGTTCAAAAGTAATGAACGAAAATGTAAGGACACCTCGAAAATTTTGGTACATTCAACATAACCTAAAAATACAAAATGCTTTAATTCGGCTGCTGGTTGACACATATAAACAGAATTGATCACCAAATGGTATTTAAACAAGTACAAACATATTGTTTTACAAAAACAAAATTTTCGCCGATTTTTTTTTTTAACAAAAATTTTTTTTTTGCGGATTTTCTTTTAAATTTTTATTTTTTTAGTTTTTTTTTACATTGTGGAGGGTATCAATACATTTGGCAAGGTCGAATGGAACTTTTTTACTTGTTTATTTTGTTCTCCTTAACGTAATTTTATTTACTTAATTTTGAAGTATTTCACAAACACTTTAGAAAAATGCCTGCGAATTTTGTACTCTTGCCCAAAACATTAAATCATGATAATGTTTTGCGGAAGATTTGGGTGTACTTGCCAAAGCAAAGTTTTTTTAGAAAAAAATATTGTTATATTACTTTGCTATTCCATGCACAACAAATTGAAATATCAGTCGAGGACCGCATTAAAAAACCAAATGAGCTGTACATTTCGTAAGTGAGTGCAAAAATAAGTGCAAAAAACATTTACATTTTGGAGAGTATAAAAGATTCGGCACCAAAGAATATACAACTCTCACTTGTTTTATGTACATTTGATAAACAAATGGAAAATTTTTATGCGAAAAGCTTATACCAAGTAAAAAGTAGTTTTGGTAAAAAAAATGTTTTTTTTTCACGAAAAACAAAATTATGTTAAAAAAAATTTAATAAACCCAAAATTTTTGGTGAACAAAAATTTTGATGAAAAAAGTTTTTGATGAATATTTTTGATGAAAAGAAAAATTTTTTGATGTAAAAAAAATTGATTAAAAAAAAATATAAAAAAAAATTTTTGGTTAGAAAAAAATTGATAATAAAAAATTTTATTAAAAAGTTTGATGAAAAAAAAAATTGATGAAAAAAATATGATAAAAAAAAATTATGAAAAAAAAAAATTTGATAAAAAAAAATTTTATGAAAAAAAAAAAAAAAATTTGATAAAAAAAAAATTTATGAAAAAAAATGTATGAAAAAAAAAAATATGAAAAAAAAAAAATGATGAAAAAAAAATTTGATGAAAAAAAAATTGATGAAAAAAAAATTTGATAAAAAAAAATAATTGATGAAAATAAAAAAATTTTATGAAAAAAAAAAATTATCAAAAAAAAATTTGATGGAAAAAAAATTGACGAAAAAAAAAAATGTTATGAAAAAAAAAATTCCCGAGTAAAAATAATTTAATGTGATCTTATATACTTTTATATAGTCATATTATTTCATATATGATCATGTGTGACACTATGTCTTGCGAGATAAATTTATATAATAAATTTTTTATGGGGGATATTTTTAAGATATCACCACATAACTATATGTTGTAACTCTAGCCCCATGCATCATTTTAAATTTCTAAGTGTTTTATATAAAATATTATATGCCTCCATTATTTTTTAATTTTTTTAATTTTTTTTAAGAACATATTTTTATAGCGAATATTTTCAAAGTGTTTTATATAAAATTTCATATGACTTCATATTTTTTTATTTTTCTTAGTTTTTTTCAAGCACCACTTTTTTGTCACGAATATTTTCTAAGTGATTTATATAAAATTTTATATGGCTCCATTTTTTTAAATTTTTCTAAGTTTTTTCAAGGACAAATTTTTTTGAAAATATTTTTAAAACATATTAAATGTTTTATATAAAATTTAACATGACTCCATTGAAATTTTTCTAAGTTTTTTTCAAGAACAACTGATTTTTATTATTTTAATTTTTCAACTTTTTATTAAAAACTAAAAAAAAAACATCCGATTTCATGTTATTAAAATTTTTGGTTTTAAGAAAATGAAAATAGTAATTTTTGTTTTCTTTTTCGTTAATTGTTAGCTTATATAGTCAAACTGAGGTGGCGTCCTACAACTTTTTTAAAATTAGACACCAGCCTAAAAACATTATCATGTTAAAATAACTCAGAATCTAAAACTTTTTCTATCAAAAAAATTTCTTAGATTCTAAGGCTCTTATTCATAATACTTGTAGAAGAATTATTGTAGGTTTATTTGACAATTATTCCTGCAATATCTGTCAAATAAACCTACTTTTAATATATTTCAGGTTTTATGAATAACTACCTAAGAATATTAGGAAAATATCCCAGAATCCGAGAACAGATATTAGATTCTGCGATTTTTTATTTGAAAAATGTCTTAAAATCTAACACTTTTTTGATAGGAAAAATTTCTGAGACTTAAACTCAAGGACTTTTTCTATAGGAAAAATGCCTCAGAAGCTGAAACCTTTTCTATATGAAAAATGTCTCGAATTTAAGACATTTTTTTAAGAAAAATTTCTTAGATTCACTTGTAAAAAATGACTCAGAAAATGCTTGAGATTCTTATACTTTTTCTTAGGAAACTGTCTCAAAATGACATACCTTTTCTATAGAAAAATGTGCTAGAATTTACACTCAAAATAACTCTGTTAAATACTCTGTAAAATGAGTGTAATCTCATTTCGACAGATGTTTGACAAAGTTATTTGCCGAAATTCAGATTTTAAGAAAATACTTTGTTTTTTCTTGTCGCCGAAAAACAAAATTTTATCTGTAATTTTACTTACCGCTCTGAATAACAGTTTTCAAATAAAAATCTCTTCAAAAAATTTCCAAATATTTCAACCCCTCTGTAAAAAGCGTCTTAAATTACAATAAAAGCTGGTAAATTTTACGAAGATGGTGTGTAAAATTGGAGGTACTCTTAAAGAACTCGTAATTTTCGCAAAAATAAAAAAAGTAAATTTACAATATGGAAGCATTAAAGCGGGCAATTTTACATGGTGGTATTTCCCAATTTTCAACACAACTTTCACATTAAGAAACGAGAAATTGATCAGGAATCAAATAGTGACCGTTTTGTAAAAGCCACATCAAGCGCATTAAAAAGATATATAAGAAAGACAATGTATTCTTAAACGATTTTCCTTTAATTTCATAAAAGTGTTTATTAGAAGTGTGGAATAGAAAAAGAAAAGTTTATAAAAAAAAAACCGTGAGATCATTTAGCGAGTTTATAAATAATTTCTACAAAGTTAAACATCCGCGTGCGAAACATTTAACGAGGCACATTTTAATGATGGCATTTGCCTTTATTTTGTGTCAAGTTATTACTTATCCATGCTTCTTGGCAAAATTCTGGTTGTTTCAACAACATCTTACAGATAATTCTGTAAATTTACAGTTTTTTTTATCAAAATCATATTACAGAGTTTTCTTCGTAAAATAACAACAAAATGCTGGTTAGAAATCTATGGTATTTTCTGCTGGATTAGCAGATTATCTCTGTATTTTAACAGAGTGCTTATTGTGAGTTTAAAAATTGGCTTAAAAAATTTTTTAAATTTTTAAAAATCTTCAATTTTTTAATCTCATGTACTTTCTACAGTTTTTAACCCCTAAAAATTTTGGCGAAGAAATAGGGGACGGACATAGCTACCAAGTTCATATCGCCCAATTTAAAAAAGTCATTCCAGCCAAAAAAAATGTGTGTTAGTTGTTGTTGCAAAATTTTTTGGACGATTATTATTTTTGGGTATTTAAACAACTTTCTTTAAATTAATATAAAATATCAAAAATGTCATATTACCCAAATATCAAAATGTTGAATTTATAAAATGTCATAGCACCGAAAAAAAAAAATAATAATAAAACTCACCAATATTGTTTTTTTGAACAATTACTAAATCACTAAATCTAAGAATTTTTCTTTACGAATTTTTATACCCTCCAACTACAGTCCGTCCGTCTGTCCGTCCGTCCGTCTGTAGTTAACACGATGCAGTCCAAAATAAAAGAGCTAGGAACCTCAAGTTTGGCACAAATATGTCTTATGTTCCTAGGCAGGTTAAGGTAGGAAATTGGCCAAATCGGACTAGGGGTTAGTTCTTCCCCCTTGAAGAACTAAACCAACTTCGAAAAAAATACACGTTTTTACATGTTTTTTTTTGTATTTTTGTTAAATAAAAACGGTCAACGTGCCCCACTGACCCTACCAACTCCCCCCCCCCCCCCCCCCCCCCAAAAAAAAAAGATTCGGCACTGCTGAATTTAACACTCTCACTTGTTTTTTTTTAATATAGGAATTTTTTTTGTTTGAGAATTGCATAAATACCTGTGAATTTTCTATGTATGTACATGAAATGTATCAGAATTTGATAATTTTTCTAAAGCAGCAATTTTATAAATTTTAAAAGCTTTTCTGTAGCAAAATGCCTGAGAACCACAGCATTTTTCTATTGGAATAATGTCTCAAAATCTTAAACTTTTCCTTTAAGCAAATGAGGCTGTAGGCAAAATCGTCCAAAGAAAAATTGCCCAAAGAAAAATTGCCCAAAACAGAAAATGAAATTTCACCCAAAAATTTTTCATACAAATTTGGGCCATATTGCATATGAAAAGTTACCCAAAATTTTTGGGCACATTTTCATATTTTTTGGGCAAAATTTTGAAATAAAAAATTGGGCGATTTTTTATTACGAAAAACTGCCCAAAAATAAAATTATCACACTTCATTCTAATCTACCGCTGCCAGTAGAAAATCAAAAGTAATAAATTAAAAATCAGCATGGAGGTGCGACGAATATTCAGCAGGCGAAAAATTTGAACAAAAAATTTTAACAAAATATTGTGCGATTTTCTGTTAAAATTTGTTGTTAAAGTTTTTCATCGCACCGTCATAAATTTTTTTCTATTTCTTCATAATTTATGTTACACAATTAATATTTTTTACATCAATTTTTCAGATCATATTATTAAGAAAACAATGTGAACCTATATTCAAAATATTCCAACTCAAATTTGACAGAAATGAGTTTCCGATGGCAAATAGCTCCCCTATACAATACCCATCTGTGGTAAAATTTTTTTTTTAAAATTAGACCACATTTCTTATTGCATTTGCCATGCTGAACCCGAATTTGGTAAAGATTTTGATATCTAATGGCTAGTTTTCGAGATATTGCCATTTTGAAAATATCGGTAAATAGTGTTTGCAAAAAAAACATTGCTTATAAGTATATGTGTAACTTTTAAACTATTTATCAGATTGAGATATTAAAAGTAGGGTAAATAAAGTCAATGATATAAGCTTTCAAAATAGCTAGTTTGGAGTGACTCTAATACAGTACAGCGTGAGTAACGGACTGCCAAAGTTGATCACCCTGAGATTAAAAGGCTTTCAAAGCTAGTAACTTTTAAAAATATGCAACGATTTTTGATTTTGTTTTTGTTTTTGCAATTACCGTACTAAGGATAACAAAATCCAAAAACAAAAAAAAAATTAATAAAAATTTTTCTAAAAAAAAATATTTTTATTTTCTGACAAAATATGCCAACTCTAAAAAATATTTGTTTTCTGACATAGTTATAACTTCCATATCTGAAAAATGCGCAAACAAGTGCAAAATATGAAATTTTTGGCATAGGTAAAAATTATTTAGAATATTTAAACCATCTTATGGAAGGTACATTGTTTATTTTTACAATAATATGTAAAATAACTAGTTTTTTAGCTCTCCTGAAAGTAAGCATTTGGCATTTATTGAATATAGTTCGACGATATACGGATTTTGCATAATATTCTAAGAAAAAATGCCGAACAAACCATGCCTCAAAAATCAGTTTTGACCCCCCAAATTTTCAAAAATAGTTTTGCACGAGAAACGACTTTTTTAGCTGGGCTTATTATTTTGAATATATTGTTTTAATAATAAATGTTGCTTTTATTTTGTATTAAGAGGGGTATCTGGTATTTTTTATTTATTTTGCTCTAAACCGGCGCTAGGGCGCGCTACAAATCAAAAATGTGGACTTAGATCTTCAAATTTTTTTATATTATGAAAACAGATACTCTTAGGAACCATTTATACATTCTTATTTACAGTTTAATTATATTCCAAAAACTCGCGAATTTAAATTTAAAAAAAAATCCCCAAAAAGTTATAAAGCGATGTAGTTTGAAGAGCTATAACTTCTTAGGTAAATATCGGATTTCTATAACAAAATGAAATTGAAAGTTTAAGTCCTCTTCTTTAAACGTAAGAGTTAAAAAGTTGTGTCATTAAAAAAATTTATTTTATATGCAAATGCATTTTTTGAATGGATTTTTTAAACAAATGTTTTCTAAATAGTTTATCAATATAATTTAAAGAGCCGAGCCATAACTCCATAAGTGAATATCGGATTTCTAAAATCAAAATTGAAATGGAAAGCTAGAATCCTCTACTTTAAACTGAAGAGTTCAAAAAAATATCTCAATACAGAAATTCATTTAAAATGCAAATGCTATTTTTAAGTGCATTAAAAATGCACTCTTTCATTGCCACAATTTTTTTGAACTTGTTCGTTTAAAGTAGAAGACTTTAGCTTTCAATTTCAATTTTGATTATCGAAATCCGATGTTTACTTAAGGAATTATAGATCTTCAAAGTACATTGATAAACAATTTGAAAATCCTAAATTCATTTATTAACAAAATAAAAAAATAAAAAATATTTAACTTTTTTCTTTTATGGGCAAAATTTAAAAAAAAATATTAAAAATAGATAACTTTTTTGTGTCCTATTTAAATGATGACTGATTTTTTTGTAAAAATGTCATACTTTAATAATATGTTAACTAAAAAAAATCAAAAGGGGTAAAAGTTGACGAAAATGCACTAAAAAATGTATTTGCATTTAAAATGCATTTTTTAATGACACATTTTTTTTCGAACTTTTATGTTTAACGTAGAGGAATTTAGCTTTTAATTTCAATTTTGATTATTAAAATCGAATATTTACTTAAAAAGTTATCGTTCATCAAACTTTTTTGTGATTTTTAAAAAAATGAAAATCGCGAATAAAATCGTGAGATTTTGGAATTTAATAAAACTGTAAATGGGAATGTCTAAATGGACCCTTAGAGCAATGGTTCTTAAACGGTGGGTCGTGACCCCCTAGGGGGTCGCGGAAGAGTTTCAGGGGGGTCGCGAACAAATTTGTTAAAACCTTAAATTTTGGTAAATTTAAAACCCCTTTTTTATATGTTGTGTTATAAAAATATACTAGTACTTTTATTAAAGAAAAATATGTTTTCCATCACTTAAGGTACTTCCGTTATTACTGTGCAGTTGTTAATTTATCGGGATACCCAACACTTTTTTGTGAAGTGTTTTGGCTGAGTCTAGGATCTGACAGTTCGTTTTCTGTTAACTTTGTAATGCTGGTTCCGAATATTGGTTCCAAATATTTTTAGTACATTAGATTTTTGAGAAAATTAAAGGCAAAGTTCACAACAACGTATTCTTGAGCATTTCGAAGAGCTTTGTTTGCGAAATTTTCGGATGCGTCTGGGATCTAACCACTTTTTGCGATTTTCTTTTTAATGCTGATTCCAAATCTGAATAACGGATCTAGAGTCGTGATCGAATACAATATTGATAAATACCAAACATTGGTACATAATTTTGAAAAAAGAATTTTAATTACTCCAAATAGGACTTTAAATGCTTTCTTGGTAAACTGGTGTTTTTCTTTTATTTTCGGAAATAAAAAATCGATGAAGATAGTAAGTTTCGATCATACATGGGAAATTATAATTTGGTTCAAATTATAATTTGTATAATAATTACAATTTTGTCTGCAAATGAAAAATTATATTTTTTCTAATTTTCATTTTCTGAACAAATGGAAATTAAAAAAATTTAATTTCCATTCGAATGAAAAGCTTTCGCCACATTTTTTAATTACGTTGCCATAAAAAATCAAAGACCAAAACCTTTAAAAACCGATATTTATAAAGTTGGCAACGCAAATAAAAATTCCAGCAAAAACACAAACCCTAAACAAAAATCGTAATCTTTAGACGACAATCAAATTGTACCCTACTTGTGGCAATAATATTAATTGCTAGTCAGGATTTTCTACGATGGCATAATTAATAAACCCTTAAAAATAAAACACATTTTCTAAGTTCTCAATTATTAAAAATATCACAAAATGACAATACCCAAGCAGAAATTGACGACGGTTATAAAAAAAAAGCGTTCTGAAAGCACTGTAACAAAAAAAAGAACGTTCTCAAAACGTTATTTTCGAACGCTTTACGAGCGTTTTCGAAAACCGTTTTGAAAGCACTTTATTAACAAAATACATGTTCGTTTCAAAATTAAATGGTTTTAAAGCAGTTTTTGCAAACGTTTTTAAATTTTTTTCGTAGTACATACAAGTATAGTATTTTTTAGATTATACTCAATTTTAAACAAATTGTTATAAAAACATTTTGTTAAATCAAATTAAATAATTTTTCCATACCACCACATTGAAAACGCAAAATTTTGAAAACATAAAACATTTTTTAATTTGTAAATCTATTTTAAGTTTTATTGTTATCATTTATGCAAAAGAGTTACAGCAATTGTTTCGTTATAAAATTTACAAATAATGCATTTAACTTCTACAATATGCACACTGACTTCAATAACATCTTCACGTAAATTTTTAACGTTATAAAGTCCTATTTCTTTTGATGGAATTAGATAGACAAAATAATCGTTTATTTCATTAAAGATGTTGCCTTTTAAATATCATTAATTCCATGAGAGATCGAACAAAATCTGACCAGGGGTCTTTGAAGTTTTCCAATATTTTGCACACACAAGCGCTATGGAACCATTTAAAGATATCATTTATCAGATCCAAAAATGATAGTACGTTAGTCTATTTTTACATTTAAAAAGGTGGAAAAAGTTGGTGGTTCAAAAGTGCATTTTAAATGCAAATGCAGTTTTGAAGTGCATTTTGCGAAACTTTTATCCCTTTTGATTTTTTTTATACCCTCCACTCTAGTGATAGAGGGTATATATAAGTTTGTCATTCTGTTTGTAACTCATCGAAATATCGATCTGGGACCCCATAAAGTATATATATTCATGATGCCCGATCGATTTTAAGACATTCTAGCGATGTCCGTCTGTCCGTCTGTCCGTCTGTCTGTCTGTCTGTCTGTGGAAAATGCTGTCGCGGACAAGATATTGCACAGAGATGACTGAAACTTAACATATTTATTGGAAGTTCTCCCGAGAAGTTTGGTATTGCATTTGAGCGATATCGGTTCAGCGGTTTAAAAGTTATGAACGAAAATGTAAGCACACCTCAAAAATTTCAGTACATTCAACATAACCTAAAAATACAAAATGCTTTAATTCGGCTTCTGGTTGGCATATGTGAACATAATTGAACACCAAATGGTATTTAAACAAGTACGAACACAGAAAAAAAATCGCGGATTTTTTTTACCAAAATTTTTTTTTCGCGAAATTTTTTTTTCAAAAAATTTTTTTATTTTCAAAAGTAATTTCATCTTAAATAAAGTTTTTTGCAATAATCATTTTGAAATTGTGGAGGGTATCACTACATTCGGCAAGGCCGAATTTAACTTTTTTACTTGTTTTATTTAACATTATTATTTTCTTCATCATTTTTACTAGAAAAAAATGTCCTCATTTGCTGAAAAAGGTTTCGAGTTTCCAAAAAATAGCGCAATTAGAAATGGTTTCGACATGTAAAATGGTGAAAATACTTTGCCCATTACTGACCAAAAACCTTTTTTTGATTTGTTAAATATATCCATGCCATCCACATGAATAATAATTTCGATTTTTGGTTCAGTGAAATTATTGGGATGAATTATTTTATTTAGAGTTTCCTTTATTCCGAAAAATTTAAAAACTCCTAATGTGTCATCCATACTCCTCATTATTTTACTGTCACTTCTAACGCCTGATGTTCCAAGTAAGGTTTTGCAACACTTCGGAAGTGATGTATAGCCTTCAGATCTAAATATTATTAGTATTTCATCAATACATTTTTGTTTTTTTATTTTCTAAAATACTTTTATAAAAAAAATATCTACAATTAACGAATAAAAAAAAATATCAGCTTTATATGAAGTCCTTTAAAGTACTGTTTTTTCTTATTTCAATCGCTGGAAAATATCTTTAATTTTTGTATTTAAGCTCTTTATAAGTGCTTTACTTTTGGTTTTTAAAGCGCTTTCATGACTTTAAACAAAACGTTCTGAAAGCACTTTTTTAAAACGCTTTTAAAACGCTTTAAACCTAGCGTAGATCGATGTTATCATTCGGATCATCTGAAAGCGCTTTGAAGATGGTATATGAAACGCTTGTAGAACCGTCTACAGCGCTTTCACAGCGCTTTTGCGATTGTATTTTTCTGACTGGGTAGTTTCAATACAAAAACTCCATTATGTGATTTTTTTTAATTACTAAAAACTTTAAGGATTGGACCGTTGATATCCAAAATATTAGTAACGATAGCGTTTCAAACCATATTGCGGTAAAGAACTTTATCTGTCGTGATTTCCTTAAAATTTAGACAGATTTATATGATGTCTCTAATTGTCTAGCATTATTTTTACACCAATTTAAAAATTTATATGAGTAAAATTTTGAGTTATTCCATTTTGCATTAAAGACAACAACCAACATTATTTACCAAAAGCTCCAGCATTAAAAATTTACTCACTTACTACATACTGTTTTGCAATTAAATAAATACATTTTTAAGCTAGGCTTCCTCCGGGCGTAATAAGTTGTGACCAAGTCAGATTTTTACAGTTTAATACTCCTGGAGAGTATTTTTGGAGGGAACACTTTAAACGTTGCATAGAGCGCTAATGGCAAGCCAACTAGTTGTTCACTGTTTCCCAACTGATAAAATCTTTGGAAATCATTGTTAGTCTGCAAATGGGGAAATAAAACAATTGAAGCTTTATTTTCGGTCTCTTGAGAAAAAATACTAGAAAATTTTAATAATAATTAATACTGTTGTCATTTATTTACCATTAAAATTTTTATATGTCAATATGTAAAAATTTTTTGGAAACCCTAACCACGTAAAGTTCTTCACCACTCATTGCAAGAAACTCTATTATTCTTAATATTTAGGACCAGGTATTAATCTGAAAAAAGATTCAAAGAATTTTTATTTTTAATGTTAAATTTAAGATTGGTACATGTTGGTAATAAGTAAAATGGCATTTTCATCAAAGTCCTGAGGTACCTCTTCGAACTGCTTTGAATTCTTTATCCTATAATTCTTGTAATACCGAACTGAAAGTCAAAATCTGTGAACTGAAATTTAAAGAACGTCAATAGAAAGTTGGAAAATATCATTGAAAATCAGAAAATATTAATTTAACTGAAACGTGTGAAAAATATTAATGGAAATTCAGGGGACACATTCCCTCCTCGGCATAAACGTTTTCAAATTCACTTATTATATTAACGCTTCAAAATACAGTTTTGTTCTTATTTTTCTTATTTTTAATAACCACGCCCAAAAACGTTTGCAGACGTTGGGGACAAATTCAACCCAAACAAGTAAAAAAGTTAAATTCGGCCTTGCCGAATGCAGTGATACCCTCCACAATTTCAAAAAGATTATTGCAAAAAACTTTATTTAAAAGAAAATTACTTTTGGAAAAAAAAAAATTTTGAAAAAAAAAATTTCCGCGCAAAAAAATTTTGGAAAAAAATCCGCGATTTTTTCTTTTTTTTGTCAAAAAATATGTTCGTACTTGTTTAAATACCATTTGGTGTTCAATTATGTTCACATATGTCAACCAGAAGCCGAATTAAAGCATTTTGTTTTTTTAGGTTATGTTGAATGTACTGAAATTTTTGAGGTGTGCTTACATTTTCGTTCATAACTTTTGAACCGCTAAACCGATTTCGGTCAAATGCAATACCAAACTTCTCAGGAGAACTTCCAATAAATATGTTAAGTTTCAGTCATCTCTGTGCAATATTTTGTCCGCGACAGCATTTTCCACAGACAGACGGACAGACGGACATCGCTAGAATGTCTTAAAATCGATCGGGCATCATGAATATATATACTTTATGGGGTCCCAGACCGATATTTCGATGAGTTACAAACAGAATGACAAACTTATATATACCCTCTGTCACTAAGTGGAGGGTATAAAAAGTAGTAACATTTTTGACCATACTCATTTTGAGTTGGATAAAACTTGAAACATAGTGTGATTCTTACAAAACAAAATGATAGTGGCAAAATTTTAGACTTTTGGTTATTTTTCTTCCCGAAATATGGGGTCTTGAAAATTTTGAAAATCGTATATGTTTGACAAAAGCGTTCTGACATAAATGACGTTATCTCAAAAATACTCAAGAAAAAGGTTATATCTCAAAAAACGATATTTTCAACATTTTTGAAAAATGTATTTTATTAAGGATCCCCTATACTACATAAGTTAACATTTTCAGGATGGAAACTTCATTGATTCTTTCACTCATTCTTTGGAACGCTGGTATCAAAATACACTTAACTTGTAAAAATATCGTTTTAGACGATATAGCATTTCGAAAATTAAGGTTAAAACAATGATCGTTAACCTTTCGCATGTCATTTTAAAGGCGGTGTTATTACTTATTATCAGGGAAACCAAAAATATGCTCTCAAAAACCTGTTTTATGCGCTTAAAAAATGCCCTTAAAAACGGAAAATATGCTCTAAAAACAATAAAAATAGACCCTCCAAATACCGTTATGTGCGATAGTAAGAGGGTTAAATATGTTCTAAAAAAATATTTTCCTTAATGTTTTCTGCCAAGTTGCTGAATCAAAAGAAAACATGGTTTCATATACCGATATGAAGCAAGAACAGACCAAATGGGAATCAATCGTCCCAATTCCGTAATTGTTAAAAAAAAAACATTCTTGTTCGATAAAAAATTTAAAAATACATGTTGTCATAAAAAAAAAATGGAAAAGAATGCTCTAAAAATTAACAAAAAAAATTGTTCTAAAAATTTAAAAATATGCTCTAAAAAGTGGAAAAATGCTCTAAAAATTGAAAATATGCTCTAAAAATATGCTCTTATGCTAAAATATGCTCTTAAACCTAAAATATGCAAAAATAAGCTCTTAAGGATAAAATATGCAAAAATATGATCTAACAAATCGATGCCAGATTTCTTAAAAACTTCTGAAACGGATAAATACCTTACCCATTTATCAATAAAATGCACAGGAAAAAACATGATACTGCATATTTTTGGTTTCCCTGCTTATTATATAAAAACTAAATGAGACCTCTTCCTTGAGTACTTTTTGAAATAACGGCATTTACGTTAGAACACTTTTGTCAAAAATGTACGATTTTCCTAATTTTCAAGACCCCATATTTCGAATACTAGAATGACCAGAAGCCTGAATGGCAATGACTATAAGACATATTTGTGCCAAACATCAGGAGTCTAGTTTCTATGTTTTGGACTTGTTGTGTCTTTCACAAGCACACGTGAATGCGATACATTCTTTATGGGTTCCTGGGCAGATATTTCGATGCGTTACACACGGAATGACAAAGTGAGTATACCCATATGCTATGGTTAAAAATGGTGTTTTCTGGGATTGTTTAAGTTCTTCAAAAAGAAACTTGTTTTCCCAAGGACGATTTTGCCTATTTCCGAATTTTAGAAGTGTATGAATGTAAGACCTATACATGCCAAACTTCAGGAGGAAAGCTATTTTATTGTGGACTGTATTATGCCTTCCAGAGATGGACGGAAATTCGGATTGGCGATATTTCGATTCGTATTTACGGAATGACAAAGTGCTGATATTCCTATACTGAGGTTGAAAGGTATAAAAATAACATCCGCCGTTTTCTTACCATCTCTAATCATGAATTTTTTCAACAACAATGTGTGGAAGGCTTGGTGGCAGTTTGTTGTTTTAATCATCGCTACAAAAAAAACATATTGTTACTGATATTTATCTTTTCTTTCGAAGAGGTTTTAAACTTACATCATTATTTTGATAGAGTCGGAATCCGCGAATCTAAAATGGCTTGTTGTAGTCTTTTTATGGTCCTTTTTTTGATTAAAATTCCAAAAAAATATATATATATTCAATATATGTGTTTTTATTTATTTATTTTTTATATTGACACATAAATAAAGGTTCGAAAATATGCTAACAAAAAATTGTTGGCAAATCGAACAAATTTAAAAACCTACAAATTAATTTCCAAACTCAAAATCATTTGTGAATTTAATTACCATTTTTATCCAATTCAACAACCATACATTTCCATTTGCTAAGGAAATGGAAATTCAAAAATTTATAATTTTCTTTTTGATAAATGGAAATTGGTTGTTAATTTCCATTTGATAAAGAAATGGTAATTAAATTTAAATGGAAATTAAAAAATCCCATGTATGGTTTCGATATAAAATGCCGTAGTTCGGGACCTGGTTTCCATATTTTTGAGAAAATTGAGGTCAAAGTTGACAAAAATTGTGTTTTTTTCTATTTTTAGAAGTTTTTTACTTGAAATTTTTGGTGTGTATCTGGGATCTGACCACACGGTTTCGAATAATTTTTCAATGATGTTCCCGAATTTGGTTTCCAAATTTTTCCATTACTTCAGGTTTTTGAAAAAAAAAAATAGTTCAAAGTTCACGTAAATAATTTGTATACCCTCCAACCACAGTATGGGGGTATACTCACTTTCTCATTCCGTTTGTAACGCATTGAAATATCGGTCTAGGACCCCATAAAGTATATATTTTATTGATCAGTGATCGATTCTAAGACATTCTAGCGATGTCCGTCCGTCCGTCTGTAGAGGACACGATAAAAACTAATTTTTGAGACATTGTTTGTTCGGCATTTTTTTTAGAATTTTATGCAGAATCCGAATATGCTAGACGATTTTGTCGAAAAAAAAAATTACTCCGCCCTAATTCACATATACGAAGAAAAAAAATCTATTAACAAGACAAACCGACATTTAAAATCCTACTGATGATAACACTAACTGGAGTGTTTGAAACCGGTATGGTAATACCAGAAATGTCTATAATTTTTAGAAATTCAATTTTTCTTCTGCATTTTTTTTAGTAATTTCCTTTTAAATAAATTTTTTTGCAACAATTTTTTTAATATTCTGGAGGGTATCAATATATTCGGCAAGGCCGAATTTAACTTTTTTACTTGTTAAGAGTAATTTAGTCTTTTTGAAAAATAATTTTAAATACAATCAAAAAAAAAACCTTGTAAATTTACAAGAAAAGTTTGTAACTTTTTTTTTTACTACCTTCTATTTGACAAGAATTCCTTGTTATTTTACAAGCTTTTTACCAATAATTTTGTAATTTTACAAGCTTTTCACCAAAAAAATTTTAAATTTACAATTTTTTTGACGTGATAAAACTTACAAGGAGGTTTCGTGGTTTCACTAGATTTTTTACGACCTCCTATTTTACGAGAATTCCTAGTAAAAATTACGAACTTTTTTGAATATTACAAGATTTTTACCAATTAAATTATAAATTTACAACTTTTTTTTGGCGAAATAAAACTTACAAGATTTTTTTTGTAAAAAATCTTGGAAATTTGTAAAATTACAAGAAAAACTGTAAAATTACAAAAAATGTAAATTTCAATCGAAAATTATTTGTTAAAAAACAAGGAAAACTGTCAAATATTGGTAAAATAGGATTACGAGACTTTTTCTAGTCATTTGACAAGTTTTTTTTTTTTTTAAGTGTAGAAACTTTAATATTAGTTTAAAAAAAAATTGGAACTGATTTAAATTCGCTATAAAAACAGTGAATTTCATAGAAAATTTTTAATCGTAATCGAATGATTTGTTTGTCGGTTATGATTACGATTAAGATTTGAATCGTTTTGAAAACTCTACTCCATAGGGTATCTTTATACATAATATGAAAAGAATCTGAAGACACCTGGTCAAAAAATACCCTTTATCTCGTGCTCTTTGATGGAAAAGGTGACATATTTTCTGAAACATATTTCCTAAATTTCAGCCAAATCGCCCATAAATAAAAATAACACAGCTCAACAAGAAAATGCGTATTGGATTCTGGTGAGTGATTTGGATAGTTTCTGTTGCGCTGATTCCAAATCCGGAGCCCAAATTTGTCTATCACGTCAGGATTTTGAGTAATTCACGGTTAAAGTGCCGAAAAAGTTTTTGACGTTTGACGCGTTTTTGACCCTTTTTAAAAGCTTATAAAATAAGATCCTGACATGCAAATGACTTGGTATCAAGCTCATTCGAAAGCCTGTAATTTTCTCTTAAAAATAAGATAAAATGTTCTAAAAATTTAATTTTCTAAAATGGTAAAAAAATCATTAGCACAAAACCTTCCATTTTTTCAATATTTAGTTTATTTACACAGTGAGCTTGATACCAAATCATTTGCATGTCAGGATCTTATTTTATAGGCGTTTAAAAATGGTCAAAATGTGCATTTTTTGACACTTTAACCGCGATTTTCTCAAAATTGTGATGTGATAGAAAAATTTTAGTGACCGTTTTGAAATCGAGGCACCAAACCCTATCAACTTTTTTTGGTTTCATCCAAAACGCAGCGACAAACCTAAGATTTGTAGAGCGGTGTAATTGAAATATTTTGACAACAACAAATTTAAATGGCTCCATGGTAAAAAAATACACCTTTGTCGTGCTGTTTCATGGAAAATGAGGTATACATATGTAATTAAATTAATTTATGAAAAATCGATTCATTTATTTTTGTAGACAAATTAAGCAAAAATATCAATATCAAAACAATTTTAAATCACAATTCCTAACAAAAATTTGTTTATTTTGTTTTTTTTTTTTAAGAAAACTGAAAAATTACTAAAAAAAATATTTCTGTAACAATACAAGTATATGTGTATACTTTGTTGCTCTCTTATACAAATACATACAAATCTTGAGCACGTGAAAAATACAAATACATTTGAAGAAAACTAAATTTGAATACATAGACAAAAACAGACACACACACACATTTAGAAAACATACCGGAATGCAAAAGAAGTAAAATTATAACAGCATGGCAACTAATCCACATGATGTTTGATTTGTTTAGTTAAGATTTGTTTTGGTTTCGTTTGGTTTATCTGGTAGTTTTCAATTCCAGTTTAGGAAGATTTTTAAGATTTTTTTTTTTTTTTGTATGTTTTGGTTGGTCCACTTTTAAAAAATATTTTTTTTTTTATTTTGTTTAAATATTTTTTTTGGTTTTTTTAAATCACTTCAAATTTTAAAAGTAATGCAATGTGTAATTTAGTAATCCAGGTAGTGTACACAAAAACATTACAGGAATTTGTTATTGATTATTTAGGATTGAAATACGATTTTTTTTTTGGTTGGCTCCTTTTTAACTTTTAATTAAAACTTTTGCATTATTTTGCTCATAAATTTGACACTTTTTTCAGTTGGCACTTTTGTTGAATGATTTTTTTATGTATTTTTTTAATTTTTAAGTATTTCGATATTTTTTTTGATTAATTAATTTGATTAAGTTTCACTTTGTTTTAAAAACTATTTTTTTTTTTTTTTTATTTTTTCAGTAATAAATTTTGATTTTTATTATTATATTTCTTGGAAGTATTGATAAGTATGTGTTTTTTTAACAAATGATATCTTGAGATTGTGTTGATGACATTACACTTGACATTTACAATAGAATAACATTTTCTTTATTTTACATTTTTTTGTTTTCTTCTCTCCCGCCTTTTCATTATTTTCGTTTCGGCCTCCCGATTTGTTTCTTTTGTTTTAGGCTCTTCACAACATTAAACTCATTCCATTTGTTTTAGACCTTTTTTTATGGAATATTCATACTCAGTTATTCACTTAAACTTCCTCAATTGCTTACTCTCTTTTTCACTCTCTTTTGCTGCACTTTAACACTTAAAACAACAATGCACTTTTGTGTATTTATCACTCACACAATTTAATAAAAATCTATTAATTCCATATTTTATCCGTTAATGCGTACGATTCCTTCAAAGTTCCAACTGCTACTGAAGTTTTGTAATAAACCAAAGCTTACAACTGCTCCTTTACTTGGCATTTCCTCTTTGGTGTGGTGAATTATTTTATTATTCTTTACTTTTTATATTTCTAGAGTTTGGCAGCCATGTTTTCTTTTGTGTGACATGATTGCGCAGGCTTGAAATTTAATAAAAAAAAAATAAAAACATTTGATTTCATGCAAAATCTCCTCCATTTATTGTCTGTGGTTAAGGACATTATCAATCGGTTTTTGTTTTGCACCTTTATTCCATTGCTTTTGTTTTTTATCTTAATTTTATTTTGTTTTTCTTTTATAGGTTTGGCGCTTAAGCAGTTGAGTTTCTTGTGTGCCGGTATACTTTAAGTATTTCATTCATATGATTTTTAGTAGCATTTCTATACTACATCTTAAATGGTAAGATTTTCTATTTCACTGTATAAAGCGGTAAAATGTTAGAATTTTTTTAGAAATTTTCGTAAGAAATGTTTGTAAAACTTGTAAAGGTTCTTAAGGCTTTGGTCATTAGGATGTACCTTTTTATATTTTTTTCTCTGATCGGATACAGCTACCCGGAAGAAGTGGCCCAATCTCACTAGAAATCTTCAGTTCGTTCTTTGAGGTTTTAATCTGGCCAACATTTTTTTTATACACACCACTCCACTATAGGAAATTTTACCCATTTTTTTGGCCAAAAGTCAAAATTTAAATTTTTGCAAACATTATTTTTTTTACATTAATATAAAAAAAACTTAACAAAGTAAACAATTCTTTCTCATTTTTTCGACAGAATTGATGTACTGTCACTTTATCAGTAGTTTTTCTTGCAATTTCTTACTTACAATTAGTTATAAAATAACGATTGAGTGCAGTGAATTTTGTGATAGCTTCTAACAAAAGTTTTTATATTAAGAATTTATAGTTTTTAAAAACTAAAAAATGGAAAATAATGTCGAAGGTGAGTACTTTAATGATAAATAGTGAAATGTTGGTGAACTCATCTATTAGATCGATTTAATTGGAAAAATTGAAGTGACCTTAAGATGAACTTATTGAAGTATGAATTGGAATTTTATTTTGACTTAAAAAAAAATGATAGCATATGTTAGCTGTAAAGCCATAAAAGTTCTTTAGGACAATCAATTACCTTCCGAATTTAATTTGCCGTGATCATGTTCCAAACATGTTTTTTCTCTGCGTGTGTACACTCAAAAAAAAGAAATAGTAAAAACAGTTTAGAAAACGAGATAATCTATCAAGGATCTAAAAAATGTTAGATGCGGAAACTTATAACCCGGGAACCCTGTTTGGAACTAGTTATTAGTTAATTTTTTTTGTAACTTTACTAATTTTTTTTTTGAGTGTATGAAAAATTTTAAGAGTCACTCCCTGCCTCTAAAGAGGTTCGGTCCAGCCGTTTGGCTGTAAATAATTTTGGCCAAAAAAAGGGTAAAATTTCTAATAGTGCACTCTAGTGATAAAGGGTATACATTAGAGCAGTGGTCGGCACCCATTGCACCCAGGTGCAAAATGAAATTGGCTATTTGCACGTAGAAAACGCGAATGTCAACGAAACTCGCAACTGAGAGAATTAAAAATACAAATATTTTATTTAGAGTCATGGTAGCATTTAAAAAAGCGGGTAGATGAAGCTATGTTTTAGAAAAATGTAAAAATGTTCCCTCTTTCTGCCGACCACTGCATTAGAGTGTCCCTTATTTTGGAAATGTTGAGATGGTACCCGCTCATTTTTTTCTATTTGACTAAAAACTAACTCAGGAAAAATTTTACGCCCCTACGACCACGCCTTCCCTACGCTAGGGGCCATAAAGAGGGGGCTTAAAAATCAGTTTTCCATACAAACCAAAAAAGTTTTTTTGTGATTTTTAATTTTTTGTTATTAATTATTATATTATTTATTTAGCCTATTCACGACAAAAAATTTGATTTTGGTCGGATATGGCTTTCAGCTTTAAAAAAATTTTTGGAAAAAAAATTAGAGCCGCTGGGGTCCTACGGTAAAAACTTTTTAAAAAATATTTTTTTTTTTTAGTTATGACAAGCAACGGTTTTAGTTGCTATGTTGCTTTTAATGATATATACAGTGACGAGCAAAAGTGTAACAAGGTTCACATTGCTTAGACAATCTGCTCTATATTTTAAACTACACAAGATAAAGTATTGAAGTTTTTTGATAATTTTATTAGTTAATTGATCAGAATTTATAAACATTATCGAAATATGCTGTAAAATTTTTTATAAAAAAAATATAGTAAAAATTCCATAAAAAGGCAAGTGTTACATTTTTGCACTCATGATTTTTCTACATAAATCATTAGGACAACTTTTATATTTCGCGCATATAGACCCGGATTTTGCAATTTTTTTATAAAACTTAATAAATAACATAAAAATAATTCATTTGTTGAAAAGAAATTTTGGGTAAACATTATTTTTAACTCAAAAGTCCGGCCTTTTTACGTTTTTTGGGGAACCACGCATATTTATCAAGCTAAGAATTTGCAGAAATTATTTTTTTTTGAATGGTGTTTATATCAGGCGATAATAGAGACCATTTATAAAAAATTTCGTAAATAGATTGTTGCTTTTGCAATTAGTAAAAAAAAAAGTTATTGTGTACTGGGGTTGGGTTTCTGGAGGAATTTCAAATATTTTTGCCGAAATTCGACATTTTTCGGCTGAATAAAGGCCAATTTTGCCTCAAGAAGTGATTTCTTAATTCAGCCGTAAATAAATCAACAAGTTATATCACCAGTTGATCATAAATTTTGTTAAGAATGGGTTTATGCCATTTAAAACCACTATCACATTTCGTGGTTTTGGACATTATCCTCGGGGTAGTGCCATAGTGTCAAATTATCGAATCAGAACGCAATCTTTGGAGTTAATTTTTTCAGAAAGAACAAAAATAAATAATGTTTAATAAATAAAAGTCTTTTGCTGCTCTTATTATTGGACGAAATTCACTAATTCAATTTAGCCCAGAATTGGCTCGTATTCATCCGAAAAATGTTGAATATCTGCAAAAATATTTGAAATTCCACCAAAAACCCAAATTGAGTACCCAATAAAAAAATTGTATTAATTGCAAAATGAACAAACCACTTATGAATTTGATTATAAATGGGCTCTACTATCGCCGGATATAAACGCCATTCCAAAAAAATAATGTCTGTGTATTCTAAGCTTGAGTAATACATGTGGCTCTCCTAAAATCGTTAAAAGGACGGACTTTTGAGTTAAAAAAAATGTTTAGCCAAAATTTCATTTCAACAAATGAATTATTTTTATGTTATTTATTAAGTTTTATAAAAAAAATTGCAAAATCCGGGTCTATATGCGCGAAATATAAAAGTTGTCCTAAAGATTTATGTAGAAAAGTCATGAGTGCAATAATGTAACACTTGCCTTTTTATGGAATTTTTACTATATTTTTTTTATAAAAAATTTTACAGCATATTTCGATAATGTTTAAAATTCTGATCAATTAACTAATAAAATTATCAAAAAACTTCAATACTTTATCTTGTGTACACAGAAAGAAATAAAAAAATAATTTGAGTAAATTTTTAATACTATTGAGTAAAAAATTACTCAATTTTCCACCAGTAAACGATTTAATAGTATTGAGTAAATTTTTAATAAAAATTTATTAAATTTTTGCCAAAAAAATTTGAGTAAACTTTTAATTGACACTATTAAGTGCAGGAACAGAACAAGAAGCACCACCTTTTAAAAACAGAACAAGTTTTATTTCACATCGGCGCCGGCCACCGGTTTAATCTGCCAAACCGTATGGAAAAAGTCGTGCCGGGCTTATTCTGTTTCTACTCTAAAAAAAACAAAGTTTAAAAAAATTTCATATTTTTTTACAAAGAAAAAAAAAACATGTTTTTTCAAACTTTACCAAATATATTTTTGTCTTAAAGACATAAAAAAATTTTATAAATATGATTACAAACTTTCATGTATATATACAAAAAACTATAAACTAAACGAGAATTAAAAAAACTAAGAAAATTCCAAAAAAAAATTAAAAAAGCTATTAAATTCTTATTAAATTATTTACTCAATTTGTTTTTAAATTTTTGAGTAAATTTTTAATTGCGTCAATTAAAAAGTTACTCAAAACTTTTTTTAAATTTAAACAAGTGATTACTCAAATTGTTTTTCTCCATATTTTTTTCTGTGTAGTTTAAAATATAGAGCAGATTATCTAAGCAATGTGAACCCTGTTACACTTTTGCTCGTCACTGTATATATAATTTTTTTGTGTTTTGTTGTCAGATATCAGAATATTATGATTCCGTATTATTAGGCTGATATTTGTTATTATTTGTTTGGACAGACAAGCTCGAAGTTCATATATGATCGCTTGTTTAAAATGGCATGCAAATTTACTGTATATTCAATCTTTTGTTACAATCATAGTAAACTTATATTTTCGTAAATGACTATTGTCATGGATGAGATTTGCATTAAAAAAAGTTGTAAAAAGTGCAATATAAAAAATTTCGTAGAACAAAATATAAATAACATCAAAATTTCAATGTTCATCAACTTCAATGGACTGCATCTTTTTAGCGCTGTGGAGCGCTGTTTAACGAAAGGTGTCAAATTACAGCTTGAAGTCTCAGCTAAAAGTTAAAAAAAAAAAATCAGCTGTTCCTACCTGCTCCTTTCCAAAAAAAAAATAGTAAAAACTATAAAATAATAAAGTAACAAAATATGAATTTTCGATCATGCTTCAGAAACTCTGATTTTTATACCCTCCAACCACAGTATGGGGGTATACTCACTTTGTCATTCCATGTGTAACACATCGAAATATCGGTCGGGGACCCCACAAAGTATATATAATATTGATCCATGATAGAATCTAAGACATTCTAGCAATGTCCGTCCGTCCGTCTGTAGAAATAACGATGCAGTCCAAAAAAAAGAGATAGACCTCTGAAATTGGGCAAGAATATCTCTTATGTTACTGGTAAAGTTAAGTTGGAAGATGGGCAAAATCGGAACAGGAGGAAAAAAGTTCACCCTTGAAGAACTAAAACGACCCCTTGAAAAATACGATATTTTTACGAGTTTTTTTTAATTTTTGCATAACAAATGTAACATTTGTATGGCACATTATGTTCATAGACCTGCGCTTGTACCAAGGGGGTTAGAAAAGTCGATTTTTTCAGGCTGCCCCCTTTTGGGGGCGTGGTTATAAAAATTAATTAAAAATAACGATACAAATTTATTATTTAAGCGTAAATATCATAAACAAATAATTTGTGGTTCTTTTCTTAGAACATTTTAACCGTCTAACTGCCATTTTAAGGGGTAATTTTCGTCCATTTCCAAAAACTAAGCACAGAAGTCTAATAAAACGTCCATTTAGAGGGTTAAAATGTTCTTCAAATATTTTCCTCATAAAATTTCACTAGGGATTGTCATATGTTCAAAGTTTGTGCGACATGCCCAAAATGCTTAAAAAGGGTCAATTATAAATAATCAATGTTTGTTATTTTTTTTACCAAAGCAGTGTTAAAAAATATCGGCAAAAAACAGTGCAAATATACTTTTCAGCTAAAAAAGATGTTTTAATGTGTTTTATAAAATTTTATGATGATTCTTGTCTTTGACCAATTTAACCCTCTAGCTCCCGTTTTAAAGGGTAATTTTTGTCCTTTTTTAAAAGAAATACAAAAAAGTCTATAAAAAAGGGCAGTTAGAGGGTTAAAATGTTTTACAAATATTACAAATTATACTAGGGCACGCCTAAGACAGATAGTTCGTCCAGCATATGAGGCATTCCACACCAAATGTCCCGCTACAGAAAAACATATGTCCCGTAAATTTCTGAATATGTTGTTTGGATAGCAATATATGGAACTAAGAAAATTTCGTTTTTGGTTTTTCTAATTTTCAAAAACTGGGCTTAGAAGGGATGGTCAAATATTGGAAAAATGGTCAAATTTGAGGCGAGTTGCCTTGATTAAATATTTATCACATTAAAACGGAATGCACCACAATCTTAAAAATTTACATTCTATATAGTTTCGTATGGGCTATCGAAAAATTTTTTTTCCTTAAAAATTTTTTAGAACCCGTTCTAAAATATTCCATTTTTTAAAAAAGTCAATTTATCAAAAATCCGGCCACTTTTTTTTTTTTTTTTTATTTTTTTTTTTTTTATAGTTTAGAGGTTTGTCCATCCACACAAAAAAAATAAGAAATGTATTTATCGTTTTTTTCGAGAAAATCGCATTTGAATTTTAAATTTCATAACAATTTTGTAATTTGCTTGTATTTTCTTGTTTTAACGTTGCGAATGAGTAATATTAATTGCATGAATATTACTCATTCGAAAAAAAAAATCGATGCAAATGTTTTTTTTTTTTGTAAAAAAATATGTTTGTGCTTGTTAAAATTTCATTCGGTGATTAATTCTATTCACATGTGTCAACCAGCAGCCGAATTAATGCATTTTGTGTTTTTAGGTTAAGTTGAATATACCACAATTTTCGAGGTGTTCTTACATTTTGTGTTCATAACTTTTGAACCGCTGAACCAATTTCGCTCAAACTACTTAGGCCAACAACATGTAAATATGCTAAGTCTTACACAGAGAGAACAGTTTAGATGTGCCAGCCGAATTAAGGGCCAACTGCATAGTTTAATAACAACAACCGAAATTTTCGATTTCGATAACCAAAATTTGTTTTGAAAATTTAACTTCTGTTGGTTCAAATAAATTTCCGATTTAAAGACGAACTAGCGATGTACGTCCGTCTGTCTGTCTGTTTGTTAAAAACACGCTAACTTTTGAAAGACTGTACAGATGCTTACAGAAGTTTGGACATTTACCAGGTCAGTTTCCTATTGCAACTCAGCGAAATCGGTCAAGCGGTTCAAAAGTTATAAGCAAAAGAGTAAATTTCGGCTAGAGTTTTTTCGCGTATTTTCGATATAAAAATACAAAGGCTATTCTGAGGATGCTGAAGCTTGTCATATATATTTGTCGTTTTCCTGGCCTGGTTCGTGTTGATTTTCAGCCATATCGGTCTAGTGGTTTAAAAGTTATTAGCAAAACTGTGAATTTCAGATTAGTTTCACCTTAAATTCCCATGTTGAAAACCCGTTTAACATGTTTAAAAAACTTTGGTAAGTCACAAAAATATTTTACAACGTATTTTTGTCACTCAAAAATATTTTTTTACACTAAAAAAAAGAAAAAATACACTCGAAAAAAATTTACACTCAAAAAAAATTTAAAGTCAAAAAAAATTTAGTAAATATTTTTTTTTTTTTTTTTTCAAAAATTTCTTAAAAAAAGTTTTTTTTTACAAAATAAAATATTTTTCATCAAAATTTTTTTTAACGTTAGAAAATTTACTATCAGGGCCATTCCAGATAATTTAGCTCAAATTTTAGTCATTTTTGGAAATGGTGTCTCAGATTAATTTGAACCTTGACACATAGATAGCCCTCATAAATATGATATATGTACCATATATCGTTTTTTCACATTTGGTGTATTTAAGGAATTATGGCGGGTCAAAGATTGACTTTTTAAGCAAAAGTAAGAAAAATACATCACGTTTAAAGAGCTGTAACTTCTTAACCAATGACCCGATTTTCACAAATTTAGGCTCATGTGAAAGCTGGGGTTCTTCTTTTAGAAAATATTTTTAAAATAACACAGTTTTTTTTACAGAAATGATGCATAAATGCAAAAACATTTTTTCTTTTCAAATATTTAAAAAAACACATCTTTGATTTTTTTTTAAAAAAATTCTGGTGAAAAATAACAATGTTTTGTATAACATATTCAAAATTCAGAGTGGGATCTCCATGGGATCAAAAAATATTCTGTTTTAAGTACCAGGTTCTCATATTTTTCCCTTAGAAAATTTAAATTTCTAATGTTTTGAACGTTTTTCAAAATTTTAATAGTATAATTTTCTTTGAAAATTTAAATTTTTATATTGAAGAAACATAAAATTTTAATTTTCTAAGGTAAAATTTAAGAACTTCGTACTAAAACCAGAATATTTTTTGATCCCATTGGGATCCCACTCTGAATTTTGGATATGTTGTACAAAACAGTATTGTTTATCACCAAACTTTTTTTTTTAAAAATCGAAGATGTGTTTTTTTAAATATTCGCAAAAAAAAATGTTTTTGAATTTTTGCAACACTTCCGCAAAAAAGCGTATGCTTTTGAAAATATTTCCTAAAAGAAGAAGAATTAAGCTTTCATATGAGCCATTACTTGTGATAATCGGATTACTAGTTAAGAAGTTAGAGCACATTAAACGTCATGTATTTTTCTGACTTTTGCTAAAAAAGTCGAACTTTGACCCGCGATAATTTGAAAACTACAGCAAATTTTGAAAATCCAAAAATGCAACATATCTCATAAAAACGTCGATATCGATGAGCCAAATTCTCAGTGGCGTCCAAAGGCATGTTTCCGAACAGTGGGGCGAAAATTTTTGGAATTACCCATCACTTAAAAAGGGCGTTGTGGAGGGTGTTCATAAATTCGGCCAAGTCGAATTTAACTTTTCTACTAGTTTTTATTGAAATGACACACTCAAAAAAAATTTAACAGTCAAAAAAATTGAACACTCAAAAAAATTTGCATCTGAAAAAAATTTGTATATTTACATGATTTAAAAAAGCGGTACTTAAAATAAAATACTCGTTTCAGATAACAAGGGTATTGTGGAGGGAATTTATAGATTCGACCAAGTCGAATTTAATTTTTCAACTTTTTATACCCTACACCTGTGGTTTGTGCTGATGTTTGTAACTACCCGAAATATTGGTCCTAGACCTACCTTCAGGCATACCGATCGACTGAGAATTACTTTTTGAGTAGATTTATCGATGTCCGTCCGTCTGTCCATCTATTGGTTTAAGCACGATACAGGTCGCAATTTTCAATCCATTGACTTGAAATTTTAAACTTAAGCCTCTTTTGGCCCAAGGACGAAATTGGAAAAAATCGGTTCATGTTTAGACTTAGCCCCCATACAAACGCCCCCTTTGAATATCGCTTAAATGCCTCTACTAACCGTATTATAATATATATCGCTTTGAAATTTAGCAGGTAATCAAATTTGTATGCACAAACCATCACACAAAATTTCAAAGGAATCGGGTCAGTCCTTCTGATAGTCCCCATACAAACCACCCTCCTGATATTCACATAATTTCCCCAAAATTCATAAAACTGAAAACATTTTATTAAAATTTTATTTGTTGGTATTAAACGTGTGCTTTGGTAACCTAATCAAATCGGAATACATTTGGACTATTTTTGGACTTAGTCCCCCATATGAAAATTTCGACCGATATTCAGTTAAATCGGTCTATGGCAAAAAAATAAACCAATTCTACTAACATTTGATCTGTGCGTGTTTTCTACACTAAATAAAGATCTAACGAAAGATACACTCAAAATATTTTGTAGGCAAAAACAAAAGAAAAACACACTTAAAACCAGTGAATAAACAATTGAAAACCATTCCAGTAATTATTCATTTGTTTTAAAATATCAACATTTATTTTTTACTGTTAGAAAAATTTTCTAAAATAAATAACACTAAACATTAAAAAATTACGGTTTTTTCATTCTTTTTTACCAACAAATTCGAAAAAAATAACCTACGAAAACATTAAAAATTAATGACAGTTCTGTTATTTTTACCAACAAATTCCGAAAAAATAACCTACCAAAACATTAAAAATTAATGATTTCGTAGGTTATTTTATACAATTTTCTATTGAAATATTTTTTTTAAATTTTTTAATAAAATTTTGGGGAATCGATCCCGCAATCAACTACATTCTGGCCAGACACTCTACCCATCGTGCCAAAGCCACTTGATACAAATATGTTTTTATATTTCTATAAATAATTTTTTGAATTTTTGTTTTACAAACAAATAACTGACTTGTGTAGGTAAAAACTAATGATATTTCATTAAAAAATACCAACAATTTAAAAAAAAATTACTTACACAAATCATTAAAAATCAAAAGAATAATCAGTAGTTTTTACTTACAGAACAAAAATAAAATGAAAGTCTTTATTTTTTAGTGTGTTATTTTTGAAACAAAGAACTGAAGTAGTCATTAATAAAAACTGAACATCAAACAAATGTTTTTTCTTTTAAAAACGACTAAACGGAAAACTTTTTAAATAAACTACAAACAGTTAATGACATAATTTTTTGAGTGTAGGAACAATCGGTCCATGTGTGGACTTGGGACCCATTTTCAGTAAAACACTGGTGTAGGGTATCAATATATGGTCGGTCTTGACCAACTATAACTTTCTTACTTGTTTTTTTTTTTAATTTTCACCCTATTGTTTATTGTGCCAAGTCACAACACACAGCTTCAAACTGACTTAACTACTTACCTTGTATTTTACTAGTCATCAAAATTATTTTTTGTTCTACACAAATAACATCTGCTTTAATTACTAATACGAAAGTAAATTTTTGGTATTTTGTTATACTCAAACTACTGGCAATAAAAATTGGTTAGCCTAGTAACATACCTTTTCCTACACATATACACTATGAAAAACTGTTACAAAAAATTTCGGCATGTATGAATTTGTATCTGTGTGTGTGTATGTGTATTATGCAGTCAAAAGTACAAATATTTTTTCCCTACCGATAATTTGCTTACAAAAAAAACACACACACACACAATTATACAGACTCTCGAAAATTGAACACTCGAACACATATTACTAACACAAACGCACATAATAGCCTACATAGAATGAAAAAAGAAAAAAAAAAAAAAAAAATAAACATAACTCGTTAAAAATATGGGCATTTATACAAACACATTGTTGGCAAAAATGTTAAACGTATGTATGTAACAGAGATAGACATTTTTAGGTTTTGATAATAACATTCCACAAACACTTGAACAGAATACCGCAATATTATATTGTGACATAGTGGCAGACACTCAAATACACACACACCCACACACAAACACACTTATATATGATACCAACCAAACTTACGCACACACACACACACATACACCTACACTGTAAGTTGCCATTATCTAAAAAATTGGAAAGGTTATAACGACCCTTAAACAGTGACCCCTGTTTTTGATGTTCCATGATATTACTCGAACATTAAAGATACGAAAGAAAGCTTTATTGCCATAACCCATAGAGTCAATGACTTTTTCGGTGCTACGTAGTCATTGTTGTCAACACTACTGTGTTGGGTTGTTTTCATTATTATTTTTTTTTTTCGTTTTTATATTATTTTGCTATCAGCAACAACATCATCAACAGAAGAAAAAAAATCATTGAAGTTATAAAAATAAAAAAAAAAGGAAAAACCCTATAAACACAATGGTCCAGAAAATTATAGCTTTGGAATAGAAAGTTAGGCCATAATGTGGAAATAACACTGTGCAACAAGCAAAAGAGCTTCAATGCAAATGGTGTCCTACCTTAGGACAACCGTGCAGCTACTGGGTTCGAACGTCCATAGCATAGGCTCCCGGAATTCCCTTCATCCAATACTCCCTGGATGGTATAATAATTGTATAGTGGCGCTTCAAAATACTCCTAGATGGAGCACAGTCCACATTTTGTGATATTGTTATCTTCTTCAAGATCGCACTATGCCCACAATCGCTGCTCCTCCAATTCCATTTTAAATAACTTGTCTTAAAAGTAAATTTATGCACTCTAAGTAGGGCTAAAACTAAATATTTCTTTTGAAGGCTTTACTAACTCTTTTTTGCACAAGTTTCCTTGTAAAGCCTCATTGTGCAACCTAACAAATATTAAAAGAAATCATCACATCAACAAAACCCACTCATACAAAAAAAAAAAATATACACTCACACAATTTCTAGGGAAATCTTTATCAAACACACGTAACTAGAACTAATAAACATATACATTAGAGTAGATCGAAAAACCCTTTTTTTTAAATCTGAAAAACGTTAGACTGTAACACAAAAGATGGAAATGGATAAGTTCCAAACCATTCTTTCCAACATCGCTTCTAAAATAGCTAGGGTGTTTTTAGTAAAAACAACTGTTAAAAACAACTGACAGAAACTGTAATCATTACACAGGGCAACACTTTTTTTGCCCGGGTTCTGATAGCTAATTATGGGTATTAGGGGTACGCTGATTTCAAATCTGGCTACCGTTTTTTTGGGTTAGCTCTAGTTTTCGAGATATAGCCTAAGGAAACTTTGAAAATAGGCTGTTTTTGGCATGTTTCTGAGTCTATATTTACGAACACTAGTCTTACATCCAAAAAGTGAATGACGATTTTAGGTATGTTGGATATGCTGATTCCAAAAATGCTCTTACTTTTGTTGAGTCATCTTTAGTTTTTAAGATATTGTTAAAATAAAATTTTTAAATTTATGACCACATTAATTTTGTCTGAATATTTATGCCCTTTTTAATAACTCGAAAACTAAAGCTGTCAGAAAAAAGCTAGTACCAGTTTTGGAATTCTGGCATCCAATATTCTTAAGTTCATGTTTAAAACTGAGGCACTAAAATTATTTTTGGAAATTATAGCCGAGCAAAATTGGTAAAAAACGCATGTTTTCGACTTTTAACAGCGATTTGCTCGCGACCGCGAGCTGATGGAAACAATTGGATAACAGATTCGGAATCAGCACACTAAAATCCATATAAATCAGTTGTCAAAGTTCAGGCAAATTGAAAAAGTTCAAATTTTGTGAACCTGTGTTATTTTTTAAAAATTAAGTTAAATTTACACAACTTCATTTAAATGTGTTGATCGTTTCAATGCAGAAAATATTAAAAAACACAGGTTTAAGAATAATAAAATGCCTCAGATTCTGAGGATTTTTCGATTAAATTTTGATAAATCCTATCCAGGGCACCGTGATCAAAGTGGAAATAAAAACTCAACCAAATATGATCTTTGCAAAAAATTAAAATTTCCCATCTCTGTAACTCTAAAAATATTTCAACAAAATTTTTCAACATGATAACGTTTTTAGGTTGGTGTCTAATTTTAAAAAAGTTGCAGGACGCCACGTCAGTTTGACTATATTAGCTAACGATTAACAGAAAATAAAATTGGAATTACTGTTTTCATTGTCTTAAAACCAAAAATTTTTGTAACTTGGGTTTGTAACTTGGATAATAATTCACCTCGTGGGGAATAAAACAAATATTCACCAGCTGATGAATATAACGTAACAAAATTATTTTACATCAATATTTTTTTTTCATCAATATTTTTTTTTCATCAATATTTTTTTTCCTCAAATTTTTTTTTTCATCAATATTTTTTTTCGTCAATATTTTTTTTCCTCATTATTTTTGTTTCAACAATATTTTTTTTTTCTTCAACATTTTTTTTTTTGCATCAAAATTTTTTTTTCCATTACAATTTTTTTTTTTCATCAATGTTTTTTTTTTCATCAATATTTTTTTTATCAATAATTGTTTTTTTCATCCACTTTTTTTATCAATTTTTTTTTTCCGCCAAATTTTTTTTCTTTTTTTTTCATCAATATTTTTTTTTTTCATCAATATTTTTTTCTTCACTATTTTTTTTTTTTTTCATCAATATTTTTTTTTTCATCAATATTTTTTTGTTCGTCAATATTTTTTTTTTTCATCAACATTTTTTTGTTTCATCATTCTTTTTTTTTTTTTTTCATCAATATTTTTTTTTATCAATAATTTTCTTTCGTCAATTTTTTTTATCAAATTTTTTTCATCAATATTTTTTTTTTTCATCAATATTTTTTTTTTATCGATATTTTTTTTTTTCTTCAATATTTTTTTTTACATCACTATTTTTTTATGAATATTTTTTTCATCAATATTTTTTTTTACATCACAATTTTTTTTTTATCAATATTTTTTTTCATCAATTTTTCTCTTCATCAATATTTTTTTATCATAATTTTTTTTTCATCAATGTTTTTTTCAAAATTTTTTGGCAAAAGTGCACTTTACGGAACACACACATTTTTTGGTTGAAACACGAAACTTAAATTTAAGGGGCAGGGCCCCGGACCCATCTAGAGCCAAAAGAGCCTTCAGGTTTGTGTAGATACTTTAATTAAAGGTAATTAAAAAAGAAAAATAATTATAAAGAGGGCTTGGTCCCAGGGGCCTTCTAGATCCAAAAAACCGTCATGATGGGATAAATTAATTTAGTGGCATCCCAAAATAAAGTTTGTTTTGTGTATCAAGCCTTTTACCCGGTTAATTACGAAATGGCTAAACTTTTCAACAGAAAGATATTAAAATGGATCTAGGGGGTACAATATTGTTAAAATACAAACAAAAAATATATATTTGCAATCTTTAGCAAATTACCTTTCATTTGAATACCCATACATACATGGAGGTGGGTGGGGCTGTTGTTTTGCTCCAGGGGGTCTTCCGGGGCCCAGTTCCCTTAAATTTAAAAAAATATTCGTGTCCCGTAAAGTGCACCATAGCCAATTTTTTTCATTACATATTTTTTTATCAATAATCTTTTTTCATTAAAAACTTTTTTTCACAAAAAAGTTTTTTTATCGACAAACACAAACAAACAGATTGATGGATGTCACTAAAATGTCTTAGAAACCTTTACGGATCAATAATATATAAACATAATGGGGTCCTCGAACGATATTTCGATGTGTTTTGCGTGGAATGACAAATTAATATCGCGTTATTTTTTCTAGAAAAATTTTGCTTTAGAAAGATCACCTATTTATTAGAGTTGTCAAAACCGATTTCCGAAGTATTCGAAAAATCGATTATTTTCTATTTTTCCGGTTTTTTAAAACCGGTTTTTTAAAGGGATCGGTTTTCGAAGTATTCGAGAAACCGATTTTTCGGTCTCGAATAATCGACTTTTTCTGAAATTTAATTTTTTCGTTATTTTGCATTAAATGCAATTTTTTAGTAAAATTTTTATGTATTATTAGTTCTGAAGCAGAGATGGGAGCGCGGTGTCTTTTGACTTACACTAATATACGCTCACGACAAGAATTTTCCAATCACGCACACTCACTCACGAGCACATTTTTTTCTACTCATACTCACACTCGAGACAACTTACACTCACGTGCACTTGCACAATCTTCACTCACACTCACATACATTCACACTCACGAAACTCTTGTTTATACAAAAAAAACTTTTAAAAATTAAAATTTCAAAAATCTAACAAAATTTTTAGCAAATTTTACATTTTTTTTTTTTTGTTTTTTTTCGGGATTTTTAAATTTGTTTTCTATTTTTGAGACGAAAGGAAATATGAAGAGAAAATAAATCACGCAAAAAAATCGTCTCAAACATACTCACTCATGCAAAAATCTTGCTAAGGCACACCCACTCACGCAATTTTTTTTCCACTCACAATTACGTGAGTTACATAAGTTTCAGTCATGCTCACGCGTGACTCACGCGCTATTCTGCTAATGGCCCATCAGTGTTCTGAAGTATTTAAAAATTGCTTATTTTGTTTTGCTTTTTATCAAATAAATAATTAAATAAAACCGAAAAACCGATTATTCGAAACCGGCTTTTAGTTACAAAATCGAAAAATCGATTTTTTTAAAAGGCGGTTTTTCAAAGTATTCGAAAATTGGTTTTTGAAATAGACGAATATTTGACAACTCTGCCTATTTAAACAGCAAAACATTATCATGATTCAATGGTTTGGGCAAGAGTACAAACTTCGCAGACTTTTTTTATTTGAACTTTAGACTACCTACTGTTATCCTAACATTTTTGGCAAAATTATACTTAAATCGGTTTTTTGGTGTGGACCGTTGACTCATTTCGCCCCTTATTTAAAACGCTTTTGAAAAATTTTAAAAAATTCAGTGGGCCATAAAAAAAAGAACACGTGCTATGTTTTCAAAACCATTCGACAGTTATGCTCTACTATTGGTATACTTTAATTTTTTGTTTGGTCCCATCCAAGATTCAAAATCGTGTTGTACAGTAAAATCAGTACTAAACATATCAAACAAATTCCAAAAACCCTTTTTTGAACCTATTTACACAAATTTCCAAATTTGACAAAAAAATTTACGATTACCCGATTCACTCTAATATGCAATACTCCTAGTTTTCTCATTTTTATACTTTATGACCAAAAATTATGTACTCATTTCAGAATAGTAATGTTGTACGTTCGTTGTTGTTCTGCCTTTCGGTTGGTCGGGTCGGTTGGTTAGATGCCTGGTCGGTCTATGTTTGTTTTATGTTTAGTATACGATTATATTTCTTTGGTGTTGGTGTTGTTGTCGTTGTTGCTTTGATAAGTATGTCAACAACAGAATCATCAGAATAGTTACAACATTTTGTTGTTTCTGTTGTTTTTCGTCCATTTCCATACAACAAATGCCTAGAGGGTTTACTATGCGGTATTGCGTATCATATGTGTTTGTGTGAATTTAAGCTTGAATGTGTGTGTGTGTTGGTGTATGTGATTGTTGGTGTGTTGGTATGTAAGTGAGTGTGTGTGTTGAAAACATTTGTAAATATTACATGACAACCTCAATAAGCAAATATGTATATTTATTTATTTAGTTTGATAAAGAAAAAATTATATAGAGCATCTCTGGGGAAAAATAATGTTGAATAAACATGAACAATTTAGAATGAAATTGATTAAAAAACAACTTCTATTAAAAGTTAGAAAAACTTTGCATATACATTTCTGTAAATGACCCAAGGTAATATGGACCAGTAGAGTGGCATATTTTCTCCCAAACCTCTGATTAAAAAAAAAAAAATATTTTAATTCTACTAAATCAAATGTAATACAAATTTGAGGCCAATCGGATTAGATAAAAAGTCTATCAAAGTTTTGAATTTTTGAAAATTAAAAAAAAAAAAAAAATCAGAGCATCAAAGTTAATAAATATGATGTGGGGTAAGACAATACATCATATTTATTAACTTTGATGCTCTGAACAAAAGTTTTTAAAATGGATCAAATACTTTTCGAGATATCGCTATTTAAATTTTGCAAACAGTGTAGTATTTTTCTTACTACCAAAAAAGTTTTTAAAAAATATCTCCAATTTTTCTCTCCTTGACGATTCATAGAGTTTGAAATAATCTTTCATTAATTTTAATTTGATTCAAATCCGGCAATTTAAACCCGTGGCGCCCTTTAATCACAGTTTTGGTTTTTGAGAAGATTTTTACCAACAACTCTAAGTTTGATATGGTAAAATTAAGTTAAAATGAAAGTTTGACTCATGAAATAAAAAAAATTGTCGCTGGAAAAAAATGTTGAGATTAAAAAAAAATCTTGATTGTAGGAAAAAAAACGCCATTTTTGGAAATTTTTTGACAAATTCAAATTAAATATATCTTGAAAACAGCTTGGTCGATTTTTGAAATTCGTATTCCGCATGCCAGAACTAAGTCCGATTATTACAACCCGTGATTATACTAAAATTAAGAATTTTTGAAAAATAAAATCTATAGAAAAAAAAATATTTTACTATACATCATTAAGAAATTTCTGATATTTCTATTTCTTAGAGCTTGAAGCAAACACACAAAAAATTATTGGCTAAAAATTTTCAATTAAATGTATTGATCAACAAAATTTAAATAAGTCAATCAATGTTTTGATTAAAATTTTTGCTATTTTTTGTTACAAATTTTCAACATACCAGATTTTTTTTTCGCTTTAATTTATTTGAATAGATTAATTCAAAAATATACAAAATAGTCCGGCTTTATTTTAGTGTTTTTATCGGCGTATGCCATTTCTGTTTGTTATTAAGGGTTTGTGATTGAAGAAGAAAACATTATATTTCTAAAGATTATTTGGATGTGGATTTATTCCAGACTATGGTTTTGTAGCCACCTCTACGTCTTCAGTGGAGAAAATTACATTAGATTTAAATTGTTTGATTTTTGTAAGACTGTTTTTTCTATATGCTTTTTCATCAACAGACTTAACTCTGATTGGAATCGAACCCACGTTCATGAAATTTTCCATAAGTTTGCAAAGCTAGTACCTTACCATCTAGGCTATCGCTCTGCTTGTCAAACTAACAGCAGAAGTTGGTTCGTATTTCATTACAGATAGTCGGGCTTTACTTTTTTTATTGTTGGCAACATATTGGAAAGCAAAAAAGATGAATTTTTTGATAATTTTGTCATAAGATTACAATTCATTTGTTAAATCAATCATTATTTTGATTGACTTTAAACAAAAAATTGATCAAATTTTTGATCAAAATCTAAAAAATGTTTGATTGAAAAAATTTTCAATCAATCACCTACAATTTGATGATTGGTATAACAATTTTTTTAATTGGAGGAATTTCAATCAAAAAATTTATTAAATCCGCGTTTTTGTTGATTGAAATTCGATTCAAATTTTTTCTGTGAACGTACGAACCTATTTTTTATAATTTTTTTTTTTTTTCGTTTTCTAGTTAAATTTTTTTTCTAATTTTGAAGAAAAATTTTAACAAAGTAAAAGAAAAAATCTTTAGCGGCAAATTATTACCAGTTTTCCTTACATTAAGTTATTTTCCCATTTTTTAGTTCACTTTTTTTTTTGAGTGCGGGCACCAAGGTATAATGTTATCCGACTGCCCCCGATTTGTACCATCATTGTTTTTGTCCTAATGCAAAAAACTTTTCCATACAAAAAATGCGGGCTTAATATAAATAGTCCCTTCATTTAACAATGCATTTCTATCACAAAAAAAATGCATACAAAAACATTCGTGAATTCGCACAACGGAAGATATTCGTAAAATACACGAAACAGACATTGTAAAAAAAATGTTTTTTATTCTACGAATATATTTATGAATGAACGAACAAATTTTTCGTAAATATACTTCAATGTGAACAATTTCGACTTAAAAATTTTCCTAAAATTTTCGTGCAAAATTTTTAACACTAAAACGAATTACAAAAAAAAAAATCTGTAGCTTTTATACCCTCCAACCACAGTATGAGGGTATAAACACTTTGTTATTCCGTGTGTAACGCATCGAAATATAGGTCTAGGACCCCATAAAGTATATATGAGCAAATCCATGTGAAGTTTAACGGACGCGTCATGACGGATCACCGATTTTGTTTATTTTTGATCAATACTTTGGAAGATATTGGCGCTTAAAAAAGCGCCGTAAGTCGTACGAAAAAACTATAAAACAATATTGTAGATAAAATTATGAAGATTTATTTTTTTTTTTTTTTTAATTTTTTTTTCAAAAATTTTAACAAAAAATTTTGAAAACAGTATTTGAATGTCCTTTTTTCTGGGCAGACCGACATGGATTTCCAAAAACAAAATTGTTTCTAAAGTTTAGAAACCGGAAACCGTTAGTTGTTAGTTAGATTTTAAATTTAGACACAAAAAAAAAAATTAAAAACAATTTTTTAAAATTGTTGTTAAGGACATCTTTGATTTCCAAACCAAAATTTTTTATTAAAGCTTAGAATGACCTTTTAACGCTGTTAAAATTTTAGGGAGTTGCTTTTTTGTGTTGTCGATCAATAATTTTTTAAAATATTGATTTTGGAAATCCATGGTGTCCTCCCCAGGAAAAAAGGATATTAAAAAAAATTTGTTTATAAATTTTAAATATTCATTATTTTATATTTAATATTCGTTATAAATATTTATTATTTTATATTATTATTTTATATTCAAAAGTGTTAAAAAATTGTATAAAAGTCATTATGTCAAAAAAGCGCTTTTTTTAAACGCCCATATCTTCCAAATTATTGATCCAAAAAAAAAAAAATATATGGGTTTTAATCATTTACGAAGCTTTATACAATAACTAAAAATAAACAACATCGGTGATCCGTATAGGAAACTTTTAGCAAATTTCTCTGCTGAAATAGATATTTTAAGTAAATTCTTTGTCAATTAAATTTAAAAAATAACAAAATTTGTTTCTGTAACATTACTGATTCTGTTTGCAAATTTTAAGCATATTATTTTGTTATTTTACATTTGCAGATTTTAAACAGATTATTTTGTTATTCTACAGAAAAAGTCTGTTGACTTCAAAAAGTATTTTGTAAGATGTTATTGTTTTCTTTTTTTAATTTTTGTGAAATTGAAAACCATAAAATTATTAATATTAAAAAGAAAAACAAAAAATTATATCCCAGCAAACAAGCAGACTCATTTTAGACTCCAAAATGGGCTCCAAAAATATAACAGAAATTTCAAATTATTGTATAAAATTGGTTCATCCAAAAGAGCCTTCTATTTGGCCTCAAAAACGACTCCAAAAAAAGATTCAAAAAGGGGAAATTTTTGCAATAATTGGAGTCTGTTCGGAGTCATTTTGGGTTCCTATTAGTGCCTGCGGTCAGTACCGTAGTACCGGGAATACCGAGACCCGGGAAATGGGGGGCACTAGTTCCTATAAAAAAGGGTACTTTTCTGGATGGTATTTTTTTTTTTTTATAAAAATAAAATACGTCAATCTCGAGATCAGATCTGTTTATTTAAAAATCATTATAAAATCTAAGAATACATCTACATAATAAAACCAACAAATGTATGTTTACATACATAAATAAAAATATTAAAAAAAATTGCAACAAATCCATATTGTTCTCTGCTCTGCCCAACAATCCATTGGTGGGCCCACATTCTTCGATCTTGAGTATGATTTTATTTTGAAAAATTCCCCGTTTTTAATGATATTTACAAAAAGCGTCTTTAAAGAAATTATTTTTTTTTTTACTTATAATTTATTTTGAAAGAAAACTTTATTTGTTGACTCCAAACCCAATACATTTTTGGAGTCTTTTTGTATGGCTCAAAAATATTAAAATTTTAAACCTTTTAGGAGTCAGTTTAAACAAAAATACGTATGAAACAGTTTTCTCCATGTTTTATACTCCTTTTGGACTCTAAACGGATGGTTTTACATTGAATCAAAAAATTTAGTGTTTTTGGAAAAAAAATTTTAAAACTCAAAAAATTTTTATATTTTTGAATCTTTTTTGACCCCGAAATATGAGGGTTCTAAAAATAATAATTTTTTAGATTAATTTAAGAGTCCTACACTTGGAGTGCTCCGAAGAATGTTTTCTGGGATGTCTATTTGATTACTAACATTTTATACTATTTTTACTACAATTGGAAAGTTTGGTTTACTTTTTGAATTGAAAATTTTTAGTTGTAGTAAAAATAGCAAAAAAACAGTAGATTGTAGCAAGGTAATCGAACGGACCTTATAATTTCTTTTTTTGTTTGATCAAAAAAAAAACTTGGAAATTATGATCTTAAAATAAAAAAAAAAAATATCACTTTGCAAAACAAACCTTACAAAATGTTCTTTTACTTTTTTATTATACAATATAGAGTTTAAGCAAACTAAATCTGCTAATAGCAGCAGATTTATCATATGGCTGAAACTAGATGTAATTTCAGCAGATTTTTCTGATGAAATCGGCAGATTGCTCAGCTGAAATAAGCAGATGTTTCTGCTAAAATATACGGATTTCTCTGCTGTCTTGACATATTTCTCTGCTGACTTTACCTAAATAATCAAAACAGATAGAAATCAGCAGATTTCTCATATGGCTCAAATGGGTGTGCAGATCTTCTACTGATTAGAAATATAATTTATTTTGAGTGTATACTAAATTTATTTTCGTAAAATAAACGAAACTTTAGTGTATTTTACGAAAAGTTTATTTCGTATCTCTTGAATGGACTTTTTTTAGTGTACTAAAATTTCTTAATTTTTTTAGAATTGACTACAATTTTCCCCAATAGTTTTCATATTTTACTCTGTATAAATGTTATGGTACAAATTTTTAGCTATATGCCATAACTATTTTGTTAATCTTATTTTCTTATTATTAATATTTATGATCAGATTAATTAAAGCATTTTTTTTTTCATGTCAATTTCAATGTATGCAGCACAATACTTGTTTGTTCCTTTTTTTCCGAAATTTGCCCGAGGTGTTAATAAATATCATAGATAAATAAAACAAATATATATATAAATATATGTACTATCCAATACAATATACAAGTTTATGTTTTTTTTTATGAACTTTTATATATCAACAGGAAAATGTAAGGCACTGGGCTCCATTCCAATAAAGTAATACATAACATGTGTTTGCAGAGAATGTCCAATAATTGTGTATATAGTTACAGTGATGGGTAAAATAAATGCACTTAGGGCGGATTACTCAATGAAAAGTTAGCTGCTAACGGCCGATTTAATGGAGCCTTATGTCAAAATTTGTATGAAAAAGTTAAATTTAACGGAGAGTTATTTTATAACGGAGCATTGAGTAATCCAGCCTTATTGTTAGCTAAAAATGAAAACCACTGACTAGCATTTTTCGCAGTAAATTTCTAGTTGATTGGTCAACTACCCCATAACCAGGGACAGTACCTTCATGCACAAAAAATTTATGTTTTAAGAGCCTTAAATATGTTTTAATCGTTTTAGGTGTCTGCAATAAAGAGCATGAAATATGCACTAAAAACTACAAAAATATGCAAACAAATCAAAATAATGCATTTTTACATTTTTGATTAAATTTCAAAAAATATTTTTTAATTATTTTTCATTTTGTTAGCTTACAAACGATAGAAAATAGTTTCGGTCAAACATGTATTTGACTTCGAAAAAAAAATTGCCACACATATTGGGCAGCATATTAATGATGTTTACAAAAAATGTTCATATTTTTTATTTTTTTATTATATTAAGAATTACCATATAATTAAAAATCATATACTAGTCTTACCTACCCGAGAACTGGTAACAATGACCTTCGTCTCGTTGTAGCGAAATAGACCAAGGCCTCTGGTGGGAATCGAAACCACGACCCCCAGACTTATAGGCTAGCACGCTACCAACTAACCTACTGGGGCACCTAAAAAAAAGTTCATAAAAATAGCAAAAATAAGCTAAATCTAAAATTTTACACAAAATATGACGCAAAAATATACATTTATAGCAAAATATGCAAAAATATGCATTTTCAGCAACACATGCAAAAATAGGCACTGACGAATTAATGTCATTTTAAAACAAATTCTTTGATTTTCAAAGATATTTGGTTAACGCTGTTCTAAGACTAACTGGAAAACATTCATTTAAAAGAAAGTCCACTCCTTGGTTATGACTGTTCACACAGAAATATTTGGTTGGGTTGTTACGACATCAATCTGAGAAAGAGGAAAATAGGGCAATTTGGTAAATTTTGTATATTTTGAGCTAATGGTTCTAGAAAATTAAAATTTGGACTATAGGATCCTCTCTCAGAAACAACATTCCGAAAAAAGTACTTTTTGAAATTAAACTTCTTAAGGGGGGAAATGGGGGAAATGTGTCAATTTATTTCATTTTGTATCTTCTAGACTAATAGTCCTAGAAATTGGAAATTTGGACTATAGTATCCTTTTAGCGAAAAACATTTTTTTATTTTTTTACTCTAAATTTTTTGTACTCAATTTTTATACCCTCCAACCACAGTATGGTATACTCAGCGAGCATTACTAACTTTGTATACTCACTTTGTCATGCCGTGTGTAACGCATCGAAATATTGGTCTAGGACCCATAAAGTATATATATTATTGATCAGTGATCGATTCTAAGACATTCTAGCGATGTCCGTCCCTCCGTCTGTCCATCTGTAGAGGACACGATACAGTCCAAAATAATATAGCTAGACTTTTAAGGTTTGGCACGAATATGTCTTATATTAATAGGCTGGCTAAGTTCAGAAATAGGCAAAATCGGACCAAGGGGAAAAAAAGTTCCCTCTTGGAGAAATAAACCAGTGTTTACCATTGTTTTTTGTACTTTTGTTAAGCAAATCCAATATTTTATACCCTCCGACTACATTATGGGGGTATATTCTCTTTAACATTCCGTATGTAACCCATCGAAATATCGGTCTAGGACCCCATATTATTATATAGTCGATCTAGCGTATCCATCCGTCTGTCCGTCCGTCTGTCTGTCTGTGGAAGACACGATACAGTCCAAAATAAAAGTGGTAGACTCCTGAAATTTGGCACATATATGTCTTATGTTCATGGGCTGGTTAAGTTCGGAGATGGGCAAAATCGGGCCAGGCGAGAAAAAATTCCCCCTTGGCGAAGTAAACCAATCAATGAGAAGGTAACTTTTTATAGGATTTTTAGTAATGCCCCTGCAATTTTTTATTTTTTTAAACGTTTGAGGGTATACAAGATTGCATGTGGACCCATCGGATAAAAAAAATAAAATTTTAAGTTTGACCCGCCCCCTTTTGTGGGCGTGGATATAAAAAATATGATTTAGTTATGATGAATTGGATAAAATAATTGCAATAATTATAATAAATACATTTGATAACATCTATCGCAAGGAGAAGGTGTCCCCCAACGTCTCCCACCAAACCACGTTGGTTTAAAAAAGGGTTGCCACGTTATGAAAAATAATGGCCTTTCGGAAAAATCTGATTTAAAGCTGAACTAACAGGAATTTCGCCAAAAGCAAAAACACGTGTCGGCTTAAACTTAATAGAGACTATTATATAAGAATTTGGGAATCGTACGTATATACTTCTCCATATAAAGTAGCTCAACATTTACACATTTTTGACAAAAACCAACTTAACAAATCTCAATTTCGCCAAGTCCAATACACCATTCGAAAGGCCCTGAAAAACCTTTCTATCCATATAATATGTTCATTAGGGTTATAACTTTCTTTGGACAAAAAAAAGTCCATCCCACCACGATATGGGCAATGTTGTACAGATAACGAAAATCTATTTATTCGGTCATTTCGGTGAAAAAAGTTCACGCACCGAATGTAATTTCAAAAACTCCCCCAAAATTTATTATACCCTCCACTCTAGTGATAGAGGGTATATATAAGTTTGTCATTCCGTTTGTAACACCTCGACATATTGGTCTAGGACCCCATAAAGTATATATATTTATGATCCTCGGTCGATTTTAAGTCGATCTAGCGATGTCCGTCCGTCCGTCTGTCTGTCTGTCTGTCCGTCCGTAGAAAACACGCTAACTTTTGAAAGACTTTACAGAGACTACTGAAGTTTGGCATATATGTTTGTCATTTACCTGGTCAGGTTGGTATTGCAATCCAGCCAAATCGGTCCAGTGGTTCAAAAGTTATGAGCAAAAGAGTAAATTTCGGCAAGGGTGTTTTTCGAATTTACGAGATAAAAAACACGATAACTTTCGAGAGACAATAACGAGACTACTGAAGCTTAGCATAAATCTTTGCCGTTGCACGGGTCTGTTTGGTATTAAATTTCAGCTCAATCGGTCCAGTAGTTCAAAAGTTATAAGCAAAACCCCGAATTTCAGATTAGTTTCATCTAAAATGCCACGTGTTTTAAAAAGTTTTAAAAGCATTGGTGGTAACTAAACAATGCTTTTCAAACTTGGTTAATTTTAAAGCAATGCTTTTTAAACTTGTTTAGTTTTAAAAGCATTGGTAACTTAAAAATTACACTCAAAAAAAATTTTACACTCAAAAAAATTTTACATTCAAAAAAAATTTTACACTCAAAAAAAAATTTACACAAAAAAAATTTAGTTTTTTTTTTTTTACAAAAATGACAATATTTTGTGTACATACGTACGTGCATTCACTCAGAAATATTTTTACAGTAAAAAAAAACATTACACTCGAAAAAAATTTTACACTCAAAAAAAAAAATTTGTAATTTTTTTTTTTTTTTTTTTAAATGACAAAAAAGAGTTTTTACTCAAAATAAAATATTTCTAATCAAAATTGTTAATTTTTTCACGTTAAAAAATGTACTACCCTTTAAAAAAATGCATTGTGGAGGGTATTCATAGATTCGGCAAAGTCGAATTTAACTTTTCTACTTGTTTTTTTTTATTTTTTTGTTTTAAAAATGTAATATTATGACGTCATATCTTAATCATTTGAAAATTATCATACACTCATGACTACAAATCAGAAGGAACCAACATTTAACTTATTTATAACATACGCGAAAAAGAACCAAAATTCCGCGATTATAATCTTTAGTTTCTGAAAAGAATTACTGCCTCATAGCACCTATCACTTGACACTAAAATTTAGCAAATTTAAAAAATCCGCGAAATAGCGTCATAATATCGCGATTTTTTCGCGCCCTCCATTCAAATGATGAGATTTTGTTTTTTACTATTGAAATTACAAGAACTTCCTAGGTTAGGTTAGGGTGGCGGTGCCAGATGAGCACTCCGCATAGACCAATTGGTCCATAGCGATACCACAAAACTTTTTCAGCTTATCGATGTAAACTAAATACATTGGCCTTCATTGCGAATTGTTTCAAGCTCTTCAGGTCTATCCTCGTAATTTCCTCCAAAGTCTCGAACTGTGAACTTCCTATAATTGATGGTCGAGTTCGTGCCAAAGCCGGGCAGTGACACAGGAAGTGTTCAATGGTCTCTTCGACGTCTGGTTTCTCGCACCTTTTACAGTTTGCGTCCGTAATAAGATTCATGTTCTTGGCATGTTTTCCGACAAGACAGTGTCCCGTTATTAAACCTGTCAACATACGACATTCTATTCTCGTAAGTGTAAGTAAGAATTTAGTTCTTCCTAAATCACACTGAAAGAATTTTGTTCATTACGGCTATGAAAACGTACATTGATTCTATGAAAAAAATCATTAGAAGTGAGCCAATGATGCCCTTCATAGAATCTATGAATCAAATTCATAGAAACCAGAAACCTATGAAAAAGTTCATAGGCCATGGAAAAAAAATATTATTCAATTCTATTTTTATTTATTTTATTATTTCAATTTTATTTTTTTATATTTTATTTTTATTTATTTTTATTATTTTATTTATTTACAATTTTCTATTTTTAAAAATTTATATTTTTTTTAACTTATCCCCACCGAGATTCGAACATAGAACCTCTTGTTCGTGAAGCTTAGTCTTTAGCCACTTAGCTAAATTATATAAACAAGTAACAACACTTAAAAATTTTGATTAATATATTGAGTTTGTGTCTATGCTCTGTCACATTGTTCTGTGACAAACACACACACAGCTGTGTGGTGTGTTTGTAGAAAACAAATATTTTGTGTATTTACAAAAATGAAATGTTATAAAACCAAGCGTTAGTTGGCGAGATTTTTCTTCTTTGGTGGCGCTGATAGCTAAGGCGTCGACAATTACCACTTCAGCCGGTAGGTCGTGGGTTCGAGCCCCAGTCGGGGCAGCAATGATATTTTTTTTTTTATGTTTTTTTTATTTTTTTTTATTTTTTTAATAAATTTATTCAACTGTTTTAATTATTGTAACATTATTTTAATTATTAAAAAAAATAAAAGGCATGTTGATGGCATTTTCTTCTATGAATGACATTCATTAATTCTATGAATTTTTTCTATGAATTTAATAAAATCTATGAATAAAATTCTATGAAATATTTCAGAATACTAATGAATATTCATTCAGCCAATGAATTGTTTCATAGATTCTATGAATTTGGTTTTATGAAATTTGTTCATAGATATAATGAACAATAATTCTTTCAGTGCATAACGTGGCCATAAAATTCTGCTTATACGACTTGTCCCAAGTTCCTTCCATCTTCGATTTGCTTTGGCGACAGTAAGGGTATTTCGTTTTAGTTTAAAATGCTGGAGTGGCGGTGAAAGCATTATGGTGGTAGCTATGCCATCTGCTCCAAGTTTCGCGAAGAACTTCCTAAATATTTTGCAATTAAATTTAATTTGTTTATAATTAAAAGAAAACCTAATATTCAAAACTTCATCGCGTTTGGTGCGTGAACTTTTTTAAAGATCGCGAAAAGTAAGACATCATTTCTTAATATTTTTTCATGGCATATACGACTATGGGATGGACTTTTTGATATTTGCGAAAAATTGAAAAAGTTATAACCCCAATGTTCATATAGTTTCTTTGGAAGAAATACAAAAAATTCAAAAATACTAAAAAAAATCCCGCTTTTCACCCTCCAATTTCCCCCTTTAAAGCTTTACGATAGCCGATAAAAAAAAAACGGTAAATCTTAGATTTTGGTTTGGTAAAAGATCTAAAATATGCGCTAAAAAACCCGAAATATGCACTAAAAACCTAAAAATATGCACTTAAAAAATTAAATGTGTGCAATAAAAATCTTGTTGTCATATAAAAAACTTGTTAAAAAGAAAAAAATTTTGTTATTTACAAAATAATTTTTTAGGCTCTTATTCATAATACTTATAACAGACTTATTGTAGGTTTATTTGACAATTATTCCTGCAATATCTGTCAAATAAACCTACTTTAAATATATTTCAGGTTTTATGAATAACAACATTAGAATTTAAAATAGTTTTTGAAAAAAATAAATTTCAATTTGTGTTTTTGCTACTTATACCAAAATATGCAAAAATAAGCACTTAAAAGTTGGAAATATGCACAAAATATGCACTTAAAACCAAAATATGCTAAAATATGAATTTTCGCCAAAATATGCAAAAATATTGATCTTTTGTGTGTAAAGTGTTGCTAATGGTAATTAGTAATATTCATACACTGAAAAAAAAGACAACTAAAATTAAGGAAAAAATGTCTTTGAAAATTTATCATGAATTTTCCTAAAATTTAGTTAAATTTAACTTAAAAACAAGTAGAAAAGTTAAATTCGACTTTGCAGAATCTATGAATACCCTCCACAATGCATTTTTTTAAAGGGTAGTACATTTTTTAACGTGAAAAAATTAACAATTTTGATTAGAAATATTTTATTTTGAGTAAAAACTCTTTTTTGTCATTTAAAAAAAAAAAAAAAAAAATTAAAAATTTTTTTTTTTGAGTGTAAAATTTTTTTCGAGTGTAATGTTTTTTTTTACTGTAAAAATATTTCTGAGTGAATGCACGTACGTATGTACACAAAATATTGTCATTTTTGTAAAAAAAAAAAAACTAAATTTTTTTTGTGTAAATTTTTTTTTGAGTGTAAAATTTTTTTTGAATGTAAAATTTTTTTGAGTGTAAAATTTTTTTTGAGTGTAATTTTTAAGTTACCAATGCTTTTAAAACTAAACAAGTTTAAAAAGCATTGCTTTAAAATTAACCAAGTTTGAAAAGCATTGTTTAGTTACCACCAATGCTTTTAAAACTTTTTAAAACACGTGGCATTTTAGATGAAACTAATCTGAAATTCGGGGTTTTGCTTATAACTTTTGAACTACTGGACCGATTGAGCTGAAATTTAATACCAAATAGACCCGTGCAACGGCAAAGATTTATGCTAAGCTTCAGTAGTCTCGTTATTGTCTCTCGAAAGTTATCGTGTTTTTTATCTCGTAAATTCGAAAAACACCCTTGCCGAAATTTACTCTTTTGCTCATAACTTTTGAACCACTGGACCGATTTGCCTGGATTGCAATACCAACCTGACCAGGTAAATGACAAACATATATGCCAAACTTCAGTAGTCTCTGTAAAGTCTTTCAAAAGTTAGCGTGTTTTCTACGGACGGACAGACAGACAGACAGACAGACGGACGGACGGACGGACGGACGGACATCGCTAGATCGACTTAAAATCGACCGAGGATCATAAATATATATACTTTATGGGGTCCTAGACCAATATGTCGAGGTGTTACAAACGGAATGACAAACTTATATATACCCTCTATCACTAGAGTGGAGGGTATAATGAGAAATTTTCTTAACTATGAGGAGAAAATTTTAGTTCATTTACTTGTAATTAGTTCATAGTTTTCTTTAAATGGATTTTTTTAATATTAGGAAAAAAATTCTTACTGCCAAAGAAATTTTCCACAAATCTAAGAATTGTATCTTTATTTTTAAGACATATTTCTTAAAAAACAATTTAGTTCAAGTTTAGTTAAAATTTACTGAAAAAAAACATCATCGTATTTCTCTTCTTTGAATTGAGGAAGTGTACTTCTTAGAATTTAGTTAATGACTTCTGAGAATTTAGTAAATAACTTCTTAGAATTTAGTCAAAAATTCAAAATGGCGATATCTCGAAAACTAAGCGAGATAGAGCGAAACGGATGAAATTTTAAAAAGAAAGACTACAAAGACGAATATGGAATAGCCTAGCTCTGCATATCTGTCGGGGTCTCAAGACCCTAATTTTAGATTTGAAATTGCCGAGATTTTATATATGCACATATCTCGGTAAATACTGCCAACACGAGAAAATGTCCAACGGCATCTTGACTCGTAGAACACTTCCGCAAAATACCCAAAAGCCCTCCGATTAATAGTTTTTGAGTTATCCAGTTTTTAAGATTCTCAAGACCCTATCAGGCCCCTTATTACCGTATCTCAAAAACTAAGCAAGTTAGAGCGAAACGGACACAAGTTTTTGTTCAAAATCTATGGGGAAACCCAACGGGGTCTCGAGTTAAATGGGGTCCGAACCCATGGGTCCAGGGTCTAGACCCAATCTATTTCTAAAATGCGAAGTATAATTTTTCCCATTTTCTAGTTAAAATTGGCTTAAAATTAAATAATTTTGTTTTCCGTATTTTTGGGAAAATTATGAACTAAGACCAAGAAAAAATTTCTTTGGAGCCAAATCATTCCCTCTTGTTCTCAAAATTGAGTTAATTTTCCCAGATTTTAGTTCACTTTTTTTTTGAGTGTAGTCATTACAAGGTAGTGCAAATGGGAAGGAGTAGCCTTTACCAAGTTTATGCTACTTTTTGCCCACTAATGTTTGTATAGGCATGTCCTAGTGTACAAAAAATATATTTGATAGTATCGGCTGTATGTACTATTATGTAGGTACCTACTACATATTATGCAGTAAAAGATTTTTTATTGTCGTTTTATACATAGGGTGGCACAAAAACTTACTTTTGCCAAATTTTGTCGATTGCCTTTAGGTATAAAAATTCTATATTTAAAATTTTAACCAAATTGGACAATTGTGGTCGATCTGTCTAAGACGGCAGACAATCACAGTTGTTACAAGTGTAACGTAGTAACCTTAGGTTCAAATCCCATAGGAGACCAATATAATTTAAGAAAAAGAAATATTTATTTATATTTACGACAAAACATTTTATTTTGGTAGGAAAGGCTTTCAAATTGTCTGCGAAAAAAAATTTAGGGGTCTTCCTTTGAAAATAAAAAAAAAAAAAAATTTATAATATTTTTTTTCTCTTCATAAAAAAAAAAAAAAAAAATTATGGAAGACCCAAACGGTCCTAAGATTTCTTTTTGCGAAGTCAATTTTGACTCAGAAAGGTTTAGCTAAAAAATAAATTAAAAATCGATAAAAAATTGTTGGCTTGTATTATTTTTTTTTTAAAGTCAATCTTTAACCCTCCAGCGGCACGGGTAAAAAATGTGCGATTTAGCTGAAATATAGAGTTCTTACCCAAAAGTTATCATAATTTTCCCTGCTATCAATGAAATTTTACAAAAGTAATTTTCATGCCACCGTAATACGTATATGTATTCATTTGTGCAGTGATTTTATATATCCTAGGGATAACCAACAATATTATTGCTACAGTGAATGCTGCTGATAAAAATATTTTAACAAAAATATCTTTAAGAGACTAGTTTAATGATTTGGTTTATGCTTACAAATAAAATAATCTACAAAAAGGAAGGCAAAAATGTAGCCAAAATATTTTTGCTTGAACCAATCCGACTAATTTAAGTGGGCCGACAGTGCACTGTGGGATAGCATTCCTGAATTTTGGTCTTATATAGACTGCTGAATTTATGTGCCAAAAAAGTATTACATATGGGTGTAAAAGGATCGCTTATCACGATTCTGGGAAAAAAATTAAAAATTCCAAATTTCGGATCCAAAAAGGCGGACATGATTTTTTAATTCTTTGCTTATTGTATTTAATATAATCATTGTCGATGTATTTGGGGTCTTTAATAACGAATATGAGTTTAGACTTTTAAAATTCAAAATGGCGGATCCAATATGACGACAATTTTAAATTTAAGATTTTTTTTTGTTGTCGGCTTTGGGCAAAAACTTCGATTTTATTGGGTTTAACTGATTTTGGAATTAAAGATATGAAATTCAAAATGGCGGATCCAATATGGCGGATATGCTTTTTTCAATCTTAGATAATTGTACTCAAATTAATCATTTTCGATGTATTTAGGGTCGGTAATTACGAATATGAGCTCAGATGTTTTAAATTCAAAATGGTGGATTCAATATGGTGACTAGGGTGTTCAGTCGATTAATTCTTGTTCGATTAATCGAACAATTTTAGAAGAATAATTGTTCGATTAATATAAAATTGCTAATTTAGATTAAAGGATTAATCGAAGAATTTACGCCGATTAATCGAATAATAGTAGTATTTGGTTTTTATGTAAAATTTGTTTAAAATATTAAGTCAAATAAACTGACCAAATGTATGTGGCCGTTGGAATTAAAAAAAACGGTCATGTTTACTAGAGCGGTTCTAATTTTAAATTTTTTTTCGGATTTTCGCTGCTTCTGAAGCATGGCACTGTTTAACGACTTAAATAAGTACCTGACAAAATTATGGACCAAATCAGTTAACTTTGACCTTGCTACAATCGGTTACAGTTTCGAGTTTTGGTCAAAAAAACTCTAAATTATAAAAAAAAAAAATCTAATTTTATGAATACCCAAGTAGAAATTCATGACGGTTATAAAAATAAAGCGTCTTTAAAGCACTCTTAAGTAGAAATTCATGACGGTAATAAGAAAAAGCGTTTTCAAAACACCCCCAAGTATAAATTCATGATGGTTATAAAATAAAATCAAGACTTATCAAAAATAATTCAATTTTAAAGCATAACTTCATAACGCTTTTCGAACGATTCGTAAAAGCGTTTTGAGAATACTTTTCAACCAAACCTATGATTTTATTTCACTGCCATTCAAAAAACAAGAACTGTCAAAATTGTTTTTGGCTTGAAAAAATTGGGTTTGCTATCATGATTTTCCCATTAAAAAGTATTTTCAACATTATATCCTGTATCGATGAAATTGGGTTATAAAATGTTGTTCGTTTCATTGAAGATATTGGATACCTTTGTGATAAAAATTTGATTTACAATCATAGGTTTTGCATTTCAAATTGGGCATACGTTATCAGGATGAGAGGCAGCCATAACAAAACACCAATTTTGTTTGCATTAGATTCTATTCTTGTAGAGTGGGTATACTACCAATGGCGTTTTATTTTGAGAATTTGTATGAAGCATTTACAATTGATTTTAAGAAACTGGTTTCAAAATCGAAGTCAGAAAACTGAGATATTGTAGCTTCCATATTAGCTACATCATCTTCGCATTAATCGCTTTTGAAGTATCTATTTTTCTGGATGGAAAAATACGACAAACTGTATAAAGAATTTAAAGTGTCAGTACTGCTTAAATTCCTCTACATTTTTTAGAATTATTGCTCAACCATATAACAAAAATATATAATTTTCCAATTTTCAATATCCATTAAAACGAAAGATTTCCTCTGAAACTATAAAGTTATGTCATCAGATATTTTATTAAATTTTGTTGCAATATTACATTTTCTTGCAAACTTTAACATTTTTACAACTAATTTTTGCAGCAATTTCTTGCCTATACCAAGATACAACTTATATCGTCCAGTACGACAAAGTTTACAAAAATTTTAAAATTGCTATATTTTTTTTTGCTTTTTAACGCTTTAATAATGCTTTAACGAAGCGTTCTCAAATCACCATTATAAATGTCTTTAAAAACGCTTTATATAAACCGTTTAACGGTGTTATCATTAGGACTATCTGAAAGCGCTCTGAGGATGGTTTTCCGTATGATCTAAAAGCATTCGTACTACCATGCAGAGCGCTTTAAAAGCGTTTTTACGGTTGTATTTTTCTACCTGGGTATGCTCAAGTCAAATATTTTTGTTTAAAATTTTCCTAAATGTAGTCAGACAATAAATATAAAATTTTTGTGATATTGGTTATCCATAAAAATATGGCAACAAAAATACTTATTGAATTCTAAATATTTTTCAAATATCCAAAACTCTTTTTTAAAATTTTCTCAAACAAAATTGAAGAAAACTTAAATTTTGAAACATTTGTAATGTTTTTACGTTTGTTTTGTTTTTGTTAAATTAATGTTGTTTATTTACTCAAGTACCATTATTTTCTGAAATTGTGGAAAAACAATCTTGTAATTTGGAAAATTTCTGAATTTGGAATTATTCGATTAATCGATCAATTTTAAAATTTTATTCGTTTAATCGAATAAACCAAAATTGCCATATGCCGATTCGTTTAATCGAACAATAAAAAAACCCGATTAATTGAACACCCTAATGGCGGCAAATATAATATTAAGTTTTTTTCTATATTGTCTGTTTTGGACAAAAACTTTGATTTTGATGTTTGTTTGGATGCGAGGTCTGATTTTAGAATCAAATACTCAAAATTCAAAAGCACAGATTCAATAAGGCGGACAAGATATTAAACAAGAAAACCAATTTTCCTTATACCAACACAATGCATTGCATGTATTGGTAGGGGGCTTCCCCTGAGTGTTGGTTTAAAGTAAAGAAAAGTATGTATTAATATTTCTAAATATAAATACGAATACGAACTCAGATTTTTTGAAATCAAAATGGCGGCTCCAAAATTTAGGACAAGTTTAAAAAATAAAAAATTTACATTCCTTAGCTTTTATAGTCCCGTGGTATCTCAATGGACCTCAGAGTCTACTTGTGTTGACTTAAAACGTCAGCAGCTACTTACAACCTAACCTTGCTTTTATAAATCCCTCTTTTTGCTTTTATCAAAAGACTTTTATAAAATGATGCCCTTTTAAATGCGTCGAAATGTTCATATATTCAGTGGCACATATAAGAGAGAAATTTTTTATTTTTAATTAGCAATTGTCATCCTAAATGTACAAATAATGCTACTAGCTAACAATTTCATAAAAAATATTTAAAATGTGCCCGCTTAAATGCGTTTCCAACTTTAATGTTTAGCACTAGATATTGACGATAGTTTCGTGAATTACGCGTAATCAAAAGTGGGCATGATTCAAAATTTTTGTTCGTAAATGATAACCCAGCAAAAATAATGCGAGATTTTGGCGACACAGCATCTTTTTATACCATACCGATGCGCATCCAAAGAGCGCTCTTGAGGATGCAGTAAAAGTAAGGGGAAAAAATTAAAATTTTTTGTTAAGATTTTTTATATAAAACTCAAAATATAAAATTATATTTTGATAAAATTTTGTACCTACTTTTCTTTTAAATATATTTAACACTTTTTAAATAAAAACCTTGAGTTTTGGACAAAGACATTAAGCGCATTAATCAGCGCTGCAAAGAGTGCTTCAATCATAACACCTCACATTTTGAATGAAAAAAAAATTGAGTACACCATTTCCACTTTTGTTTCAGAAAATACAAATTATATTACAAAAAATGTCCAATCATATTTTAGAATCTCCAATATAATTGAAAATTTTTGAAATGTAATTAAAATTTTGTTGTTATAAATGGTTATATCTGAAATGTAACTGGTTTTCTGAAATATAATTTCGATATATAATTGGAAATTTTTTTATATGTAATTGGATCTCTTTGGCGATATTTTCTCCAAATGCTTTCAGGGAGTCAATTGATTTTCAGAATTAGTCAATTGTATTTAAGATTTTCCAATTGTATTCAGAAATAGTCAATTGTATTTCAGATTTTGTAATTTGTATTTCAGAAATAGTCAAATGTGCTTCATCTTTATTCTGCTTAAATCAGCTCTAAAAAGATGCATGAATTCACTGCATCTTTATAGCGATTTTTTCAGCACTCTAAAGAGATGTGAATTCAGAGCATCTTAAGAGCGCTTTTTCGGTGTATCCAACTAGCGCTCTAAAGTGTGACATCGCCTTAGAGAATCATGCATGAATTGAGCAGGTTTGGATGCGCTTCTTGACTCGAGTTTCCTTTCCAAAAGCTGCTGCCAGTTCAGCAAAATTTCTGCTGGGAAGTGAGGGAGATAATTTTTGCGTGAGTGAATCGTAGTGAGTGCCATTTTTTGCCTGAGTCAAAATTATTTAATTGTATTGCTTCAGTTTTATTTAAAGTTTTTATAATTTTTTATTTTTATGTTTTAAATATTTAGCGTGAGTCATGCGTGAGCGTGAGTCACACTGGAGTGGTGTTTTGTTTACTCACGTAAATAGTAAGTAAGTATGAGAGAAAAACAAATGAGTAATTTATGTTTTTTTTTTGTCTTGGGCGTAAGCTAACGTCAGTCAAAATTCACTCCCGAACCCAGTTATTTTATTTCACCAATTAACCCTGCTGTTAGGTTAGAAAAAACTTACGGATGTTAGGTTAGTGGACCATTTGGTCCATACTTAATATTCAAACAAAATAACAGTTTAATATTATATTTTCATATATTTTGGATAATTTCTACCTAAATACGATTATTTTAAGCTTAACTCAACGTTAGAGATGGTTGCGTGAGTGAATTTTGGTTCACGCTCACGCAAGAAATATTATAATCGCTCATGAATCACTCACTCGATTTTTTTCTTTACTCACGCTCACTTACTACTCACGTCAGTAAAACTAAAATAAGTTACGATCATGCGTGACTTACGTGATTCATAATTACGCTCACCCCAATTCACGCAATATTCACTTACAAATACACAATTTTAAAGAAATTAAAAAAAAAAAAATTTCATATATTAGCAGACCGTTAGTTTGAATTTTAACTGATTGCTAAACGAAAAATAAAAATAAAACTATAAATAAAACTGAAAACAATACAAAAAAATTATATTGAATCACGCAAGAAAAATGGCACTCACGCAAAAATTTGGCTCGATTTCTAATCGCTCACACATAAAATTTTGGAATGACACTCAATCAAGAATGATTCTCGTAACTAACTAGACTTTCGCTCGTTCGTGAGCCACGCGTGATTATCGAGAGCCACACAAATCACGTGACCAGCACCCATCTCTACTCAACACAGCTAATGTAAATATTTGTTGAAGGATTCCCTTTTTTCATATTCTTTACTTTAGAGATTGTTTTGTATTACAATTCAACAAAAGGTACATATGTTAGTTTTGTTTTTTCCTATAATTTCTAATGATTCATCTCATTTAGGTGGCGTTGATATTGCTGATCAAATGGTTGGTCCTACAGCACGAAACGCGCAATAAATCGATGGCCTAACGTTGTATTTGCAAACATACTTGATATACCAGCAAAACCTTAAACATGGTAACGGTTATGTAATGTATTACCATGTAATGCATAGCCCAATAAAAATTAAAAAATTGCATTAATTTTCGCCTACCGCTTACCATAGGCATTCACTATATTTATTTTTCATGCATTATGTAAAACTCATGCATTACTTTGAGTGACATCCCAAACAAAAGGAATCAATCAAGTATAGGGTATTATTGTAAGGTTGCCTTATTCTATACTGGATTAATGATTTTTGTTTGGGATAAGACTCAAAGTAGCGCATGAGTTTAACATAATGCGTGAAAAATACAAAAAAGTTATGCCTATAGTAAGCGATAGAGAAAAAATGCATATATTTGTTTTTTTTTGCTATGCATTACATGGTAATGCATTACATGGCCGTCACCATTTTAAAAGTTTTGCTGGAATACCCACTTTGAATGCGTGCATCCTATTTTCTAAAATCGACGTTTCATGGGCTCCGGCTATCGAAATCGCAGGTGAAAATATACTATGGACCAAATGGTCCCTTAACCTAAGATACGTAACTTTTTATTTTTCTCAGTCCTGGTTTAAGTGAGAACCTAGATTTTTTGTAAATAACATTGTTTTATAAAAAGACCCCATGAGCAAAAAATCTAAGCCAGTATATATCACCGTTCAAAAGTTACAAAGGAAACAATCCAAAAATTGGACCAAATGGGCTTAACCTAACAGCAGGGTTAAAAGCATTTAAACAATTTAAATAATCTAAAAATCTTAAATTCGTAGATTTTGGTAAAAGATATTATTCTAAAAATCCTAAAAAAAAAAAAAATTTTTTTCTTAAAAAGAACAAATTTATGTGGAAGACCTAAAAAAACAAAAAAAAAATCTGGGCACTCTAATGTTCATATAGTTTATTTTAAAGAAACATGAAAAATCCTCCAAAAACGAAAAATATCCCGTTTTTACCCTACCATTTGAACCACTTAATGTGAGATTGGGCTGCTAAAAAGAACAGGCAACTCATACAAAAGTTTCAGTTTTCTAATTTTTCTTGCAGGAGAAAATTTACCTGTTGTTAAAAGTAGTAATTATACACTCAAAATAATTACTTTGTTAAATTACAGAGATACTCTGCTGAGCCAGCAGAAAATACCATAGATTTCCAACCAGCAAGATTTTTTGTTATTTTACGAAGAAAACTCTGTAAAATGATTTCGATCAAAAAAAAAACTGTAAATTTACAGAATTATCTGTAAAATACTGATAAAACCAAGAAGAATTTTACCAAAAAACTCTGTTAATTAACAAAGTTTTAGTTAAATGCATTTATGAGTTCAAAATTTTACAAAAAAAAACTGTAAATTTACAAAGTTTTAGTTAAATCCATTTTATGAGTAAAACTTCTCTGCTTCAAAAACATTAATTAAAATTAAATTAATTAAAATTAAAATTTTGTTAAATTTTCCCGCTTTAATGCTTCCAAATTGTAAGTTTACTTTTTTATTTTTGTGAAAATTACAAGTTTTTAGCGAGTAACTCCAATTTTACAAAATTTTGTTTTTCGGTCACAAGAAAATACGAAGTATTTTCTTAAAATCTGTATTTCGACAGATAACTTTGTCAAATATCTGTCGAATTGAGATTACAGTCATTTTACAGAGTATTTAACAGAGTAATTATTTTGAGTGTACAAATTGTTAGTAAATAATTTTTAAAATTTCACCACTATTTAAAGTAAACGGAACCACAATATGTATGTAAGCTCAATATTTTCTGAACTTTCTAAAGTTGGTACAAGTTTTTTCTACATATTTAAAAATAAAAATATATATTTGCTAAAACATATCATAAGATAATATGATGGTAATCTAACCCATATCTAAATTTTTTTATTTTTTAACAGCACAAGTATCAGCAGAAGCAGCATCTCCTTCTACTTTGTTTATGACCTACGGATATGTAATCACAACATGATGTCGCATGTTGTACATGTATATGTTTGTTTGTACGTACCATCGTACATTGTTGTTTAGAATATATAAAAATCAACAACACGAACGAACAACAGCAATTGCTTGTGGCACAAAAACCCTGACACTGAAGTTTTAATCTTGAAATGCAATTAACAAGAGCTTTTTTTAGCATTTTTTTTTTTGTTTTTTAACAGGAAAAAGTCATACATTTTTTTTTTCTTTTTTCTTGCTAAATACCGATTTTTTATTTTTTAATATTTTTCTTTAAAAAAAAAGTTTTTAAAAAATAAAGCAGATTTGAATATATAAAACCCTTAAATGACACCATACTCTGCTTTTAACATAAACTTTGCTTGTTTTGTTTTTTTTGTTCCTTACACATGTTTGTTGCATTACATTAAATACATGTTTATCTTAAGCAATCCATTTGTTTAACCCTTTTTGTTCTGCATGTTGTTTTTTTTTTTGCTTTTTTTTTTGTTGGATTTTCTCTTTCATTTCATATTAAACAAAAGTACATCATTAAAATATTCATTCAGTCAACAGAATATTAAAAATTGTTTTTATTTTTCTATGCTCTCAAGTTTTCAAGGGTCGAATGAACACATTCAGTCATACGATATTACGAAACATGCATTTAAGTATTCTATACAATAATCAAAGAATGTACTTGAAGTATAAAAAACTTTTTTTTTTTTATTTTAACTTTCTTAAAATTGTGACATGTAAGCAGACCTTGAATTGAATGAATTTAATATTTATTGCAAGAAAATAAATATTTTTTTATTTTTTGGGGTTTATCAAAGTGAAAAAATAAAATTAAATAAAATATAGTTCTGTTTCTATGATTTTGATTTAACAATTGTTAACAATATGATGTTTTAAGGCGCCATGAAATAACTCCTAATGAAATAAGTCCCAAGAAAAATAATGCAATAAAAAATTTCCCCACGATTTGGGAGTTATTTCATTATGAGGGGTTACTTTCATTTTTTGTTTTAAGTTATTTCATTTTTAATTTGGGGAGTTATTTCATTATGCAATAACTCCCAAATTATTTCAATGAAACAACTCCTAGTTTGAAAATTTAAAAAAATAAAATTGATTTATTCAATTTTAAAGTTTATTTTCCAAGAAAAAAAGAAAGATAATAATAAATGTTTCACACCGACATACCTCACATTACACCGTCCGACAGCCAATATTAAACATGAACAAGATTATATACGTCTAAAAGTAGAGTTCAAATGGAGTAAAACTGCATTTACAGTTTTTATTTTGTGATCCTGTTTCCGTTTAAAAGGACTTCAAAGTTTTAAAGGATACATAAAATATTTTTGAAATATTTGTGCTTGTTCTCCCCTTATTTTCCATTTTTTATTTTGCCATATCAAGATAAAAGGATGTGAATAAAGCAAGGTTGGCAATCGAAACGAATAACGGTATCGATATCGGTATCGTTTTTTATTTATAGCGGTATCGGTATCGGTTACGGTATTTGAGTTGAATCGGTTACGGTATTATCGATACCGAAACGTCAATTCCGGTACGTACCGGTTTTATCGAAAAAAATGCTAAAAATTTAAAAAAACGTATAAAAACTTAAAAAAAAAATATTTTTTTTTTCAATTTTAATACTAAACACTAAGGGCGTAACGTCAAATTTAAATTTTCGAATTTCATGTCGTAATGCCTGCCAAACGATGACCACGTTAGAGCTGATTGTGTGAAAATTGATGAAAAATCACAAGGTTATATATATATAATCCTTGAAATTCCTATAAGGAACATAGGGCCTCAATAACACCGCTCTACAAATCTGAGGTTTGTCGCTGCGTTTTGAATGAAACCAGAAATATATTATAGGTTTTGGTTTCCCGATTCCAAAACGGTCACTCAAATTTTTCTATCACGTCACAATTTTGAGAAAATCGCGTTTATAGTGTCAAAAAAGTACTATTTTGGCCATTTTTGAGCGCCTATAAAATAAGATCCTTCCATGCAAATGACTTGATATTAGGCTCATTCGAAAGTGCGTAATTTTCTCTTTAAGACAAAGTTAAAGTTTCTTGCAATGTATTTTTTTTTAATGGCGAAAAAATCATTAGCCACAAATGCTTTAAATCTAATATTTACGTGTGTGTTTGTATGGAAATTTGTTAAAAAACACTGTGTAAATAAACTTAATATTTAAAAAATGGAAGGTTTTTTGTTAATGATTTTTTTACCATTTTAGAAAATCAAATTCCAAGAGCATTTTGTCTTGTCTTATAGATAAAATTACATACTTTTGAATGAGCTTGATACCAAGTCAGTCGCATGTCAGATTCTTATATTATAAGCTTTCAAAAAGGGTCCAAAATGGCCTTTTTTGGCACTTTAACCTCGAATAACTCAAAATCCTGACGTGATAGACATATTTGGGTCGCAGATTTGGAATCAGCGCAACAAACACTACCTAAATCACTTACCAGAATCCAATACGCATTTTCATGTTGAGCTGTGTAATTGATCTCCATCGATTCCTATCTTGTGCTGCACTTTTGGCTTCATTCCACGTTATACCAGCGGTTTGAAGTTCGGCTTGAACTTGGCGCCTCCATGTATTTTTAGGGCGACCCCTTCTTCTTGCTCCCTGTGGGTTATACTCAAGGGATTTCTTATTGATGTCATCGGCTGGCTTACGCAGAGTATGACCCAACCATCTGTATTTACGTATTTTGATCTCATGATCAATTGGGGGTTCTTGCGTTTTAAACCATAGCTATGAATTTATTATAGGGCGCGTTCTGCAGAAAAACCTGCTACTCAACAGCTGAGTTGTAGCACGTTTTGATTAGATAACTCTGCTGAACGCATTTTTTTATAAATGTTTTAAAATTTTGGAATAATTTTTTATTTTGTTATATTTTAATTTATTTTTTCTGTGGAATATACTTTTTTATAATTCTTTTTGTTTATTTCCTTGCATAACGTCAAAAAAATTCAATAAAACAGCTTATGTATCAGTTTGTGATCAAATGTAGCATAAATTTATTACGCTACTAGTGATGAGCAGCGCTCACTCAACATGTTGGCTGAAATGTCAAAAATCAAACCGTTCAGCAGAATGTTGTGGAGCAGTTGAGTAGCAGCTTTCTCTGCTGAACGCCATCATAGTTTGGGGCCAGAATATTTTTAGTATGCGGCGAAGGCATTTATTTACGAAGACCTGAAGTTTTTGTATATCAAGGCTCGTTAAATTCGAGGTCTCCGAGCCATAGAGCCATACAAGGCTATGATGCAAGGTTATCTTCAGTCGGCAACCAACGGTCAAAGTTGAAAAAATTACGTATTTCGACCAAAATTCATGTCCGAATTTTTTGACTAACTCCGGCCCAAAAATTTGGAAATTTGGCGCACTTTATTGAAAAAATATTTAAAAAATTCCAAAACCGCACAAATCACAGATGCTGATTTTTAAACATAAAAATTAATTTTTATCCAAATTGGCCTTAAAAGTTGGAAAATGGTATTTGTGTTATCTAAAAAATATTAAAAAAAAAATATAAAAACACGATTTTGGTCCTAAAATGCTGATCAGCATCTGTGGACTTAATCGATGATCATCATTTATGGACCAAAATCGAGCTTTTATATTTCTTTAATATTTTTAAGATAACACACTTAACATTTTCCAAGTTTTATTATACAAAAAATGTTCAAAAAATTTAAAACCACGATTTTGGTCCGAAAATAATGATAAGCATCTGTGGACCAAAATCGCAGATCATAATTTTTGGGCCAAAATCGCGTTTTTATATTTTTTAATATTTTTTAGATAACACACTTAATATTTTCCAACTTTTGGTACCAATTTGGATAAAAAAATAATTTTTATGTTTAAAAATCAGCACCTGTGGAACAAAATCGCGGTTTAAGTTTTTTTTTCAATATTTTCCCAAAATTTCCGCAAATTTCAACTCAAATTTCCGAATTTCTGAGCCGGATTTGGACATGATTTTTGGTCGAAATACGTAGTCGCTGGTTGCCGACTGAAGATATCCTTGCAAAAAAATTTTTTTTACATAAATTTTCCCACAATCAGCTTCAACCTGGCCATTGTTTGTAAGGTATTACGACATGAAATTTGAAAATTTAAATTTGACGGGACGCCCTACTAAACACGTAATTACGTATTTATTTTTAACATTTTTGCTAAAATGCCCTCTAAGATGTGAAAAAAAATTAAAAAACGTTTTTAGGGGGTCGGCGGGGGACGTTGCAAAAATTTATTTTTTTCACGAATTATGGCACTTTTAAGTAATAAAAAAAATTCTACGAGCCCCTTAAAAAAATTATACTTTGGCAATTGGAGTATGATTTTACATTTATAAAAACCAAAAAATTTACAAACTTCTATTCTTTTTTTAAGGAAAACCCATTTCAATACCGGTACGTACCGGTACCGAAGGAAAAGGTTTTTGGATACCGGTATCCGATACCAAAACTTAGTTTCGGTATTGGCATTGGTACCGGTATTTAATTTAAAGGGGTTTGAACCGGATAACGGTATTGAAAAGGTATCGATCGCCAACATTGGAATAAAGTCATTTAAAAACATTATTAGAAGACTCTTTAAATATGTTGCAAGTTTTGTGATTACAAAAAAAGGAAACATTGAGAAAATTTTTCTTTTAACCACAACATTGGCAATCAGCTGTGTTTTATAAGGCAACTTTTCTACCCCGTCATTATATGAAAGTGTGAAAAGTGTGACATTTTGAAATGCAAAGTTTTTAGAAAAAAAATAAAGAATTTTTAAAGTGTTGCCAAAAAAAGTGCAATCTTTTTTGAAGGGATGGTAAAATGTGACATTTTTTGCAAGAAAAGAAAACGCCATTAGTCTCTAGTTCCAAACATATACTATTCAGTTCGTGTGCAACGACTTTTTTCATTTTTGTCGGACGGTGTTATCAGGAAATGTGAATTTATTATGGGAAAAGTAAATGATCTCGAAATAGAATAAACTATTTTTCAATGCTTTTTTAATTATTTTATTAACTCTTCTGCACTCCTTGGGTCAATTTGACCCAATTTTGTTTTTAAAACGCACCATTTTTTGTTTTAGCGTTAAAACACCTCAATTCAACCGAAAAAAGTTGCATTTTTGACCTTACCCCTTTCGAATTTGATAAAACTTGAAATAAAGTTGGGCCCTTACAAAAAAATCATAGTGCCAAAACTTTGGACTTCTGGTAGTTTTTCTTCCCGAGATATGGGCTCTTGAAAATTGGCAAAATCGTATATATTTGACAAAAGTGTTTTGAGATAAATAAAGATAGCTCAAAAAGTAATAATAATACAGGTCTCAGGTTGGTTGCAAATAATGGGTAATGAGACAGCCTTTAAAATGGCATTCCCCAAGATTTTTTTGAAAAAGGTCAAAGGTCATTGGTTTTAACCATAATTTTTGGAGAGCTATATCACAAAAAACGATATTTTTAAAATTTTGGAAAAAATATATGTTATTAAGGGTCACCTATACTACTTTAGTTTAAATTTTCAGGATGGAGACTTCATTGGAACTTTTAATATTAATAGAAACATAGTGACAGGAAAGAAAAAACGATGTATTTTCCCTGCACTAGATCCTTCTGGACTAAAATATTAGTTCGTTAGTTAAATTTTTAGTATTGAATACCCAGGTTTTTTTTTCAGAGTATGAAACTTTAATTCAGTTGACGATTTAATGCATTTTAATGATTTAACGCCTTCAAACTACTGCTTAAGTGTCCATGAAAAAACATAAAAATATGTAACAAGGATTTAACATATCGTCAATATTTATAAATGTATGTAAATACGTACATACAAACATACATTTAAAAAAATACAATTGAACAAAAACAAATTATTTGAAATCATAATTATGATGCATTAAAAACAAATATTTACGTAAGTATGCATTGATGTACAAATAAAATGTTGCAATTTCATTAAATATGCATGCAACACTGAACAGTTCAATAAATTAAAACAAGGAGGAGTATGGAATCATTCGTCAATTATTAAGAGCATATGAAGAGTTTAAGGAAGCAAAAATAATTACACTTCTCCCTTGATTTACACAACGGGTAGCAAATTAATGATAATGGTAAAATTACATGCTAAATGTTAAGGAACATGAAATAATTTGGAAAATAAAATAATTTTAGATTTTAAAAAATATTTTTGAATCTAAAAAAATATTACAATTAGAAATTAGATTTTTTTTTCTCCAAAAATATTGTTGTAGAATTTGAGAATTTTTCTGTATGATAAATTTTTCTAACCGAAAAATGTCTTATCAAAATTTTCTTATCGAAATTTTTTTCGAGGAATATATTTTTCCCGAGGAATATATTTTTCATATCTCTCATCGTTTTCGAGATAAAAAAAAAATATATTTTTTTTTTTTATCAAAAAATTTTTTTTTTTTTTTTCATCAAAACTTTTTTATAATCAAATATTGTTTTTTATCAAAGCTTCGGCAAAACCTCATTTAACACTCTTCTTGGTTTTGTACTTTTGTTAGACAAATTGAACATTTTTATGTCAACAGAAGTTCAGGCCTGATAAAAAATATTTTTAGTAAAAAAATTTTTTGAAAAAAATTTTTTCATAAAAAAAAAATATAAAAAAAAAATTTCACCATAAATTTTTTTTTTTTCAATAATCCAATCATTTTAACCCGTGGCGCATTTCAAATTAAGTTTCATATTTGTGAAAAATGTCCACCAATATTTTAGATTTTAAAAAAATTAACAATTAAAAAAATATATTGCTATACATTATTTTTATTAGATATCAAAAAGAAAAAAATATATCAAATTTGAAATCGCTCGAGCAGTTCTCAAGATATTACCATTTAAAAATGGCGGTGCACTCAAAAAAAAAAGTGAACTAAAATCTGGGAAAATTAACTCAATTTTGAGTAAAAGAGGGAATGATTTGGCTCCAAAGATTTTTTTCTTGGTTTTAGTTCATAATTTTCCCAAAAATAAGGAAAACAAAGGTATTTAATTTAAAGCCAATTTTAACTAGAAAATGGGAAAAAATATACTTCACATTTTAGAAATATATTGGGTCTAGACCCTGGACCCATGAGTTCGGACCCCATTTAACTCGAGACCCCGTTGAGTCCTTTAAGGGTCCCCATAGATTTTGAACCAAAACTTGTGTCCGTTTAGCTCTAACTTGCTTAGTTTTTGAGATACGGTAATAAGGGGCCTGATAGGGTCTTGAGAATCTTTAAAACCGGATAACTTAAAAACTATTAATCAGAGGGTATTTTCGGGTATTTTGCGGAAGTGTTCTTCGAGTCAAGAGCTACAAAAATGCCGTTAGACGTTTTCTCCTTTTGGCAGTATTTGCCAAGATATGTGTATATGTAAAATCTCGGGAATTTAAAATTTTAGATCTAAAATTAGGGTCTTGAGACCTCAACAGATATGCAAAGCTTTGTAGTCTTTCTTTTGAAAATTTCATCCGTTTCCCTCTATCTCGCTTAGTTTTCGAGATATCGCCATTTTGAATTTTTAACTAAATTCTCAGAAGTCATTAACTAAATTCTAAGAAGTACACTTCCTCAATTCAAAGAAAGGAAATACGATGATGTTTTTTTTAGTAAATTTTAACTAAACTTGAACTAAATTGTGTTTTAAGAAATATATCTTAAAAATAAAGATACGATTCTTAGATTTGTGGAAAATATCTATGGCAGTATCTTAGATTTGTGGAAAATATCTTTGGCAGTATGAATTTTTTTCCTAATATTTAAAAAATCCATTTAAAGAAAACTATGAACTAATCATAAGTAAATGAACTAAATTTTTTTCCTCATAGTTAAGAAAATTTCTCATTTTTAAAGCGCCGCTAGTTGTCACTACCAGAACTCTGTGTGTTTTTTTTTTTTATTTATTAATTTTAAATTATTGTCAAAGTTTACGGTTGTAATAAAATGAAAACTATAATTCTTATTTTCTTTTTTGTTTAATCGTTAGCTTATATAGTCAAACTGAGGTGGCGTCCTGCAACTTTTTTAAAATTAGACCCCATCCTAAAAACATTATCATGGTAAAACCTTTAAAGATTAAAACAAACAAGTAAAAAAGTTAAATTCGGCCGTGCCGAATTTTAAATACCCTCCATCTGTATCCCAGTATTTATAAATTAATACGATTTTCTAATGCACGTTCTTTAAAAATTTAACCCCCAATTTTGTAAAACGCAACGCGCCGCGTTGTCAAAATTTCTGTGTAATTTGTTTTTGTTACAACAACAAATTGTATTGAAATTTTGACAACGCGGCGCGTTGCGTTTTACAAAATTAAGCCATTAATATCTATGGCACAGATTAATACAGACTCGACAATTATAACAAGTGTCAAAAAAAGTAGTCCAGCTAAAAACCGATCTGTTTCTTCTAAAATCGCTAAGTTTTTACTCATTTTTGTTTTACAACTCGTTTCTGTTAAAATAGCGTGTTTTTTTTAAATTTATATCAATATGTATATCAAAATTGCTACACTCAAAAAATTATAACGGTAGATTCCACTACAAAAGACAGTTAAAACAACTACATTTGTTGTTGTTTAGACGTCTACGTTGTTGTTTTTAACTATTAATTAAAACGTCTCCCTATTATCACCCTCGGATCTTTATGAAATTGGTTTTATTTTGTAGATCAGAAAAAATAAAGGGACACATATTTTTTTTAGCGGCCCAAATTCATATTTAGGGGGTAAAAAGGAGGGGGAAGACAAGGCAATTTTTAAGTTTTTAATTCAATTCCATTTTTATGAGGACAATTGCGGAAAAACGCTTTCCGCTCCAATTTGTTAACATTCATCAAAACAAAAAAAAAAAACGAAACGAAATGTTAACTTCCATTAATTTCTCAATTTAATTTAGCATCGTTTGGAATAGTTTTGTAAAATATTACACATTTTCGATGAAATATTGATAAAATTAGCTTATTAAGGTACCTACAGACGACGCAATATTATGCACAATATTTTTGACGTTTTCCCACAATTGGCATACATAAAAATACTGAAATCGATTTGATTTGTAAAAATAATATTTATAAAATTTATTCTTAATGAATAAAATTTATTACAAAAAAAAAATTAATTAACTTATTTTATTTCAAATTTTAAAATTAAAAAAATCAAGTAACTCAAAATAAAAACTTATTAATGGTAAAATTAAAAAAAAAGCCACAAATGAAAAAAAAAAAAATTATACTCTCGGCCAAACCGGGAGACGAACCTGGTGCCCCCAAATTAATATCCGACGACACTACCATTAAACCACCGGCAACATTAAAAATGCATGTCAAATTCGCAGTTTTGTTTGATTATAACACAGCAATGCTTAAAATAACTTACCCAGTGGTAGGTATACCCAGTGGTAAGTATACCCAGTGGTAGGTATACCCAGTGGTAGGTATACCCAGTGGTAGGTTTAAAAATATATTCCTAGTTTTTTATAGGGATCATACTATAAGCTAACAAAATTAACCGTTACTAACAGGGTTGCCAGAAATCGTCAATAGGCAGAAATCGTCTGTCCGTTTGTAAGAATTGGACGCAAAATATAAATATATTGAATGTGTTTGATATTGATCTTATCCAAGAAATTATAAAAAAAAACAATCAAAACACAAATAAAGAGTGGATGGTATAAAAAAAAATGTAGAATATACATATATTTTTTCCAAAAATTATTTCATTTACCCAATGACAAAGAATACAATCTTTTGATTGTTAGACCGAATATAAATTATTAAGGTGATTTTAATGAATTGTAATTTTTTAAACAATATTAAGCTAAATAAAAAAAATAAAAAAAAAAAAACTTCATCCCGACCATGACTCAAACCTGCGACCATATGAATGATAAGCCAGAAGTGCAGCCATCATACCACCGACTGTTTCTGAATGTGTTAGCAATTTAACGACTATCTTAAAAGAGATAAACAAAACCGAGCAAATTACAACAAACCCCTTTACTGCTGTGTGTAAAAGAAGTTTTTTTGAATATACCATATTTTTTCCACCAAAATTCAATTTCGCTTTAAAAGAAAAACTAAACGACATTTAATTAATAATTAACAGCACATTTGTATATTTGCAAAAACTGAGAAAAATCAATGACTCGATAAATATAATGAAGGGTATAGATTTAGGTGATTTAAAAAAAATTATAATGATAAACAATATTAACAAACAAAAAAAAAAAAAAAAATCTTGAGTCCTACCATGACTCGAACCAGGGACCCCATGTATGAAAAACTAACACTCTAGCCATCATACCACAGACTGATTTAATGTTTAACAATTTAGCGGGTATGTTAAAAGAACGAGAACCAAAATAGATAAATAAAAAAAAAGCATTTAAGTAAACTGGAGTAATAACTCTTAAAACATAAAATATTAACAAAATTTTTCAAATGTATTTAAATATGTTTATTAAAGGCCAAGATAAATCATCTTCTAAAAGTGCCAATTTTGCTCCAAATTTGCTCATATTTTCTATATAGGCCACAAAGACCATATTTACACTCCATGTTAAAATTTGTTAAGATACGTTAATCAGAAGCCGAGTTATAGTATTTTACATGCTAGGTTTGTATGGGGGGTGTCACACCCCTTTTATCTATTCCGCCCAAATTTTACATAGAGATCAGACATCCTAAAATAAAATTTTATACCAAATTTCATATGAATCTGTTTAACAGAAGCCGAGTTATAGCATTTTGCATGCTAGGCTAATGTGGGAGGTGCCACACCCCTTTGTCCAATTCTTCCAAAATTTTACACAGACATTGTACATGGTATAATATTATTCTGTACCAAATTTCATTTGAATCTGTAAAGCAGAAGCTCTGTAAACGCATTTTGTATTTTCAAAGTTTTAGAGGTGTCGTTAAACTTTCACTCATAACTTTTGATCGGCTAGGCCGATTTCGCTCAAATGCAATACCAAACTTCTCGGGAGAACTTCCAATAAATATGTTAAGTTTCAGTCATCTCTGTGTAATATTTTGTCCGCTACAGCATTTTCAACAGACAGACGGACAGACGGACAGACGGACAGACGGACAGACGGACAGACGGACAGACGGACATCGCTAGAATGTCTTAAAATCGATCGGGCATCATGAATATATATACTTTATGGGGTCCCAGACCGATATTTCGATGAGTTACAAACGGAATGACAAACTTATATATACCCTCTATCACTAAGTGGAGGGTATAAAAACAGCAAAAAAGTAATTTCACGATTTCTCGCGAACTAAATAATGTAGGATTTTAATGTTTACTGTTTTGTGACCTTTAAATAAGTAAAATTAAAACTGTATACTCAGTTTTGGAAAATATTAAAAAAACTTCAATGTCAAAATTTTAGAAAATGCAATAGCATTTATTTTGCAAATGCGAGCAGCTACGATTTCGCTGTTAACCGTTTTGTGACATTTTATCATGTCACAAAACGAACTGCGTTTACAATTTCCGTCGACACTAAAGTTCAACCTAAACATCGCTGAGGCTCACAGTGTTTACTTTTTTCATCAATTTATTTTTTTCATCAAAATTTTGTTTTTTTCATCATAATTTTGTTTTTTTTCATCAAAAAAAAAAATTTTTTGCCACCAAAATTTTTTTCATCAAAATTTTTTTACCACCAAAATTTTTTTCATCAAAACGTTTTTTTTCGCCCAAAAAATTTTTTTTTCATCAAAAATTTTTTATTTTTTCTAATTTTTTTTTCACCAAGTCTAAAATAAAAATGCTCCATTTGTTAAACAAATGTACAAAAAACAAGTGAGAGTGTTAATACTCCTGTGCCGAATTAAATGTAAATAAACTTTTTTTTTCACTTAAGTAATGCACCCATTACCAAATTTACAGCTCCTTTGTTTTAGACTGCATCTTGCTTTTCACAGACAGATGGACGGATGTTTATAGCTAGATTGCCTAAGAAATGGATCAATTGTATATAAACTAAAAGTGGTCCACGACCGATATTTCAATTCGTTTTGCATTGAATGGCAAATTATTTTTATTTTTATTTTTATTTTTTTTATTTATTTATTTTTATTTATTAATCCAGATTAATAATAATGGCAGTTACAAAAATTCAGTTTGACTTAAAACTATAAAATTCATTTTGTATATTCATTTGCTGATCTTAAAATCATAATTATAAATACAAACTATTTTCGTTTAATAATATATGTATGACAAAAAATTACAAAAGTATAAACACCCCCCTTTTCACAAATACTGAAAATAAAGCTACAATATAGTCTCGAAAGTGGCAGTTAATGTAGCAGCTTTCTACAATTTTTTTAATAAAACATTTTTAAAATTAGAAATAGATCCAGTGAATTTGCGATCCGCATAAGGTATTACTGAGTTCCATATTCTAGTCTCTCTTACGACAAAGGATTTATTCATAATAAGAGATGAAAATCGTGGAAAATTAATTGAATGTGTTCTCGTGGAGCTACCTTACTTACTTTACTTTCCATGGCGCTACAGCTATAGTACAGCCTTGGCCTTCCAAACAATATTTCTCCATTCATTTTTATCCCTCACAACGTTTTTCCAGTTTTGTACATTAAGTTTCTTTAAGTTCGCCAAAACACCATCTATCCAACGGGCTTTTGGACGTCCTATTACTCTTCTACCTTCTGCTTTACCAAAGCAAATTCGCTTGATAGTGGAGTCTGAATTAAAGCGCGCTACATGGCCAGCCCATCTTAACCTCTGTGATTTTATAAGAGCTGACAAGGATACGTCGTTTAATGATTTATTTAGCTCATCGTTCGTTCTTATTCTGTACAAATCTGATGTTACTTTTACTGGTCCAAGAATTCGCCTTAGAAATTTTCTTTCAGCAATATCTAACGCGTCTGCCTCTGATTTTCTTAGGGTCCATGCTTCGCAACCATATGTAAGTACTGGCCGGATAACCGTTTTGTATATATTGATCTTTATCTGTGGTGAAATAATTTTTGATTTAAAATATGTTATAAGGGCATAAAATGCTCTTGTCGCAGTTTTTATTCTCTCTCTAATGTCGGCTGTGCAATCATTTTCGGCGTTTACAAAGGAACCTAGATATTTAAAATTTTCAACCACTTCGAAGCTGTAGTCATCGATATTGATTTGATTGTCGAACCTTGCTTTCCAATTTTGATTACCCGCTAGCATTATCTTAGTTTTATCTTCGTTGATATGTAGACCTGCTTCGTTAGCTGCTTTGTACAGTCTCTGAAATGCTTCCTTCATAGAATTCACTGACCTTCCAATCAGGTCTTTATCATCAGCAAACGCTAACAGCTGTGTATTTGAACCCCATATAGTTTCTGGCGATATAATTGATGCGTTTCTTACTATTTGCTCTACTACTATTATGAATAATTCGGTTGATAGCCCATCACCTTGTCTGACTCCGGTAGTAGTTTGAAAAGGTTCCAACAGATCGTTTTGCACTCGTATTCATTGGCGTAGATAGCCCTGTCTGGGGGGGGCTTAGCCCCCCCAGAATTTTAATCATTCAAAATTTTTTTTTAATAATTTAATGATTTTATTAATTTTTGCAAAAATAAATAATAATAATGAGCCTTTAGGACTCGTTATGATTATTCTACGAGTCTTAAGGACTCGTAATGATTATTATATTCGATCTAATAGTTTTTCCCATTGAAAAATAGTCTGAATTATTGGAAAAAGTTTTTATATGAATCTGATGTTTTTGTCAGTAATAAAAACTTTACGGAATCTTAGGGTTTTAACTTCAGGAAAACATTTTAAACTTCTTTGATTTAAAAAAGTTTCTAAATTCTAAGGGGTTTTTTATAGACAAAAGTTATTGAAAGAAAGAATCTGAGAATTTTGACTAATAATCATCAACTTTTGCAATCATCAGAACTTTCTCTTGAAAAAAATCATAGTAATCTAATTATTTTACTATAGGAAAAACATTAAAAATCTTTCATTCTCAAAACGTATCTGGGAGTTCTAAATTTCCAAAAAATTAACTGAATTTTTATTTAGTTCGGTTTAAGTCCATATTAATTATTTCTGAGAAATAATAATTGTTGTACAATGAGAAAATCTGAAAAAAATTAAGTGACAACACAGGCTAAGTGGAGATGTCGACAGCTTTCGGAAGATGCCACCCTTCCATCATCAGCACTCCTTCGATTGCCACACACTTAATGTGTGTCAGATTAAAATTAGCCATTTAAATGAAACTTTTGAAGAAATTAAGAATTGGAATTACTCCTCTTTGTGTTGAATAACCCCTTTTCACCATTAATTCGTGTTGTATTCATTTGGCAGAAACTTAATCCATCTTAACTTTTAACAGAGTTGTATTTTTCCCAATTGTTAACCCTTAGTAGGACTTTTCAAATCTTGAAAAATGTCCGTTAGGTTTGAATTTGTGTTTCATATTTCTAATTCTTAGAAATATTACTAAATTGCAATGTACCTTATGAGTTGTGTATTAATTGTGTTTATATATTGTTGGACTGTATATTTTATAACTGAATTTTTATTTAGTTCGGTTTAAGTCCATATTAATTATTTCTGAGAAATAATAATTGTTGTACAATGAGAAAATCTGAAAAAAATTAAGTGACAACACAGGCTAAGTGGAGATGTCGACAGCTTTCGGAAGATGCCACCCTTCCATCATCAGCACTCCTTCGATTGCCACACACTTAATGTGTGTCAGATTAAAATTAGCCATTTAAATGAAACTTTTGAAGAAATTAAGAACTGGAATTACTCCTCTTTGTGTTGAATAACCCCTTTTCACCATTAATTCGTGTTGTATTCATTTGGCAGAAACTTAATCCATCTTAACTTTTAACAGAGTTGTATTTTTCCCAATTGTTAACCCTTAGTAGGACTTTTCAAATCTTGAAAAATGTCCGTTAGGTTTGAATTTGAAATTTTCAGAATCAAAATTTGTTAAAAAAAAAATATGAATTTTTAACCGCTTTCTGGGGGCATTCGTTTCTAGGACACCTAGACGCATGTTTAAGGGAAAGTTTCAGGAATAGGTCTTGGTTTTTCTATTAAAAAAAAACAAAAAATTCAAAAAAATCCAGGGGGGCTTTAGCCCCCCCCCAGAAATGTTGGCTTCCTACGCCAATGCTCGTATTACATTCATGTTGTTACTTGTTGCCATTCTAGCCAGCTTTATAAGTTTTACCGGTACTCCTAGTTGCTTCATACTGTTCCATATATATGTTCTGTTAATACTGTCAAACGCTTGCTTGTAGTCTATGAAGAGATGTGCTGTGTTTGTACTGAATTCGGAGCCTTTCTCTAAAATTTGTCGAACACCGAAAATTTGATCGATCGTTGATTTTCCCGATCTAAAGCCTGCTTGGTAGTCTCCGACTATATCCTTTGAATAATGTTTTAACTTGTTTGCTATTATTGAAGTTAGTAATTTATACGCTGTGCTGAGTAGGGATATACCACGGTAATTTTTGCATTGCAATTTACAACCTTTTTTGTGTATTGGTATTATTACAGCTGTTTTCCATTGATCAGGAATCACCTCTTCTATCCATATTTTCTTTATAAGGGAATGTAGTTGATTGTGCATCATTCTTCCACTATATTTTAAGAATTCTGCGTGCATTCCATCTAAACCGGGCGTTTTGTTAACCTTTAATTTGTCTATTACACTTTCCACATCCTGCAACGTAGGAGGCTCAACTAATATACCATCATCATGAAGCTCTATCTCATCGATTTCGTGCGTGCTCTCATTATTTAGTAATAAGCTAAAATGTTCCTTCCATCTTCTTAGGATATCATTTTTTACGTGTATCATATTGTTATTTTGATCTCTGATACATTCTACTCTTGGCTGAAATCCTTGTTTTGTATTTTTGACGTGCTTATACATTTCTCTTGTGTTCTGGCTATTATAATGATCTATCATCTCTTGAATCTCCTTTTCCATCTGTAATTTTTTTTGCTTCTGCACAGCCTGTTGAAATTTCGGCGTTCTGTTTTAAACTTGTCCGTATTGTGACTTGTTGGTTGTTGCAGCATGGTTTTCCTAGTTTCGTTCTTGATTTTAAGTGCCGAGATACATTCACTATCCCACCAATGTTCATTTCGTTTTGTTTGTTTAATGCCGAGTGTTGTTGTAGCTGCGTTATTTATTGATTCCTCAATAATGTTCCAATGATCTTGCACGTTTAAATTGGATGTATTTTGATTAATAATTCTTGCATTTATGTCGGCTTCAAATTGTCGGGCTGTATCTTCGTTCTTCAGTTTATCTACATTCCATTTTTGTCGTTTTGTGGACTTGTGTTTTTTTATGGTTGATATCCTTGCTCGGAATCTTACAAATACCATAAAATGATCGGAATCTATGATGGCTCCTTTCTTGGTTGTTACATTTAGAATGTTTCCTGCGTGTCGTTGGCTTATTGCCACGTGGTCAATTTGGTTTTTGGTCTTCTTGTCTGGGCTGGCCCAAGTATGTTTGTGAATATTTTTTCTAGGAAAACATGTACTGGATATAACTAATTTATTAAACGATGCAAAGTCAATAAGTCTTTGACCATTGTCGTTGGATTCACTATGCAGGCTATATTTTCCGATCGTTGGTCTGTAGAATGCTTCCTTCCCAATTTGAGCGTTAAGGTCTCCTAAAAGTATTTTAATGTCATTCTTCTGTATTTTGTTCCATGTGGATTCAAGTATCCCATAAAATTCGTCTTTTCCTGCTTCATCTGTGCATTCTGTTGGTGCGTATACGTTTACCAGGGTGGCATTAAAAAATTGTGTCTTTAGCCTAAGCTTGCAAATTCTATCGTTGATGCTCTGAAAATCAAGGACGGCGTGTCTAATGCTCTTGTGGACTATAAAAGCAGTACCATCTCTGTGCACATTATCTGTGTTCCCGCTTGAGTATATATGGAAGTCTCCTGACCTAAATATTTTAACATCTTTCCACTTCGATTCTTGTATTGCTGCGATTTTGATCTTAAATTCTGACAAGGCTGTTAAAAGAGAGTTAAGAGCACCTGCTCTATTTAAAGTTAATACGTTCCATGTTGCGAGTATCAAATCGTTAGCCTTTTTCATTGCCGAGTTCGTTTGCCGATTGGGGGGATTTGTTTTATTATTTTGTTTGGATCTCTTGACGGTAACTTTTTTTATAAGACTGGGTTGTCAGCCCAGAGCTAACTTCATTTGTCCTTGAAGATAGGATGCCAAGTTATACCTACAGGCTAGGTTTGGGTTTACTGGGGATAGGGTTTTCCCGTTACCCCATACCTTCCCTCCTCCTTTGTCCGGGCTTGGGACCGGCGTCAGCATACCGACGGCGGAGTTATAGCTCGTGGAGCTACCGAAACTGAAGATATGGAGGATTTCCATTTTGAATGATTTTATAAAATTGAACCATTATTCTTAAATCAATAAAATTCTTAAAATCGCAGCCAAGAAAGTCAATAACATAGGGTGTCATATGCCTCCAGTCCCGATATCGAAGACCAAAAACATAACGTACTACCCTATTAAAACATATTTTCAGTTTCGAAATGTTGTCTTCTGACATACCCGAATATATTTCTAAGCCATACAAAAATATAGGAAGACAAAGTGCTGTAGCAACTTTCCATTTAACATTGTCTGGTAAATACAGACCTATGTTATATAGACGCCTCATAACGAAATTTATTTTTGCTATAACTTTGTTAACTTGACAGTCAAACTTCAGATTATTGTCAATGTACACTCCCAAAGTTTTATAATAAGAAACAAACTGTACTGACTCCCTGCCTGTAACATTATTTTTTCTGAAAAAAACTTTTCTTTGGCAAGTACATCCAAATTATCAGCAAAAGATTATCATGATTTAATGTTTTGGGCAAGAGTACAAAATTCGCAGGCATTTTATATTCAGCGCATCAAAATTAAAAAAAATATGATGTGTTGCATGACAGTTACCCTAGTCTGGGATCGAATCCCGGCTATTTTTCTGTAATATTTGTACCAATAACAATATAGGCTAGTCGTCAGTGACGACTCGTCACCTTGGACCACACTACTACCACATTCTTGGAATATGTTTAGACAAAAAAAAGTTTTTGCGAAGTTTTAATTTCACTTTTGCACAGTGCTATTGCCGCTTTATTTTAAGTATATCCAAACTTGTTTTTGATTATATCAAAAAATGCATGTAATCAGTTTGTGAGAAACCACAATACTTTTATCAAAATATAGTATATTTTTCTTTTAATCTACTCGAAATAATATAAACTATTTAAAATTCATTTAAAAGTTAATTCAAAAGCGATTATTAGTTCTCGTATTAGATTGAATCATTAAAGTAATTAATTTGTTATACAATTTCGTTTTATTTAACCAACCACGAGCCTTATTAGCATTTCACATAACTAGGAATCTTAAACAAATACACTCACAAACTCACACATTTAAACATTCATACAACATTCATTTACAGGATACACCTAAATACATTAATATAAAACTATTATACAAACATAGACATTCACAAACACATACACCCTAACATATACTTAAATTCAAAAGAAGAAGACATTAAATCTAATTCAAAGTAATTTTATACAATCTTATAGTTACTAAAACACACACAAACATACACATGAACACGTCTTCTGAATAAATGACTACTTCGTGTTAGTGAGAGTGTGTATGTGTATGTTTAATTTGCGGTAGTATAGTCTCAAGTAGCCAGAAAAAAATCTGAATTGCTTTCATGAATTTTAAATAACGTTGAGAGAAACACACCATGACTATTTTATATCACTTGTATGATTTTTTTCCTATTTTTGTTGTTCTCGTCTTATTTCAATTTTTCTCTGTATTTTTTTTTTCTCGATTTTTCCTCATTTTTTTCGTCGTAAGTTTTTTTGTTTCGACAAATGCTTGGATTGTGAGTTGTAACGTGCCGTTACAAGGAAAATACTTTTCCATATACCTCATCACTCTACTTGTACCCATACCCAATATAGAGTTGTTTGTTTGATAGTTATTACTAGCAAACAGTTAATACTATCTCGCAATTCTCGTTGAGTTGGTCAAATTGTTATTTATAATGACCAAGTTTGGCTGACCAGAACAACGAGAAACCAGTTGGAGTTCGTGATATACCTCGTAGAATATACGATGTATACCGTAAGCCGACCAGATTCCCGTTCCCAACTCCGTCTTTAGCCGTAGTTGGTCCGTAGTTAAAACCCTGTAGTTAGAAATCCGACTAAGCCCGAACGCTACCTATCGTTTGTATTAACACGACTCACCTGCACCCCATTCTCGTGAGTTACTTAGTATTTTTACTTATCGTAGTTAGCACCCGATCGCCCACTAAACCCGAACGCCACCTATCGTTCGTATTAACCCGACTCACCTGCACCCCATTCTCGTGAGTTACTTCGTATTTTTACTTATCGTAGTTAGCACCCGATCGCCCACTAAACCCGAACGCCACCTATCGTTCGTATTAACCCGACTCACCTGCACCCCATTCTCGTGAGTTACTTAGTATTTTTACTTATCGTAGTTAGCACCCGATCGCCCACTAAACCCGAACGCCACCTATCGTTCGTATTAACCCGACTCACCTGCACCCCATTCTCGTGAGTTACTTAGTATTTTTACTTATCGTAGTTAGCACTCGATCGCCCACTAAACCCGAACGCCACCTATCGTTCGTATTAACCCGACTCACCTGCACCCCATTCTCGTGAGTTACTTAGTATTTCTACTTATCGTAGTTAGCACCCGATCGCCCACTAAACCCGAGCGCCACCTATCGTTCGTATTAACACGACTCACCTGCACCCCATTCTCGTGAGTTACTTAGTATTTTTACTTATCGTAGTTAGCACCCGATCGCCCACTAAACCCGAACGCCACCTATAGTTCGTATTAACACGACTCACCTGCACCCCATTCTCGTGAGTTACTTAGTATTTATACTTATCGTCGTTAGCACCCGATCGCCCACTAAACCCGAACGCCACCTATCGTTCGTATTAACCCGACTCACCTGCACCCCATTCTCGTGAGTTACTTAGTATCACTACTTATCGTAGTTAGCACCCGATCGACCACTAAACCCGAACGCCACCTATCGTTCGTATTAACACGACTCACCTGCACCCCATTCTCGTGAGTTACTTATTATTTCTACTTACCGTAGTTAGAATACCCGATCGCCCACTAAACCCGAACGCCACCTATCGTTCGTATTAACCCGACTCACCTGCACCCCATTCTCGTGAGTTACTTCGTACATATTCTAATTAACTTTCGTTATCCGATTCCCTGACACCCCCGAACACCAACTAACGTTCGGTCTCACCAACTCACCTTCGCCCTATACTCGTGAGTCACTTACATCGGTACTACCGACATTGGGTCAACAACTTCGTGTGTACAACTATACAATCACAAAGGAAGCAGACCTTTGTTGAACACTGGACATATCTAGTGCTACCTCAGCTGGAAACAAAACTGCATCACAAATGGCGCCCGAGCAGGGACTCGTTTCCAAAAACGCACCTTGTGGAAAAATTGACAACACCACCAACGAATTTGGAACGAGGGAATTACACACAACAGCGACCCGTCACAATCAAGCCGAAGCTCTTAGCAGTTAGGTAAAATTTACTTTTCTTTGGTAAGGGAGAAAAAATAATCACAAACATTATTTTTTTTTAAAGTAGGGGGGGAATGTAACGTGCCGTTACAAGGAAAATACTTTTCCATATACCTCATCACTCTACTTGTACCCATACCCAATATAGAGTTGTTTGTTTGATAGTTATTACTAGCAAACAGTTAATACTATCTCGCAATTCTCGTTGAGTTGGTCAAATTGTTATTTATAATGACCAAGTTTGGCTGACCAGAACAACGAGAAACCAGTTGGAGTTCGTGATATACCTCGTAGAATATACGATGTATACCGTAAGCCGACCAGATTCCCGTTCCCAACTCCGTCTTTAGCCGTAGTTGGTCCGTAGTTAAAACCCTGTAGTTAGAAATCCGACTAAGCCCGAACGCTACCTATCGTTTGTATTAACACGACTCACCTGCACCCCATTCTCGTGAGTTACTTAGTATTTTTACTTATCGTAGTTAGCACCCGATCGCCCACTAAACCCGAACGCCACCTATCGTTCGTATTAACCCGACTCACCTGCACCCCATTCTCGTGAGTTACTTCGTATTTTTACTTATCGTAGTTAGCACCCGATCGCCCACTAAACCCGAACGCCACCTATCGTTCGTATTAACCCGACTCACCTGCACCCCATTCTCGTGAGTTACTTAGTATTTTTACTTATCGTAGTTAGCACCCGATCGCCCACTAAACCCGAACGCCACCTATCGTTCGTATTAACCCGACTCACCTGCACCCCATTCTCGTGAGTTACTTAGTATTTTTACTTATCGTAGTTAGCACTCGATCGCCCACTAAACCCGAACGCCACCTATCGTTCGTATTAACCCGACTCACCTGCACCCCATTCTCGTGAGTTACTTAGTATTTCTACTTATCGTAGTTAGCACCCGATCGCCCACTAAACCCGAGCGCCACCTATCGTTCGTATTAACACGACTCACCTGCACCCCATTCTCGTGAGTTACTTAGTATTTTTACTTATCGTAGTTAGCACCCGATCGCCCACTAAACCCGAACGCCACCTATAGTTCGTATTAACACGACTCACCTGCACCCCATTCTCGTGAGTTACTTAGTATTTATACTTATCGTCGTTAGCACCCGATCGCCCACTAAACCCGAACGCCACCTATCGTTCGTATTAACCCGACTCACCTGCACCCCATTCTCGTGAGTTACTTAGTATCACTACTTATCGTAGTTAGCACCCGATCGACCACTTAACCCGAACGCCACCTATCGTTCGTATTAACACGACTCACCTGCACCCCATTCTCGTGAGTTACTTATTATTTCTACTTACCGTAGTTAGAATACCCGATCGCCCACTAAACCCGAACGCCACCTATCGTTCGTATTAACCCGACTCACCTGCACCCCATTCTCGTGAGTTACTTCGTACATATTCTAATTAACTTTCGTTATCCGATTCCCTGACACCCCCGAACACCAACTAACGTTCGGTCTCACCAACTCACCTGCGCCCTATACTCGTGAGTCACTTACATCGGTACTACCGACATTGGGTCAACAACTTCGTGTGTACAACTATACAATCACAAAGGAAGCAGACCTTTGTTGAACACTGGACATATCTAGTGCTACCTCAGCTGGAAACAAAACTGCATCACAGAGTTCATACAGGATTTACCAACATAAACAGTAGAGCAAATCACATTCCTACAAGGAATTCCAGCTAAAAATTACTCAAGCTTATCTTAATGTTGTTGTATGTTCCTGCCACAAGGGCTTCGGCTGGTTGGCAAACTAGAAGTTTTGGTGACGTTAACGGTGGGTGGTAGTGTTGCAACTTTGTAATGGTATTGCAATGCAGTTAACTACGGTACAGTGGGACCTAGGAAAAAAAGGAATGAACTATACTAGACTAGATTAAAAAGGGACTTATGCGCTGGGACCAGAATGATCTATTTTTCTTCCTTATCACGTAAAAATAAATCTAATAAAAAAAATGCCTGCGAATTTTGTACTCTTGCCCAAAACATTAAATCATGATAATGTTTGGGTGTACTTGCCAAAATTTGATAAAAAAAATAATAAAAAAAAAGTTTGATGAAAAAAAAAAATTTATGAAAGAAAAAAATTTTATGAAAAAAAAGTTTGATGAAAAAAAAATGTATGAAAAAAAAATTTGAATGAAAACAAGTGAGAGTATTAAATTTGGCTCTGCCGAATCTTTTATACCCTCCAAAATTTAAAAAAAAAAATTTGTCAGGGGCTTTTTTTTTTGGGGGAGGGTGATGGGGTCAGTGGAGGACAGCTTCCCATCGCGATAAACATACCAAATGTTTCGTTTATTTAACAAAAAAAAAAAAAGACACGTAAAAAATTGTATTTTTTCAGAGGTTGGTTCAGTTCTTCAAGGGGGAACTTTTTTCCCCCTGGACCGATTTTGGCCATTCACGAACTTAACCTGCCTATGAATATGAGACATATTTGTGCCAAACCTCAGGAGTCTAGCTGTTTTATTTTGGACTGCATTGTGTTATCTACAGACAGACGGACGGACGGACATTCATAGAATGTCTTAGAATCGATCATGGATCAATCAAACCATATTACAATTATACTAACAGCAAATGGGAAAAAATTATTTATAAAAAAGCTAAAAAAAAAAATGAAGCCCATGGAAAGTAGTTCTTATTAAAAATTTTAAATTCCATGCATCTTTGGCGTTATTCTTGGGAGTTGCGGATTTAAGGATTTTGAAGCCAAAATAGCCTATATCTTTCGTGGACAAAAAGTTGTGTTTGGGCACGAACTTGCATGAGTCTTTAAATGTGAAAGTGTTTTCTAGATGGTCTATTTAATACTAAAATTAACATCTAGCCTGCATTTTTCGGCAAACTCTCACAATTGCCATTTGAGTTTAGCACAAATTTCGCCAAAATTTTCGGTTTTTTGCGTGACACATCTTTAATTATTTTTAAACTATAATTTTTTTGCCTTCGGCCGAGCTAACTGACATCTAGAAACATATTATTGTTGAACATTTTTTTTTTCCAAAAAAAAAAAATTTCCGAAAATTTTTTTTTTTCAATTTTTTTTTTTTTTTTAAATCGTTCTTTGATTGCGTTATCCCAGCAAAACTTTGGTAATGGGTAGTGATTATATAACACATTACCAGGTAATATATATACCTTATTTGTAGCATTATTTTAGGATGTCTTACCAAACATTTGTTCCACAACGTATTATTTTCAAGTGAAAAATAATGCATTACTAATAATTTGCTACGTAATGCATGATTATTGGAAAAAATGTATTTCATATTTATTATTTCTAAACATTAAATCATGGATGACTTATATTTGGTTACATTATGTATTATTTAAAAGTTTGAAATAATGCAATGCATAATGCATTACAATTACATAAAAAATAATTATTTTATAAAAAAATGCATAAGTTTAAACTAGAGATGGGCTCACGACAGGAAATTTCTAACGACACACACTCACGAGCATATTTGATCTACTTACACTCACTTACAATCACGTGAGTAAATGTAATACAAATTACTTTTTCACTACTCGTATACCTTATATATTACCTTCTGGTATGCTATATTATATACCTTACTCGTAACCTATAAAATATCATATATTTTACACCTTACTCGTATTCATCGTTATAAATTTATGACTTATTTTATACCTTACTGGTATTCTTTGTGATAATGTGGATGCATTACTTTGAGTCTCATCGCCTGTTAAAATCATCAATGCTGCAATGTATAAAATAAGAGATCCTATACCTTATTTTATACCTTATTTGGTAATCTAAGTTTTGCTGGGATGTGATAAAAAAGCATTCTGGATTCAAAACTAGCGACTGTGCTTCATTTTTGGAATTTATGCAAAAAAAAATTGATTTGGAACCATAGTGCACTGGAGGGATCTGGCTAAAATTCAATACGAACCAGGCCAGGGGAACAACAAATATACTATATTTTTCGAACCAAACTTTTTTGTAAAGTATTTTTTCACAAATTTAAAACTCCAGTGGTTCCAACAAACCCTTGCCGAAATTTAGTCTTTCACTCATAACTTTTGAACCACTACACAGTGCCACATTTGGCCAATCTAGCTCGACAAAAATCAAAAAAAAAAAAAGTTCCCCGATTTTCATGATTTGTTTGTATGTATTATAGAACATTCCTAATAGCTCGGAAATAATCATATAAGATCGATAATTCTGTTCGTTACTAACAGGTGGGTGCATAAAGTTGCATGTTGTAAAATCCTGTAACTAGTGTACATTATTTCTCATAAATTAAGTCGAGTTTAAACTGTTGTAACTTTTGAACAAAAAGAGATATTTATCCACTCTTTTTTGGTAATTTTAAAGGATATTTAAGTGCTTTAAGTCATATCTTTTCTTTTTTTTTTAAACCAATTTTTTTTTTATTAAATTTTTAACAAATTCAAATTTTTGAAAAGAAAATTATATATTCATTTTTTTTTATGGAATAGAACTTTTGTGTTTGGTCCGTATTGGTCGCCGGACTTTTTCAGATATATTGACCAATATCCATAGTACTTATTTCAACGGCTAACTTTTGCAACCGTCTGCGATGCCGACTACAGTGGGGCGATATGTAAACCTGGTTTTAACATATTTTTTAAACATATTTTAAAAAAGTGGGCGTGGAAGTTGAAGAAGGCGATATGTAAACCTTGTTTTAACATATTTTTTAAACATATTTTAAAAAAGTGGGCGTGGAAGTTGTCTGACCGCCCCCTTTTTTTGTGATATTATTTCTACAGTCATTGAGAGTATACATACCAAATTTAAAGAAATTATAACCAAAATTATAAATTTTAAAAGAAGTGGACGTGGCCCTTAACCGGCCTCCCACATTTTTCATAATGTTATTTTCGAAGTCAAAACGAACATTTATACCGAATTTCAAGTCAATATAATTAAAATTGGATTTTTGTCGTCCTAGATGGGCCAAATGTGACACTGTGCACTAGACCGATTTCGCTGGATTGCAATACCAACCTGATGCCCAACATATATGCCAAACTTAAGGAGCCTCCATAAAGTCTTTCAAAAGTAAGCACACACAAAAAATTATTGGCTAAAAAATTTCAAATTTCATTTGATCAACAAAATTTAAATGAGTCAACTATTGTTTTGATCAACATTTTGTTATTTTCTTTAACTATCAAATTACAAATTTTCAACATACCAACATACTACGGTTTTACTTTTTTTTATTGTCGGCAACATATTGGAAAGCAAAAAATATTAATCTCTTCATAATTTTTCCATAAGCGTGAAATTCATTTGTTAAATGAATAACTATTTTAATTGACTTTAAATAAAAAATCAATCAAATTTTTGATCAAAATCGAAAAAATGATTAATTGAAATAAAAATCAATAAATCACCTACAATTTGATGATTGATATAACAATTTTCTTTATCGGAGGAGTTTCAATTAAAAAATTAATTGAATCCGCGTTTTTGTTGATTGACTTTCGTTTCAATTCTTTCTGTGCATGTTTTCAACAGACAGACAGACGGACAGACGGACGGACATCGCTAGATCGTCTTAAAATCTATCGAGGATCATCTCGAGGTCCTAGACCAATATCTCGACGTTACAAACGGAATGACAAACTTATATATACCCTCTATCTCTAGAGTGAAGGGTATTAAAATGTAGCCGGATTTTTGATAAATTGACTTTTTTAAAAAACGAAAAATTTCAGAACAATATACAAGAAAAATATACAAGAATGTAAATTTTTGAAATTATGCTGCATTCGTGATAATTTCATAAATATTTATTAAAGGGAACTCGACAAAAATTTTAATATTTTTCCAATATTTAACCATGGCCAGTTTTTAAAAAGTTGAAAAACCAAAAACGCAATTTTCTTAAGGCTAACCATACCACCTATTCAGACATTCATGGCACATGTGGTTTTCTGTAGCGGGACATTTGGTGTGAAATGTCTCTTATTTAGCATACAAAAACCTAAAATTCTTTAAAATCACCAACTTCAAATCCATGCAAAAAAAAAAATCTCACACTAAACTTAAAAAAAGCCTTGAGTGTTTTGTTATGGAAAATGTCAACTTTCATTTGCTTTCGGTTTCATCCCATTCCGATTTGTAAAGTTCAATTTTGTATCACTGTGTTATTGTTTTAACTAAAAATTAAAGAAACTTTTATTTTTGATCAATAAGATCAAACAAAGAATTTTAATTTTCATAATCTACTCTCAAAATGTTAGGAGTTATTTCATTAAAATAATTTGGGAATTATTGAAAAATATTGAAAATGGGAGAAAATAATATTTTATAAAGAAATAACACCCAAATCATACGGAATTTTTTGGTAATTTTTTAAATTTTTTCTTCTTGGTACTTTTCCTGCGACAGTACCATTTCACTTCCCCATTAAGAATAATTCCAGCTTATATGATCCTGTTTTCATAACTCCAACCCTTTGTGTACTACACTGTTACATATTTTTTTTTTTTCTAAAAATATATAAAGAATTTCCTGTACAAACCTTTGTCGGTTTTACCATGTGATTCCCTAGTAAAATGTCGACAATGTACATGTTTTTCTTGTCGGTTATTTTTTTTTGTACATTTTTTTTTTGCTAGATATTTTTTTCATTTTCAAATGCATTACTATGCTTCCATAAACACAGTACTGTCTGTCGCTAGCAGCCAAAGACATCTTTCACTTGCTGACACTGAGAATGTTGTATTTGCTTGCAACACAGCGTCTAGTATATATTTGTACGTATTCCCGTTTGGGGGTACTTGTTGTGTTGCATTAAGTGTTGGCTTCAACATTTTTTTTTTCCTTTTTCCTTTTTTTTTGTATCCTTGTTTGGGAAAAATAGTCTTTGTCTGCGCTTCAACTTAACTCATTCATAATGCATATTTTTTCAATACTACACATTTTTTTTCTGCTGTTAACTTGGTGTTCTAAAATTCATTCTTATTTGTTGCAGAATTTGTTAAACAGAACATGTTTTGCGTTGTTAAAATTTTGTTGTTACAATATCAATTTCCATTTAGTAACTGGGATTAATATTAGAAGAAGCTTCAAAATATAATATATGTATATAAAAACATGATCATAAATATTAAGGGATTTTTAACTTAATTTTGGGTAGTTTTTTTTTTATAAAACTTTCATTAAAGACTTGTGTAAATAAAATTAATGAAATACATTGCAATAATTTAGTTAGGACATATTCCAGCAAAACCTTAAAAATTATAAATATAATATTATGTAATGCATTACCATTACCATGTAATGCATAGCCCAAAAAAAAAAGGAAAATATGTAATATTTTCCCCTACCGCTTAGGGTGGTCGTTGAAAAAATGGATTTCCGCACGAGACTCCCCCTCAGTTTATTAAGATTCATGAAAAAGTAATAAATAACAAAGTATTTTAAAAATTTTCGAAAGGGTAATTAACCCATTAATGACGAATGTTTAGAAAAATATCCAAAAAGAGAGCTGTCTTAGAAAAACTCCAACTAGAACCAGATATTGCAAATCTTTTTTCACGAATTGATAAAAAAAATGCCTGCGAATTTTGTACTCTTGCCCAAAACATTAAATCATGATAATGTTTTGCGGAAGATTTGGGTGTACTTGCCAAAGCAAAGTTTTTTTTAGAAAAAATAATGTTATATAACTTTGCTATTCCATGCACAACAAATTGAAATATCAGTCGAAGACCGCATTAAAAAACCAAAAGAGCTGTACATTTCGTAAGCGAGTGCAAAAATAAGTACAAAAAAGTGTTTTTACATTTTGGAGAGTATAAGAGATTCGGCACCAAAGAATATAACACTCTCACTTGTTTTATGTACATTTGATAAACAAATGGAACATTTTTATGCGAAAAGCTTAGACTTGGTGAAAAAAGTAGTTTTGGTAAAAAAAAATGATTTTTTTTTTCACGAAAAGCAAAATTATCTTAAAAAAGTTTAATGAACCCAAAATTTTTGGTCAAAAAAAAAATTTGATGAAAAAAAAGTTTTTGATGAATTTTTTTGATGAAAAGAAAAATTTTTTGATGTAAAACAAAAAATTGATGAAAAAAAAAATTTTTTTTGGTGTGAATAAACTTGATAATAAAAAATTTTATAAAAAATTTGATGAAAAAAATATGAAAAAAAAAAAATTAATAAAAAAAAATTAATGAAAAAAAAATTGATGAAAAAAAAAAATTTATGTAAAAAAAATTTGATGAAAAAAAAAAAATTTTTGATGAAAAAAAAATTTCATGAAAAACAAAATTTGATGAAAAAAAAATTTATGAAAAAAGTTTGATGAAAAAAAAAAAAAAATGATAAAAAAAAATTTGATGGAAAAAAAATGATGAAAAAAAGAAAAAATTTTAAGAAAAAAAAAAATTTTTTTTGTTGAAAAATAATTATGTTACTGTTTATTCACGAGCTGGTGAAAATCGGGTTTATTCACCACGAGGTGAATTATTATCCAAGTAACAAACCCAATTTATTAAATATTTTGGTTTTAAGAAAATCAAAATAGTAATTCTTGTTTTCTTTTTCGTAAATTGTTAGATATAGCCAAACTGAGGTGGCGTCCTGCAACTTTTTTTAAATTATATACCAGCCTAAAAACATTATTATGTTAAAAAAATTAAGAGTCAGGTGGGAACATGCTTTCATGATATTTATAATGCTGTTTCATAGAATTTATGAAATATTTCATAAATACTATGAAATGTTTTATAAATAAAATACATCATAACATTTATGAAAACCTTTTATTATGCAAATGAAAAATTTCACAGTATTTACGAAACACTTCATTGATACTATGAAAAATTTCCATATATAACGAAATCAAACAGAGATTTTATAAAATCTGACCTAGGGTCTTCAAATTTGTCTAATTTTTTATTTAAGGCATTCCACACCAAATGTCCAGCGAAAACAAACACGTGTACCATAAACTTCTGAATAGCTTGTATGCGTTTTCGGTTTTTCAATTTTTCAAAAACTTGGCTTAGGAGACGTGGTTGAAAAAGTGGTCAAATTTGTGGCGAGTGGCCTTGATTAAATATTTATCACATTAAAACGGAATGCACCACAATCTTAAAAAAATATATTCTTATATAGTTTTGTATGGGCTATCAAATAAAATTTTTTTCTTTAAAAATTTTCAGAACACGTTCTGAAATTTTCCATTTTTTAAAAAAGTCAATTTATCAAAAATCCGGCCACTTTTTTTCTATTTTTTTTATTTTTTAACATGATAATGTTTTTAGGCTGGGGTCTAATTTTAAAAAAGTTGCAGGACGCCACCTCAGTTTGACTATATAAGCTAACGACTAACAAAAAAGAAAATTAGAATTACTGTTTTCATTTTCTTAAAACCAAAAATTTTACTAACTTGGGTTTGGAACTTGGATAATAATTCACCTCGTGGTGAATAACAAAAATATTCACCAGCTGGTGAATAAAACGTAACATAATTATTTTTCATCAATATTTTTTTTTCATCAATATTTTTTTCATCAATATTTTTTTTTCATCAATATTTTTTTTCATCAATATTTTTTTTTTTTTCATCAATATTTTTTTTTTCATCAATATTTTTTTCTTCAGCAATATTTTTTTTTTTTCATCAATAATTTTTTTTCATCAATATTTTTTTTTTCATCAATATTTTTTTTTCATCAATTTCAATGCATTTTGCATGGAATGACAAATTATAGCGTTATTTTTCCTAGAAAAATTTTGCTTTGTAAAGAACACCTATTTATACAGCAAAACATTATCATGATTCAATGGTTTGGGCACGAGTACAAACTTCGCAGACATTTTTTTTTAAAGTTTAGATGTTTGTCCATCCACACAAAAAAAATCAGAAAAATATTTTTCGTTTTTTTCGAGAAAATCGCATTTGAATTTTAAATTTCATAACAATTTTGTAATGAGCGAATGAGTAATATTAATTGCGTGAATATGTATAACTCATTCGAAACGTTAATTCAAGAAAATACAAGCAAATTACAAAATTGTTATGAAATTTAAAAATCAAATGCGATTTTCTCGAAAGAAAAAACGAAAAATGTTTTTCTGATTTTTTTTGTGTGGATGGACAAACATCTAAACTTAAAAAAAAAATAAAAAAAAAGAAAAAAAAGTGGCCGGATTTTTGATAAATTGACTTTTTTAAAAAATGGAAAATTTCAAAACGGGTTCTGAAAATTTTCCAAAAAAAAAATTTTAATCGATAGCCCATACAAAACTATAGAGAATGTAAATTTTTGAGATTGTGGTGCATTCCGTTTTAATGTGATTAATATTTAATCAAGGCAACTCGCCACAAATTTGACCATTTTTCCAATATTTGACCACGCCTCCTAATCCCAGTTTTTGAAAAATTTAAAAACCAAAAACGCAATTTTCTAAGTTCCATATAGGGCTATCCATACAAGCTATTCAGAAGTTTACGGTACATGTGTTTTTTTTGCTGGACATATTTATGTTTCAGGAAAACCGGATCATAAGGGTTGAGATTGAGGTACTTCCCTAGTGAGTTTTTTTTTTTTGAGATTTTCTAAAAAAAAATATTTCTGAATTTCCCAAAATCGGTTCATAACGGTTGAAATACTTGCCTTGTTATTTTTTTTTTTTTTTTAGATTTTCTGAAAAAAATATTCTTGATTTTCCCAAAAAATTTCGCAGTTTAAAAACTTTTTGATTGACGAGGAAAACTTTTAAAATTTTGGCATTTATTATAATAATTATTATTATTTAAATCGGGTTTTCATTGACAGACAGACGTTGCTTAAGCGACTTAAAGTCAATTGATAATATCAAATAAATATACTTTATGGTGACCAAGACTAATATTTCAATGTGTTACAAACCTAATGACAAACTCAAATGTATAAACCCTATATCTCTAAAGCAATGATATAGACAACGGAATGTTGTTTATTAAAAGACAAAAAAAATATTTAACATTTTTATTGCCAACAAATATTGCAGCTTATAAAAAAAAATAAATACTTAAAAACAAAAAGTTAAGAGTTTGTGGTAAAAGTGGCGACATAATGTCATTGCGGTTGACATTTATTAGATATTTATGTTTAAGATACCATACTGAGTAAATGTCTACTTGTGTTTTGTTAAAAAGAAAAATAACAAAATATGTAGAGAACGGCAGCATTGTATGTAAAGTATGGCATTTTTTGAAGAATATGCAGATTGTTTATCACAGCCTAAGGATGAAGTAAGTTAAAGCGTGAAAATGAATGAACATAAATTTATTTTATTTTAATGCCATATGATTTTTAGAATGCAATTGAAATAGCACCAGAAAATTTATTTAAATTGTAAATGCTTGATAATTGATCGATTTTATTACGATTAAGCAATGTCCGGTTGTCTGTCTGTTGCTATTTGTTTTATGGAGAAACATTGATAGCTAACACCGTCCGACAAATATTAAAAAAAATATCGTTGAACACGAACTGGATAATATATACTTTTAGAACTAGAGACTAAATGTAGTACAACTGCATTCACAGTTTTTCTTTTAGTGGTCCTGTTTCCTTTTTAAAGGACTTCAAAGTTTAAGAGGACTAAATTTTAAAAAATATTAGCATGATAATGTTTTTAAGCTGGTGTCTAATTTTAAAAAAGTTGCAGGACGCCACCTCAGTTTGCATATATAAGCTAACAATTAACGAAAAAGAAAGAAGAATTACTATTTTCGTTTTCTTAAAACCAAAAATTTTGGTAACTTCGGTTTGTAACTTTGATAATAATTCACCTCGTGGTGAATAAAGCCGTTTTTCACAAGCTGGTAAATAAAAAGTAAAATAATTATTTTTCAACAAAAAAAAAAAAAAAAAATTCATCAAAGTTTTTTTTTCGTCAATTTTTTTTTTTTCATCAATTTTTTTTCATAATTTTTTTTTATCAATTTTTTTTTTTAAATTAATTTTTTTTTTTTTTTAATTAAATTTTTTTTTCATCAAACTTTTTTTTATAATTTTTTTTAAATTAAATTTTTTTTCAAAAGTTTTTTTTTCATAAATTTTTTTTTTTATATTTTTTTTTCATGAAATTTTTTTTACCAAGACTTCTTTATCACCAAGTCTAAACTTTTTACATAAAAAGGTTCCATTTGTTTATCAAATGTACATAAAAAAGTGAAAGTGTTAAATTCTTCGGTGCCGAATCTTTTATACTTTCTAAAATGTAAAAACGCTTATTTTTGCACTCATTTAACATATCTACAGATCTTTTGGTTTGGTCTGTATCTTGCTTTCCACAGACAGATGGACGGATGTATATGGCTTGAGCAATGGTTCCTAACCTTTTTTGCTCCATGTCCCACCTTTGAGCTAAAACACCGAAATGTCCCCCAACACACAAAATGCCTGCGAATTTTGTACTCTTGCCCAAAACATGATAATGTTTTGCGGAAGATTTGGGTGCACTTGCCAAAGCAAAGTTTTTTTAGAAAAAATAATGTTATATTACTTTGCTATTCCATGCAAAACGAATTGAAATATCAGTCGAGGACACCATTTAAAACCAAAAGAGCTGTACATTTCGTAAGTGAGTGCAAAAATAAGTGCAAAAAAGTGTTTTTACATTTTGGAGAGTATAAAAGATTCGGCACCAAAGAATATAATACTCTCACTTGTTTTATTTACATTTAAAAAATAAATGGAAATTTTTTTTTCCGAAAAACTTAGACCACTTGAAAAAGTGGTTTTGGTAATTTTTTTTTTTTCACGAAAAACAAAATTATGTTAAAAAATTTAATGAACCCACAATTTTTGCTGAAAAAACAAATTGATGAAAAATGGATTTTGATGAATTTTTTTGATAAAAAGAAAAATTTTTTGATGTAAAAAAAAATTGATGAAAAAACAAGTGAGAGTGTTAAATTCGACTGTGCCGAATCTTGTATACGCTCCAACGTTTAAAAAAAATAAAAAAATAAATTGCATGGGCGTTTTTTTTGGGGGGGGGGCTTGTCGGAGGTCCATGGTGACACCTTCTCTCTGGTCAAAAATGTTTACAAATTTAATTGCTATGCGTTTTGTGCAAAAGATATACATTTCATCATTATATAAATTTATTGCTAATATCCACGCCCACAAAAGGGGGCGGACCATAAAAAAAGTAATTTTCAAATCCCCTGGGTCCAAGTCCAAGACTTTGAACTTTTTCGAGCATAAAAATGTTTCATTTGTTTAATAAAAATACAAAAAAAAACTATAAAAAGTTAAATTTTTTCATGGGTTGGTTTACTTCGTCAAGGGGGAACTTTTTCCCCCCTGGTACGATTTTGCCCATCTCCGAACTTAACCAGCCTATGAACATGAGACATATATGTGCCAAATTTCAGGACTCTAGCACTTTTATTTTGGACTGTATCGTGTCTTCCACAGACGGACGGACGGACGGACGGACAGACGGACATCGCTAGAATGTCTTAGAATCGATCACGGATCAATAATATATATACTTAATGGGGTCCTAGACCGATATTTCGATGCGTTACACACGGAATGACAAAGTTAGTATACCCCCATACTGTAGTTGGAGGGTATAAAAATATGAAAAAAAAAATTTTGGTGAGAACAAAATTGATACTAAAAAATTTCATAAAAAAATTTGATGAAAAAAAAATTGACGAAAAAAATATTTTAAAAAAAATTTATGAAAAAAAAAAATTTGAAGAAAAAATTTTATGAAAAAAAAATTTAATAAAAAAAAAAAAACAAATTTGATGAAAAAAAAAAAATTTTATGAAAAAAAAAAAATTGATTAAAAAAAAATTGTAAACAAAATGATGAAAAATAGAGTTTTATGGGAAAAAAAATTTATGAAAAAAAAAATGATGAAAAAAAATTTGATGGAGAAAAAAAATTTGATGGCAAAAAAATTGATGAAAAAAATTTTTTTTTGTTGAAAAATAATTATTTTACATTAGACTGGCATTTTTCTGTATAGAATTTCTTTTTTTTTCTCCGATTTTCAAAGTCCGGCCATTTTTTTATTCTACTAGGCCTAAACCTCATGTGGTACCAATTTGAGGCCAATTGGATTAAATTATTGAATTTTTGAAAAATAAAAAAAAATAAATAAATATATCTTTCGACACATCATACTTGTTAATTTTGATGTGCTGAGCGCGAATATAAAAAAAAAATAAAAATCAGTGGAACAGTTTTCGAGATATCGCTATTTGAATTTGCAAAAAATTGCGGTTTTTTCCTACGTTCAAGAAATTTTTAAAAAAAAGTCTCAAAATTTCATTCCGCCGATCCTTTTGTAGAGCTTGAGGCAATCTTTCATTTAAATTTAATTTGAGCCAAATTCGATCATTTTAACACGTGGCGCCTTTCGATCAAAGTTTTGGACTTTTGGAAAATTTCCACCAAAATTTTGGATTTTTGAAAATGAAAAAATAAAATAATATATATCTTGCGATACATTATTTTTATTAAATTTAGCATGCTGAATACGAATATCAAACAATTTATAAAATCTGTTGGACGGTTTTTGAAATATCACCATTTAAAATTTGTCAAGAAATTGCAATTTTTTTCCTACGTTTAAGATTTTTTTTTAAAAAACTCTAAAAATTTCTTTATTTTAACCATTTCATAGAGCTTTATACAATCTTTCATTTAAGCTTAATTGGAGCCAAATCCGATCATTTTAACCCGTGGCACCCTTCGATCGATAAAATGATCCGATTTGGCTCAAATTAGTTTTAAATGAAAGATTGTCTCATGTTCTAAAAAAGGGTCGGCGGAATGAAATTTTAAGACTTTTTTTAAAAAATTTCTTGAACGTAAAAAAAAACACCATTTTTTACAAATTTGAAATGGCGATATCTCGAAAACCGATCGAGCGATTTTAATTTTTTTTTTGAAATTCGTGCTCAGCACATCGAAATTAAAAAATATGATGTGTCGAAAGATAAAATTTTTTAAAATTTTATTTTTAAAAATTTTTCAAAAATCCAAAATTTTGACCGCCGGGCGCCACGGGTTAATTTAATTCGATTGACCTCAAATTTGTACCACATAAGTCTTAGACCTAGGACTATAAAAATTTGCCCAGACACTTGGGAAAATCGAAATATGACAAAAAATGCCACTCTAATGTTACATTTTATTCACCAGCTGTTGAAAAACAGTTTTATTCACCACGAGGTGAATTATTATCCAAGTTACAAACCCAAGTTATTAAAATTTTTGGTTTTAAGAAAATGAAAATAGTAATTCTTGTTTTCTTTTTCGTTTATTGTTAGCTTATATAGCCAAACTGAGGTGGTGTCCTGCAACTTTTTTTAAAATTAGACACCAGCCTAAAGACATTATCATGTTAAAAATTTTTACAATTTGTGATTAAAATTGAAAAATGCTTGATTGAAAAAATATTTAATTAATCACCTACAGTTTCTTTATCGGAGGAGTTTCAATCAAAAAAATTGATTAAAACCGCGTTTTTCGTAATTGAATTTCGTTTTAAATTGTTTCTGTGCAGGAAAAAAAACAGAATGTGTCCGGAAAAATATTTGGCAGAATTTGCCAAGAGGATCAGTTGAAAATATTATTTTGCTTAATAAATATTGTTTTAAAAACATTGTTCACTTGTAGAAGAAACTAAAATATTATTATATTTATTCGACCTTTTTATTCAATTCTATATTAATTAATAGACAAGCTCGAGGCCACAGTTGTTTTTTAAAAAATATTAATTTTTATTATTTTCAATATTTTCCCATCCCTCGGATGGCATCTTCAGGAATAATATTGCACTTGTGCAATATTAAATGTAAACACGAGCAGTCGTTGAATTTGATTATTGTTACTCGTTATTATTCCTGAAGGTGCCATCCGAAGGATGGGGAAATATTGAATATAATAAAAATTAATATTTTTTAAAAAACAACTGTGGCCTCGAGCTTGTCTATTAATTAATATGGAAACTAAAATATTTAAGGCCCATATTTTTGTTTATCATTGTCCTTGTGGAGGAAATTAAAATATGCAAGGATCAGACTTTTATCATTCTTAAAATCGGACAGTTTAATTTTATTTGCAATATAATATTCATAAAATTTCCTCAAGTACAACGCTTTTAAAGAATTTGACTTCTTATATCATTTGGTAAGGTTGAAATATAACAAAGTTTAATTGCACATAATCAACTTATGATTTTTTAACCTATAACTTATGCATTACATACACTTTTAAGTACATTTACAATTAAAAAAAGAAAAACATTTCATAATATTATACAAGTTGTATTCAGAACATTGATTTATGAAAAGTTTTTTATGTGCAACATAAAGTAATGTGGCAAGAACTGTGTGGAGGTACATAAATAAGTGTATAAATGATTGGATTGGATTGAATTGAATTGAATTGAGTGAGACGAGTACGTTATACCACTATAAACTACTTACCATTTTTTAATTACCTTCTATAAATTACCGTAACTTTGTTTTACTTTATTTTTATTTTTTTTTTTTCGTTTCTATTTGAAAATCATTGCTGTTTTAATTAAAAATTTTTCTTTTTCCTGTAATTTGTTCTTTTTTATATATTTTTTTTTTGCTACTGCTATTTTTTTCTTTTTATTTTAATTTTTGCTCTTGGTATGTATATTTTTGTTTGTTATTCCATGGATTTTGTTTTAATGTGTGTAAGTATTAAGGTGGCATAGAATTATTTAATTTAAGAATTGAAAATTTGATGAAGTTAGAAAACTATTTTTACACACAAAAAAAAAAACTTTGTCAAATTACTAGGAAAAGTCTAGTTATTACATTTTACCAATATTTTTCCTTGTTTTTTAACAAAAAAATTTGGATTGAAATTTATTTTTTTTTTTGTAATTTTACAATATTTTTTGTAATTTTACAAATTTTTAAGATAATTTTACAAAAAAAATCTAGTAAATTCACGAGAATTCCTTGTAATTTTAATTGCTCCAAAAAACTGTAAGTTTACAAAATTATTGGCAAAAAGCTTGTAAAATTACTAGGAATTCTCGTAAAATAGGAGGTAGCAAAAAATCTAGTAAAATTGCGAAACCTCTTTGTAAATTTTATCGTGTCAAAAAATTTGTAAATTTACAATTTTATTGGTAAAAATCTAGTAAAATTACAAAATTTTTGGTAAAAAGCTTACAAGTTTTTATTGTAATCTTAAAAGGATTTTTTTTTGAATTTAAAAATGTTGGAGGCTAAAGTATTATGTTTACCAGGCAGAGATGCTGGCAATATAGAAAGTGGCTGACTTATTGAGTTGCAATGTCTTGTTTTTAACCGCAGTCAACATCTATTCTAACATTCAAGCCGCAGTCAAGTCCCTGGAGTCAATGTTTTAAAAACAAGATCTGCTCTTAACTGCCGCACGTCTTTAAGTGAGATGGCCAAGCAGTTTGATATAAAACTCATATGAGTTCCAGTACACAGAGACATTCCAGGGAATTGACTGCACTGCACTCAAAAAAAAAAAAATGAACTAAAAAATCGGAAAATTTCTAAAATTTTGGAAAAAATGATAATAATTTTCATTTATTTAAAAAATTTTACTTCAAAATAAGAAAAAAAAACTAATTTAATTTTATGCCAATTTCAACTTAAAAATAGGAAACATTTTAAGTTATTTTATTTCATACACATTTAAAGACTATATTGGGTTCAGAGTCTGAACTTCAGACCCAACATTTTTTTCGATTTTTTTTATTTTTCAACGTTTGTGAGCTTTATTAGCTTATTAACGGTAAAAAAGTTCATTTTGATCGGACAAGTTTTAACAACAGGCTGGTGTTGAATTTAAAAAAAGGTGCAGGACGTCATCTCAGTTTGACTATATAAGTGGAGTTTTTCACGGGAATTCCCGGGAATTCCCGTAAATTTTCGATCCCGAAATCCCGGGAAATAGAGCGGGAATTCCCGGGAATTTTCATTTCTTTGAAATTGTTGATTTTTCGACTTGTATTGATTATTTTGTATGTGATTTTTTTGAGATTTTATTAAAATTCTTGATAATTGAAGGCAGAAACGTACGCAGGGACCAAGAGGACTTACAAAGTATTCCAAAGCGAGACCTTCTAACTAAAAAATATCATTAAAAAGTCTCACAATATATAAATCTTCGATAGGATATAATTATCAAAACCTGATACTTTTTTCAGAATCTGAAAAATTTTCTTTCTGAGACTTGCATTTTAAAAATTTGCAGTATGATTATTTGTTTCTCTAGAAAATATTTATGTCTCTTGACATAATTCTTTTTAAATCGATAAATTGATATAAAATCTGTGTGAGGAATGACTCTGAAATTAACGGGTTTTTCTTTTAGAAACCAGAATTTTAAAATATTTTGAAATTTTTTTAATAATTTTTTAAAATTTTCTTATAATTTTATTTCTCTGAAACAGTTACATTCAGTTTCAGAGACATAATTGAGAAACTCCTCTGAATCAGTTTCATTGCGTTTTAGAGGCAAAACGTTGAGAACTAATTGTAAAAATGAACTGAGATGAATTACAATAATTGATGAATTTTTATTATTAAAACAGATAAAGCGATGTGAAACAACATATTCCCTTAAAAATACTTTTAAAAGACTTCGACATATTTGGGCTGTGTTTTTATAAAAACTGTGTAACAAAAATTGTACTTTTTTTCTAGAAACTTATTTTAATCGCACTCATTAAGCTTTTTATATATTTTTTGACAAAAAAATTGGATTTTTGGTTTTTGCGGGAATTCCCGGGATCCCGGGAAATTTAAAAATGAATCCCGCTTTCCCGGGAAATGAAAAAGTCCGGGAAAAGAAAAACTCTATATATAAGCTACCGATTAACAAAAAATAAAATAAGAATTATTGTTTTCATTTTCTTAAAACCCAACATTTTGTTAACAGGGTTTGTAACTTGGATAATAATTCACCTCGTGGTGAATAAAAATGCCTGCAAATTTTTTTGCTCTTGCCCAAAATATTAAATCATGGTAATGTTTTGCTGAAGACTTGGGTGTACCAAACCATCTGGCTTTGGAAAGAAAGATGCAGTCCAAACCAAAAGAGCAGTAAATTTGGTAAATGACTGTATTACTTATGCGCAAAAAAATATTTTAACATTTTGTGGAGTATAAAACATTCGGCACCGAAGAATTTAACACTCTCACTTGTTTTTTGTACATTTGTTAAACAAATGGAATATTTTTTTGGTTAAAAAAAATGATTTTTTTTTGTCACGAACAACAAAATTATGATAAAAAAATATTTTTAGACAAAAATTTTGAGAAAAAAAAATTTATTAAAAAAAAAAATTTGATGAAAAAAAAAAAATTTTTGATAAAAAAAGAAAACTTTTTTAATGTAAAAAAAAAATTATGAAAAACTTGATGCAAAAAAAAATTGATGTATTAAAAAATAAAAAAAAAAAATAAATTATGAAAAAAAATTTGATGAAAAAAATTTTGATAAAAATAAATGATAAAAAAAAAAACAATTTGATGTAGTAAAAAATTTATGAAAAAAATGTGATAAAAAAAAATTATGAAAAACAAAAATTTGATAAAAAAAATCAGTCTAGGATTCTAAAAAAAAGTACTTTTTGGAAACTCAGTTTCTAAGTAGAGTAAAATGGGGGAAAAACGTGTTTTATGTCCGTGTTACAGACAGTGACGTTCCGTCTAATGTGCGGAGGTGTTCTCTGAACACCTAGCATTTTTCCCTCAAATATGTCAGTTTTATATTTTTAAAAATTTTTACAAAGGTTCAAAAATATTTCCGCACATATAATTCGTCATGTACTCATAGCAGAAAATGTACACTTTCAGTTGGTATTTCATTTTTTATTTTCCGTCGCTTCATAAAAAAGTTATGCCAAATTTTGTAAGCATTAATGCAATTGTTTCCAACAGTTAGAGCCGAGTCACAATTGGCACCACATTCGGTAACCACAAAATGTTTTCATACATTTTGTATGAAAAGCAAAAAATCGCGTTGTGGTCGACCACACTGCCGCCAGAATAGATTCTATTCTATTTTTGTAGTGCTCTCTCACCACCCTCTCATTTTTCTCAAATTTGTATCAAGTAGCGTTGCCATATGTTCAACAAAATATGCTAATTTTTCCAATTGGAGTTAATATATTATGTGTGTGTTGCACACAAGAAACATTGTATACCTGCTTTTATAGGATAACAAAAGAAAAAAATAGATGTGTGACTGACATGAGCGTATTTTTCTTTATAAAATGTGGCCGGTCGTCTGTCGCTTAATTTTAATGTGTCGCTCTCTCTTTTGCAGTAGTTCGTCGTCGGTGGTGCCAATTGTGACTGGGCTCTTATGTGAATGTGCGACAAAATTTAAAGAACAAACGAAGTTGTTTGGTTGTTCTTAACTTTGTTGCGCACACTCAACTAGTGTTAAATTACAACAACTACAACAAACAAATTATAAATTTTTAAAGGCATTTTTGTGCGGCAAATTAAGTAGCACACGTAACTTTAAGAGGTGATATCTTTTTACTGGAAAGAGCTATTGCTTTAATTTGAAAGGCAAATAATACTTTGGGATTTTATCTAAGGTTCTGAATACGGACATCACTTAAATTATATTTACAAGGTCCCAAATTCTTGTCTTAAAAATATACCTTTTTAAATTTTTTTATTGTTTTTAAACAAAAAAAATATTTGATTTTTTTTTGTAAATATTGAAAAACATGAAGTTTTGTTTGATGCACGTTAATTTTATTGTGATGATGTGAGGAAGAAAATATATCGGCGATTGTTAATATTTTTATTTAAAGAAAGTGGGGTGTATTGCGTTTTAGCATTTATTTTTGGCAAAAGAAATTATTTTTCGCCAACATTAATTGTAATTCGTTTTATTTTTTTTTTTTTTTAAATACAGATGTAGGAATTCTTAAAGATACAAATATTTTTATTTAAAAACAAATTTACTGGTTAATTTTTTAAGTAAGAAGAATTCCAAAATTTTTGACTGCAAGAAAAACACTTTTTCGGCCTTACCTATTTTAATTGTCTTAAAAATTGGTATATATGTTCTTCTGATTTTTGTTGAATTTCGGTTTTTGTTATTTAGTAAAAATTGTGAATGGTTCGCGTTTTATCGCTGTTCAAAGTTGGTATTTTGCAACACTTGTATGATAAATACACAATGTATAAACGATCATATCTTTGGAACGCATCATCCGATTGCCACGAAATAAAGCGCAAAATAAAGGTTATATCCTTTACTTAAAACAGAATTTTGAAAAAGGATGGGATGCTTTGCAAAAAGGATACTGAATTTTAAAAAATGTCCTTAATTTGCAAATATCTCAAAATGCGTATCTTTAATTTTCCTATATTTTTTTGCACATATAGCCCAAAATGTACTTAACAACATATGCAAATCCCAAATTGGGGTGATAAGCGGTTTATTTATAAACGGGGTTACATGAAACGACTTATTGATTTTTGTTAATAATTCTTCTTTACAAATGAAAAACAATTTCTGCGCGCTAACCGCGAATAATTTTTTTGTATGTATTTTGGATCGCTAAACTCAAAAATTTCATTAAAACGACATTTCGCGAATATATTTTTGTTTAATTATTTTTTTAGCGTTTTTTGGAGGTATTTTTACTATTTTGCTTATATCTTAAGTTCTGTTTATCTGATCTTCTCGCAATAAAAACCAAACTAAAGACAATCAAATTTCCAACAAATCCTACATGCATAATTTTCTCGTCAGTTCAAAGCTTTACGCGCAAATAATTTTTTTTGGCGTTATTTGAAGGTATTTTGACTATTTTTCTTATATCTTGAGTTCTGTTTATCTGATCCTTCCGAAATAAGAACCAGATTAAAGACAATAAAATTTCCAACAAATCCTACATTCATCATTTTTCCATCTGTTCAAAGCTTTCCGTTCACTAGGCAAACATATGACTAAAATAAGTTTTTTGATTAACAAATCATTTAAAAAAAAGTTTAAGAAATAGAAATCTTTTCAATTAATTACGTATTTTTATTTATCTGCAAAGCCTGAACATTAAGAAATATAATAAAGTTGATTTGATGAAAATTTATAGGTTTACTCCGAAGTTATCACAAATTATATGAATATACATGATAAAATACAAAAACAAATTGGTAATTTTTTACGATTTCTGTTTTTAAAATTTTTAAAAATGAGCTTTGTTAATAAAAAAATAGTTTTTCCTTGTTTGCCTATTGCGCGTAAAGTTATGAACTGATATAAAAATAATGAATGAAGGATTTGTTGGAAATTTGATTGTCTTTAATTTGGTTCTTATTGCGAAAAGATCAGATGAACGGAACTCAAGATATAAGAAAAATAGTCAAAATACCTCCAAATAACGCTAAAAAATTTATTTGCGCGTAAAGCTATGAACTGATGAAAAAATGATGAATGTAGGATTTGTTGGAAATTCTATTATGTTTAGTTTGGTTTTTATTGCGAGAAGATCGGATAAACATAACTTAAGATATAAGCAAAATAGTTAGAATACCTCCAAAAAACGCTAAAAAATTCATTTAACAAAAATGTATTCGCGAAATGTTGTTTTAATGAAATTTTTGAGTTTCGCGATCAAAAATACATATAAAAAAAATTATTCGCGGTTAGTGCGCACAAATTGTTTTTCATTTGTAAACGAGAGTTATTAACAAAAATCAATAAGGCGTTTCATGAAACCGCGTTTACAATTAAACCGCTTATCACCCCAATTTGGGATTTGCATATGTTGTTAAGTACATTTTGGGCTATGTGTGCAAAAAAATAAAGGAAAATTAAAGATACGCATTTTGAGATATTAGCAAATTAAGGACATTTTTTTAATTTTAATATCCTTTTTGCTAAGCACCCTATCCTTTTTCAAAATTTTATTTTAAGTACAGGACATAGCCATTATTTTGCGCTTTATTTCGTGATAATCGGATGATGCGTTCCAAAGATACGATCATTTAAACATTATGTATTTCTCATAAAATTGTCGCAAAATACCAACTTTGAACAGCGATAAAGCGCGAACCATTCACAATTTCGACTAAATAACAAAAACCGAAATTCAATAAAAATCAGAAGAATGGATATGTTAATTTTTGGATAAATTGAACCACCATCGGCTGATTGCCTATGCTATTTTAAATGGAACCAGTCGTAAACTAATAAAGTTAATTACACAATTATTTTAATGTAGATCTTACAAAACAAGATTTACTTTCCATTAAATCACACAACTCTACAAATTCACTTTTCCAGCAATAACAATACATAAACTATATTTATTTTGAATTTCTGATTTAAAATCTGCCTTCCAATTGTTTCTATCGCGTATCGTTTTTCAGAAAATCGCGTTTGAAAATGCAAAACCCCAAATTTAGTACTTTTTTGATTCCACCATTACGTATTTTTACATTGGTGTCAAAAATAGGACTTTATTTTATAAAAAAATAATTCTAAATCGCATTTTAAAATTAAAATAACTCAACAAATTTCTAGCACCTTTTGTTTTTATACCCTCCACTTAGTGATAGAGGGTATATATAAGTTTGTCATTCTGTTTGTAACTCATCGAAATATCGATCTGGGACCCCATAAAGTATATATATTCATGATGCCCGATCGATTTTAAGACATTCTAGCGATGTCCGTCTGTCCGTCTGTCCGTCTGTCCGTCTGTCCGTCTGTCCGTCTGTCCGTCTGTCCGTCTGTCCGTCTGTCCGTCTGTCTGTCTGTCTGTCTGTCTGTGGAAAATGCTCTCGCGGACAAAATATTGCACAGAGATGACTGAAACTTAACATATTTATTGGAAGTTCTCCCGAGAAGTTTTTTTTTACCAACATTTTTTTTCGCGGATTTTTTTTTTTCAAAAAAATTTTTTTTTTCAAAAGTAATTTCCTTTTAAATAAAGTTTTTTGCAATAATCTTTTTGAAATTGTGGGGGGTATCACTACATTCGGCAAGGCCGAATTTAACTTTTTTACTTGTTTGTATTATTTGTGTATTGAAAAAGCAAAATATCTTGAAAAGTGCAATAAAAAAAATTTTTGTTGTTGGGCCGACAAGATATAGCCCTGGATATGTGCATGTTCTTAAAAATATTTTTTTTAAACCAAGTGCATAAGGGTGGGTATAAGATTACTTTTTGTAACTGTGCACCAAAAGGCATTTCAAATCAAAACAAGTTCTAAAAATTTTTAATTTTGCGGAAAAAATTCAATTAATTAAGGAATTGGGTTAGTTTTGTGTTTAAAATATTTTTTTAAAAAAACGTAATACTTCTTCCAAAAATTGAGTTGTGCCTTGTAAGGTTAATTATATATTAATGGTGAACACCCTGATAAAAACCTCACGGCACGTCCCTGGTTACAGACTATAGTTAATGTATGAAGGTATGTTTGAATTTAATAGAGATGGTTCATTTCGTTTGGAATTTAGAGCTGTACTATGTTGTGTATTTAGTACACAAATTCTTATTATGTATTTTTAAAAACGAATACAATACTTTACGTTTTGCCACTAACGATTGTAAATTTGCTAAATACTCTTGACAATAAAACCTGACAAATTCCTGAGTAAGTCTTGCAAAATGACTAAACCAATCAATTCAAAACAAAAAATTTTTCCTCTCATTATAACATACGCTTTCTATAGAAAATTACAAAAATCAGTTGAAAAATACCAAAAAAGTTGTTAGACCTAAACACGCTACAAAGAAGTTTTTGAAATCAGTAGTTTCTAGAAACCATAAAAATACCGTAATTTTTGTTTCAGCTAACATATTTTGATTTTTTTTTGAATGAAGTAATTTTTTAGGTTTAAAGCGTTAAAAATTTACTGTAAACTTGGTTATTTGAATTAAAAATACCAAAAAATAAAAACTTCGGGATATAACGAATCTATCGAGCTTTGCCTGTATGTATTATTACCGCTCATATTCTATTAATAAAAATCTTCATATAGAGCAGTGCTCACCTAATTTGTTTTTATATTCGTTATGCAAAAGGTTTGTGGTTTTCTATTTAAAAAAATATTAAATGAAATTCAAGCGTTTCAAGGGAATGGAGAATTAACGTTTTTCATACTATTCCCAATTCAAAACAAAAAAAAGTGGTGTACTACGTTTGTCATTCTTTTTGGGACAAATTTTTTTAAAAATTCAAACGACATGGTTTTTATTCAATTATATAAGAGCGATCTATAGCGCAGCTATATGCACTTAAATTTAAACGATTTTCAAGTGTTGTGACCGTGAAAATGTTAGAATTTTCTATATATCACAAAATCCACCAGAAAACACGTAAAAAATGCTATTTTCTGACCTTAGGTCTTTCGATTTTCTTTATATTAACGGTATGCATTCTCCATAAAGCTAATAAAACATATCCATTTTCAGTTTTTTTAATTTTAAAAAAATCGCGATTTTTTCGCGAATTTAATTTTCTTCAAAAATTTAAGAAATCAAAAAAGTATGTTAATTTGAAGAGCCATATCTGCTAAAGTATCTATCGGATTTCTACGATTCAAAAAGCATTTGATTCAAACGTTCGTCCTTTTTGATACCAATGCAATAAAAAAAAAGTTTTTCCAAAAAAAGTGCATTTTTGATGCAAATGCAATTTTTTGATGCATTTTTCAAAACTTTCTCCCCCTTCAATTTTTTTGAAACCTGCATAATTCGAAAATATGGCATTTTTTACACAAAATTGAGTACCGTTTTTTTTGTGACGGCGTTTCAAAAAATTTTCGTGATTTTTTTAAAACTACTTATTTGAATTTTTCTATACAAAAAATCAATATAATATTTATTTTGCAATTTTATCAAAAAAGTATGTAACTTTAAAAAGCCATTTCTTCGAAAGTATCTATCGGATTTCTACGCCTCAAAAAGCATTCGATTCAACTGATTATCCGTTTTTATAACAATGCACTAACAAAAAATATTTTTTTAAAAAAATGCATTTTTGATGCAAATGCAATTTTTGGATGCATTTTTTAAAACTTTCTCCCCCTTCAATTTGTCTGAAACCTGCATAAATCGAAAATATAGAATTTTTTACATAAAATTGGGTACATTTTTTTTTGTGACGGCGTTTCACAAAATTTTAGTGATTTTTTTAAAAAATGCTCACGTAGTTTTTCCTTAGACTAAAATTTTTTTTTGTTATTTTATGAATTTTATGAAAAAATTGTATGGAAAAACCAATAAGGTATTTTTAAAAAAATTACAAAATTTTTACGAAACTCCGTCACAAAAAAAGCTGTACGCAATTTTGTGTAAAAAATGCTATATTTTCGATTTATGTAGGTTTAAAAAAAATTGAAGGGGGAGAAAGTTTTAAAAAATGCATCCAAAAAATGCATTTGCATCAAAAATGCACTTTTTTTAAAAATATTTTTTTTTATTACATTAATATAAAGTAAGACTATCGTGTGAATCGAATGCTTTTTGAATTGAAGAAATTCGATAAATACTTCCGAATATATGGCTATTCAAAGTAGCATACTTTTTTGATTTTTTCAATTTTTGAAGAAAATTAAATTCGCGAAAAAATCGCGATTTTTTTTAAATATAAAAAACTGAAAATGGATATGTTTAATTGGCTCTATAGAGAACATGTGTACAAAAAATTAGATAAATTTGAAGACCCTCGGTCAGATTTTATAAAATCTTTGCTGGATTTCATGATATAATAAAGCATCTTAACCCATTTTGTACCAAGATTCAATTTTATTTTTCTTTTCTTTTTCGTAAAAAGGTACTTTTTTGGGTAAATAGCAACCGCTGATCTCAAAAATATTGTCAAAAAAATTTCAATGTGCCGTTATCCCAGAAAAGACTGCATTTCAACTTTTTATGCAATTTTAATATTTGGATTTATTTGCTATTTATTAATTTATTTCATTATTTTCAAAACAAATAGTTTCAAAAAACTTCAAATTACCGGAATTTGATAATTAGTTAAATCTAAAAAAATTAATTGACGTTTCTGTAATCAGTTTTCGTTGACGCCCTATTGTTACTTTGAACTTTTATTTAAGTATTAATTAAAAATTTCTATTTCTATTAATATTTAAATAAATAAAGTACATACATATATATAAAAAAATTAAAATTAATCAAAAAAATTAAAAGCCGAAAATCAAAAAATGAAAAATTTTCGTTTTTGTTTGAAACAATTTCTGTGCTGATTTGAATTGCAATTCATGGACGTATAAATTGCGGTGGAAAAGTTGGGATATTTTTTTTCAATTGCAGAAAGATGAGACTTAACATTCGTAACCATGTGTACTCGAAATTCCACCTTTTTCATATATAAATATTTTTTTGAAAACGGTGGTTTAATTTATAATTAGGTAAGTCGGACATGAACATGAATTAAAATATATTTATTTTATTTCCCGCTCACGTCAAAACTCACTAACATTTCCCTCACAACTATGATGCACCATTTATAGGGAACATAGAATTCAGTTTCACCATCTGTTTTTTTCATAACTTTTATTCCTTTAATGATGAACTTTATTTTGATGTAAATAAAAACAAACAAAATGCAAAAAAAAAAAAATTAAAAAATAAAAAAATATGGGAAAAAATAAGGATTGAAAACTTTTACTCATTTGTATTTTTTTTTTTATATTTTTTTTATAAGTATTTAATAGTTAGTATACATAAAATCAGCTTTTACTTGCAACCATTGTGGTTAATGACATTGCTAAGCTAAACTGGCATTCGTTCTTTCACCAACTATTGAATGGAGGATAAGGCGGGCGGTCGGACGGACGGACGGACAGACAGACTATAGCAGTGATAGACTGGGTTTTCAGTCATAAAATACCAGAACTGTTAGATGCAGCCGTAATATTAAAACAAAACCACTATACAATATGCTGTGGCAAAAGTAAAACAATAAACTTTTATATACATGTATTAAAGTATGTACAAATATATTCCGCCAGACATTGTCATATTCTGTAATCATTATTTTCTGTTTAATGGTGAAATGTATATAGAAGGAGGATACTGTATAATGAATGCACGAGGGTAATTTGAGGTATATTGATTCTAGAAGAATGAGTTTTAAAAGATATCTAGAATAGCAATTTAAAAGGTGTTTAAGATTTTTTCGGGAAAACTATTTGCAAAATTTTTTAAAAATATATTTTTAAAAAATAAATAAAAACTAAAATGGGCCATAAAAACACAATTGCTTAGTTTCACAAAACCGTTTGGTCTTCTGGTAGTAATTCTGTATGTAACGTATCAAGATATTTGTCTAAGACCTCATAGAGCAATGATTACCAACCTTTGATTCTCGCCCCACTGGGGGGCAATTTGAATATTTTAGGGGGGCAACCAGCAAATTTTTAAGATTTTTTTTACTTAAATTAACTAAAAAAAATATTTTTTTTGTTAAAGTAACTTCAATTATTTAGTTAAAAGATGAAAAATTTTACTAAAATCTTTGTTTAATCTAAGATTTGAACAAAAATTTTGCTAAACCACTACAAATTACGAATTTTAAAACAAATTTGTAAAATTCGCAATTTTTTGTTGAATCAGAGTCAAGCTAAGAGCTTATTGCCTTATATGGAACGAACAAATCGTGGGACAAGTTTAAATGGTTTAAAAATTGTAGAATTGAGCAATTTTTGCATAACGTCGTTTTATATTATTTTTTTTTCTTACAGTAACTCAACAATTCTGAAATTTCCGAAAAATATTTTAACATGATAATGTTTTTAGGCTGGTGTCTAATTTTAAAAAAGTTGCAGGACGCCACCTCAGTTTGACTATATAAGCAAACAATTAACGAAAAAGAAAACAAGAATTACTAATTCATTTTCTTAAAACCAAAAACTTTAATAACTTGGGTTTGTAACTTGGATAATAATTCACCTCGTGGCGAATAAACCCGTTTTTCACCAGCTGGTTAATAAAAAGTAACATAATTATTTTTCAAAAAAAAAAAAAATTTTTTTTCAACAAAAATAATTTTTTTTTTTATCAAATTTTTTTTTTTCATCAATTTTTTTTCCATCAATTTTTTTTTCATAATTTTTTTTTTTTTTTCATCAAACTTTTTTTTCATAAAATTTTTTTTTCATCAATTTTTTTGTTTTCATCAATTTTTTTTTATATATTTTTTTTTTCAATTTTTTTTCCATCAAATTTTTTTTATCTATCAAATTTTTTTTTCATCAATTTTTTTTCTTCAAACTTTTTTTTTTCATCAATTTTTTTTTTTTTTTCATAAAATTTTTTTTCATCAATTTTTTTTATCAATTTTTTTTATTATCAATTTTTTTCTCATCAAAAAATTTTTTTTTCATATTTTTTTTCAGCAATTTTTTTTTACTTCAAAAAATTTTTCTGTTGATCAAAAAAATTCATCAAAAACTTTTTTTCATCAAAAACTTTTTTTCATCAAAATTTTTTTTCACCAAAAATTTTGGGTTCATTAATTTTTTTTCTTCAAACATTTTTTTTTATCATTTTTTTATACCCTCCACTCTAGTGATAGAGGGTATATATAAGTTTGTCATTCCGTTTGTAACACCTCGAAATATTGGTCTAGGACCCCATAAAGTATATATATTCATGATCCTCGATCGATTCTAAGACGATCTAGCGATGTCCGTCCGTCCGTCCGTCCGTCCGTCCGTCCGTCCGTCCGTCTGTCCGTCTGTCTGTCTGTCTGTCTGTCTGTTGAAAACACGCTAACTTTTGAAAGACTTTACGGAGGATCCTGAAGTTTGGCATACATGTTGGGCATTTACCTGGTCAGGTTGGTATTGCAATCCAGCGAAATCGGTCCAGTGGTTCAAAAGTTATAAGCAAATGAGTGAATTTCGGCAAGGGTTTTTCTGGAATTTAAGAGATAAAACACACGGTAACTTTCGAACGGCAATTCTGAGGGTGCTGAAGTAAGGCATATATATTTGCCGTTCCTTTTGGCTGATCCGTATTGAATTTCAGTCAAATCGGTCCAGTGGTTCAAAAGTTATTAGCAAAACCGTAAATTTCAGATTCGCCTCACCTTAAACTCACGTGTTGAAAACCCGTTAAACATGTTTTAAAAACATTGGTAAGTCACAAAAATATTTTACAACGCATTTTTGTCACTCAAAAATATTTTTACACTAAAAGAAAAAAAAATTACACTCGAAAAAAATTTTACACTCAAAAAAAATTTTACACTCAAAAAAAAATTTAGTAATTTTTTTTTTTTTTTTTTCAAAAAAAAAAAAAGTTTTTTTACACAAAATAAAATATTTCTAATCAAAAATGTTATTTTTTTTCACTCTAGAAAATTTACTATAACTTAAAAAGGGCATTGTGGAGGGTATTCATAGATTCGGCCAAGTCGAATTTAACTTTTCTACTTGTTTTTTTTTCATTTTTGTTCATCAATTTTTTTTCATCAAACTTTTTTATCAAATTTTTTATTATCAATTTTTTTCTCATCAAAAAATTTTTTTTTCATATTTTTTTTCAGCAATTTTTTTTTTTACTTCAAAAAATTTTTCTGTTCATCAAAAAAATTCATCAAAAACTTTTTTTCATCAAAAACTTTTTTTCATCAAAATTTTTTTTCACCAAAAATTTTGGGTTCATTTAATTTTTTTTAACACAATTTTGTTTTTCGTGAAAAAAATCATTTTTTTTGCCAAAACTACTTTTTCACCAAGTCTAAGCTTTTCGCATACAAATTTTCTATTTGTTCATCAAATGTACATAAAACATAAGTGAGAGTGTTATAGTGCATTCACATTGGCGTCGAAACCCCGTTTAACGAGGTTTCGAGCCAAACCTCATTTGAAAATACGTATTTTCCCACACAAATTGAAACCTTTTTGTATCGAGGTTTCAACGAATGTACGATCGAAACCTTTTAAATTTCATAGTTCTCCTCTTTTTTGCAACTGTTATAATACAAGAAAATAAATTAAAGAAAGTGTCAAAAATAAAAAAATTAAAAATATTTAAATATTTGAATAAAAACCAACAATAAACAAAAGATTTTAATAAATTATTTTAAAATATCCCGTAAATTAATTTATTGTGTGTGTTTTAAGCCGGTATAGTCGCGAATTTTGTTCGGTAAATTTTTAAAACGTGATAAGTGTCAAATTTTTCGGGTGTGAACGGCTGAGTTTTGAAAATGAAAATACGTATTTTCAACGAGGTTTCAAAGTCAGTCTGAATGTCCCAGCAAAACTTAGATTACCAAATAAGGTATAAAATAAGGTATAGGATCTCTTATTTTATACATTGCAGCATTGATGATTTTAACAGGCGATGAGACTCAAAGTAATGCATCCACATTATCACAAAGAATACCAGTAAGGTATAAAATAAGTCATAAATTTATAACGAAGAATACGAGTAAGGTGTAAAATATATGATATTTTATAGGTTACGAGAAATGAAATAATATAGCATACCAGAAGATAATATATAAGGTGTTACGAGTAGCGAAAAAGTAATATTGTATTAAATTTACTCACGTAATTGTAAGTGAGTGTAAATAGATAAAATATGCTCGTGAGTGTGTGTCGTTAGAAATTTCCTGTCGTGAGCCCATCTCTAGTTTAAACTTATGCATTTTTTTATGTTATTGTAATGCATTATGCATCCAATTATAAATAATACATTATTTCAAACATTCAAATAATACATAATGTAACCAAATATAAGTCATCCATGAATTAATGTTTAGAAATAATAAATATGAAATAAATTTTTTTCAATAATCATGCATTACGTAGCAAATTATTAGTAATGCATTATTTTTCACTTAAAAATTATATGTTGTGGAACAAATGTTTGGTAAGACATCCTAAAATAATGCTACAAATAAGGTATATACATTACCTGGTAATGTGTTATATAATCACCACCCATTACCAAAGTTTTGCTGGGGTACTATTATATTCTTTGGTGCCGAATCTTTTATGCGCTTCAAAATGTAAAAACACTTTTTTGCACTCACTTACGAAATGTACAGCTATTTTGGTTTTTTAATGGGGTCCTCGACTGATATTTCAATTCGTTTTGCATGGAATAGCAAAGTAATATAACATTATTTTTTCTAAAAAAATCTTTGCTTTGGCAAGTACACCCAAATATTCCGCAAAACATTATCATGATTTAATGTTTTGGGCAAGAGTTCAAAATTCGCAGGCATTTTTTTCGGTAAGCTATCAAAGTTAGCAAATTATTGAAGTCTTTGAAAAAAGTAAAAAAATTTGAATTTTTTACAATTCAAGCGATTACTAGCAGTATTAAATCTTTTAAAAGAAAATCTTTTATAAAGGGACCTTTAACACCTGGTATTAAACTTATTTGTAAATTTTTTTTGTTTGTAAAAATTGTGTCAGCTTCTATTTAATAGAAAAAAAGTCCAGACAATGCACGGCCCTTTTGTTTATTCCCATTTTTGTGTAAAAAGTCTGGGTACCATTAATAAACAAGACCATTATATGTGTGTTTACACCATCCAACTACAGTATGGGCGTATATTCACTTTGTCATTCCGTATTTAACGCATTCCGTATTTAACGTATTTAACGAAATATGGGTCTAGGACCCCATAAAGTGTATATTATTGATCACTAGGGATGAGATTTCCATGCAAATGCATGTTTTTTGTCGATAGTCTAAAAACGATTTTGACCAATTATCTTTCCGAATCAAGAAATTTGCTTTAAAATGGCATCGATTTGTTTTTGCATATTTTTGCATATTTTGGGTTAAATGCATATTTTTGCATATTTTGGTTTTAAGTGCATATATTGTGCATATTTCCATCTTTTAAGTGCATATTTTTGCATATTTTGATATAAATTACCAAAAACACAAATTGAAATTTATTTGTTTCAAAACCTATTTTAAATTTTAAAAATTTATTATGAAAATAAGAAAAAATATTTTTTTCTTTTTAATTTTTTTATAGATTGTCCTAAATTCTAAAAAAAACACCTGCTTATATAAAGTTTTAAATGTTGCTATTTAAGCCCGGTGTTATTTTTTGCTTTTTTAAGAAGTTTTTCGAATGAAAACAAGACTTTTATTGCACACATTTTATTTTTAAGTGCATATTTTTAGGGTTTTTAGTGCATATTTTGAATTTTTTAGTGCATATTTTAAGCGCATATTTCCGATTTTTTAGTGCATGAAAATCTCATCCCTATTGATCACTAATCGATTCTAAGACATTTTGTGACTGACCGTGAGTCCGCCCGTCCGTCTGTTTTGGACACACCATGAAGTACAAACAACAAGAGCTAGAATCCTGAAGTTTGTCACAAATATGTAAAATGGTCATCGGCTTGTAAAGTTCTTAAACAAGCAAAATCGGTCGAGGGGGGAAAAAGTTCCCAAACTAAGTATTTTATATAATTTTTTTTTAATTTTTTTTCTAAAACGCTGTGTTTTTATTTATTTATGTTAATTCGTTCATAAAAACTATAATATTCCCTTAAATCACTTTTTTCAGACAAATTTGTACATTTATGAGAATTTGTGAAAAACAAAAATTGGATTTTAAATAAAATTTATAATAATATATGGGCAATTCCATCATGTCGAACGTGACCGTTGCACACATTAAAGTTGAAAAAAAAGTCAAAATAAAAAGATTTTTTTTCTTGACAAAAGGGGAAACTTATAGCTCTTAACTAGTTCTATAATTGTTGCTCAGGTTGATTTTGAAAATTGTTTCAAGCTTCCAAATAATCGCCAAAAAGACAACCATTTGCACGGGACAAAAAACAGAAGTCGTTTTCGCGACTCTCAATCAAAACTTTGATTTCAGCGAAACCTGAGGCAATATCACAATGCGACTAATTTTGAAATGTTGGCTTATAATGTCTCTTAAAAGTTGTAAAATTTTACCTCAAAATTATTTCTACTTTTTTTTTAATTTAACTTTAATTACTGTCGCACGGGACATGTCGCACGGGACCGTTTTTTCCCTCATCATATTTATGTTTTTTTGTTGTTCTTTTTTAACAAATTATAAATAAATAAGCTTAGAAAGCCTGGCATATATATTTTTCGTTCCCCTAGTCTGGTTCGAATTGAATTTCAGCCAAATCGGTTCAGTGGTTCAAAAGTTATTAGCAAAACCGAGAATTTCAGATTAGTTTCACCTTAAATTCACGTGTTGAAAACCCGTTAAACATGTTTTTAAAATATTGGTAAGTCACAAAACTATTTTACAACGTATTTTTGTCACTAAAAAATTTTGTTACAAAAAAGTACACTCAAAAAAGTTTTACACTCAAAAAAAATTTTACACTCAAAAAAAAATTTAGTAAATAATTTTTTTTTTCATAAATTACTTAAAAAAAAAATTTTACATAACATTAAATATTTTTAATCCAAAATGTTATTTACTTTCACTTAAAAAGGGCATTGTGGAGGGTATTCATAGATTCGCCTAGTCGAATTTAACTTTTCAACTTGTTTAATTTATTGTCTTGTAATTTCATCTTCCTTCAACTTTTCTCTCCTCCGTTTGCATCTCTCTTTATTTTTTTCGCCGTTTATACTCATCTATATTTAAATAATTTAAAAGAATGTATTAAAATAAGAAAATCATTTATTTAAGAAAAAAATATTTTTTCAAAATTTTAAAATCCACACTTACCATGTCGCACGTGACCAACTTTGTATAAGAACCAAGATCACAGATTTTATTATTTTTTAATTATTTTTTTTTTTATTTTAATTGTAATAACAGTCTGTGTTTGTTCTCAATATTTGATGAACTTTTGTCATGTTCACTTGGCGCACTAATTACAAATGCTGTTTTTCAATGTCGCACGGGACATCGAAATATGTGATAAAGCATAGCAAAAACTAACCGTTATTTTTTGAATTGCATAGTTTGCTATGCATTTTTTGTAGCTCTTTGTATCTCCAGAAAGATTTTTTAAAAGCAAAAGTCAATATTTAATGCTTCTCTTTAAGAACTTTTAACAAAACAAAAGGTGCAATAGAAATGTCCCAATGAGAAAAAATTGGCTTGCTCGACTTTACATTCGAATATCTCGAAATGGGGTACGAATAAATGTAAAATTTGTTCACATTAGTTAAATTTAATTGTTTTCCTATGAAAATATGTTAAAACAAATTCGTTTGAAGAACTTTTGGTTTTTTGGTCTTGGTAGACCTTTCGGTGGAAGTGCCCATATATATTCGATTAGAGGCCAAAATAGCTAGAATAAACTCTAATCGAATATATATACATTAGGTTGCACCAACAAAACGAAGTTGTTAGATATTGACCGGGTCCCCCCCCTAGAAATGTGTATTTGGGGGTAAAAACATGTCTCACAAAATTTTAGGAAAATCGGATATGAGTAAGACCTGCCGCATCGGCCCTGAAGTATGTAAATCGAATTACAAGAGGAAAATATGATTTTTTATCCATTTTCTCAATTTTTTCTATAGATTGAGTTAAGTTTGAATTCAAATGGTTACAGAATTGTGATTTGGAATAAAATGTCTATCGAATAAGGTATTAAAAACTAAAATCGGTTGAAAATCAGCCAAGTTATTACAACTTCCCCAGGCAACTAATGTGTGTCAGACCATTTAAGTAATCAAGGGATTCGAGCCCCATTTTTAAATTTTTTTAAATTATCTACTGTAACAAAATTTTTTTATTCTTCAAGTCCCAATGTACTAAGAAGATAAATATTTTGCATATTGCGTTTTGCTAACTTGTTTTAAATAATTGCTAAAGTTTTCTGAATTTTTCAACACTATTTTCAAATCTCCAATTTTAAACTTTAATTTTTTTTGTTAAAGAAATTTTAAAAAATCGACTATTGGAGTTTAAGGATTTGTTAAGCACATATCAAGGAATAAAAACCCCGAAAATTGTAGGATTTGCTGTTTTCATTTGGCTATTACAGTTATGTAATTTCAGCGGATTTCGGGAAAGTAGTGATTTTTGGCACTTTTTTTAGCTTTTATTTATTTTTTTTGTTTTTTTTTACAATTTTCATATGTCTTGGACCGAATTATATCAACACGAGATAGAATACTTCAATTCGCAAATTTAGGGCAAAATTGAGAAATTAAAAATTGCACCAACTAAAGGTCAAAAGTCAAATTTTAGAAGATTTTGAATTTTTAAACATTAACAGATTTTCTGAGTGGAAATATATGAAACTACTTGATGCCATTTTAAAAGGTCTTAGCATATGTCTTTTTATTTAAATTCAGAATATTAACCCTTTGGTGCTGGTGGGGCCTATTCGACCCTTTGAACAAAATACACTTACATTATCGCAATTAAATGAAAAAAATATAGGCCCCAACAGCACTTAAGGGTTAAATTTCTAAATTTTAATTATTTGCCATATAGTTTAGACCAATTAAAATAATATCAAGTAGATTCAGCAAAATCCACCCAGCAAATCTGTAAATGTTTAAAAATTCAAAATTTTCTATAGTTTTACCTTTGACCCTTAAAAAAAAAGGGCCCAATTTGAGGAAAAAGTCAAAAAGTTTAAGATTTTTAAGAAAAAAAATCGTTTTTTTTTTTTTATTTTTTTTATAATTTTTTTTGGAAAGACTGAAGAAATAGCTATCTAATCTTTTTAGGGCACATTTTGTTAAAAATAATAGGTAAGAAGTTACATGGATGAGAATAAACACCTCTTTGGCCAAAATGTCAAATTTCGACCACCTCTAACTCAGAGAGTCCTTAAATTGTATTAAAAAGATCTTATTTTTGAAAATTTTCAATTGATATTGAATTGATTTCACTAAGAATGACCCCAATATTAAAAAAAATCATTTATCTTGTGATACTAAAATTGATTTGCATTTTTTCGAAAAAAATACACCCCTACCTTAATTTAAGTTAGGCTCAAAAACTTTAACAACAACCCACTTAATATAGTTGATATGAATAATATGGCTGCTGGTGTGTCTGTATGTCAATCATTAGTGTTGATATATGGCCAAGTATGAATATGATTACCAGACATTTGTATAAACGAGCACATACACATACACACATATATATGAAATATATAGCATACAATACATACATACGAAGGATATTGTTTTATATACACAAAGGATATAATAATTAAATTCGTTTCATTTTTTTCTCTCTCTGTTGTTGCTTCTTTATTTTCCATTAGCCATTGTATTTAATTGTAAACAAATATACAAATAAATTCTTTTGTTATAGTTTTTTATTATTTTTTTTTTATTTTATTTTTTGTCATTATTTTCATGGCAAAGAAAGAAAACAGAAAAACTAAATACAGCTGACTAATGATTCCATCAATGTAACTCTGCAAACGTGTTGTACGTGTATGGTGATAATGAAGCCATATTAACATTGAAAAGTATCATATGGTTAAAGTAAAAAAAAAAATTGTCAGAAACAAAAAAACACAAAAGGGAGTGTTAAACATCGATTTCTAAACATTTTTAATATACTCTGTTGCTATACACACATACGTATTTAAAAAATGCATTAAATGAGGCAAAAAAGGGATCATCCTAAGTCAAGAATCAATAAGTCAAATGATATGTAGTTCCCAGCAAAAACTAGATAATGAGTACTTATTCCCAATTGGATTACCCGGTAATGAGTAGTAATTACGCTCTGCATTACTTTATACCTCCAAAAAAGGCCTTACTTTTAACAAGGCGTGGATGCACCTCTTTGGTTTGGGGGGGGGGGGGGGTTGAGTTTTTTACTAAATTTCTTTTTTTGCATGGAACCTCAGTTCGGATTTGAATCATAAGTTAAGGTTTTCTTAGTGTGTACCATCGTTTATTTTGATTTTTTCTATAGAAACATTTCAAAATTTTAAAAAAGTTTTAAATTTTACAAAATTTTTCCACAAGACATTCTCAGGTTCTATTGCATATTTTTGTCAGCAAAAGACTTAGATTTCATGGAAAATGTATCTTATTTCAGACTTAATTATTCAAAAGAAGTTTTCTGATTTTGAAATTTTTCTAAGTCATTTGCTTGAAGAGAAATTTTTTGGTTCTGAAACATTATCCCAATTGAAAAACTCTTAGGTTCTGAGGTATTTTGCTTAAGAAAAGATTTTAGAATTTATAAAATTGTTAGTAAAGAAAATTTTTCAGATTCTGGTACACTTTCATGTAGAAAATTCTAAGATACTATCAAGGGAAGTATCTCAATCCTTATGAACCGATTTAACTGAAACTTAAAATATATATAACAGAGACGATTTTAAGGTTGGGGTGTCTCGGCTTATCGGCCATATCAGTGTTTAAAAATTTCATTGTCCCCTTATGTAACAATGTGGGCCTCCGGGATATTTTGTATTCATTTGGATATCGTAGGTCTTTGTCTTCATATAAATACCACCAAAAATTTACACATTTTTATGAAAAAAGTATTTAACGAAGCCGTTGGATAGGCATTAAAAAAACCTTTGTTCTCATATATAAACATCATATAGTTTCTTTGAGTGAAATGGCTGAAAATTCTAAAAATCGTTTTTTCGCCATTTTTTTACCCATGTTTTGAAACCCTAAATCCCTGATATAACCGATATGCCGAGACACCCAACCTTAGAGTTGTCTTCTTTATATATATTTTAAGTTTCATGCAAATCGGTTCATAAGGGTTGAGATACTTCCCTTGTAAGGTTCAAAATCATTTTTCCTATTGAAAAATTTTGAGATTCATGGATATTTTCCTAAAAAAATGGTCACATAATTTTCATTTGTCTCCCAGCAAAACTTAGATTACCAAATAAGGTATAAAATAAGGTATAGGATCTCTTATTTTATACATTGCAGCATTGATGATTTTAACAGGCGATGAGACTCAAAGTAATGCATCCACATTATCACAAATAATACAAGTAAGGTATAAAATAAGTCATAAATTTATAACGAAGAATACGAGTAAGGTGTAAAATATATGATATTTTATAGGTTACGAGAAATGAAATAATATAGCATACCAGAAGATAATATATAAGGTGTTACGAGTAGTGAAAAAGTAATTTTGTATTAAATTTACTCACGTGATTGTAAGTGAGTGTAAGTAGATAAAATATGCTCGTGAGTGTGTGTCGTTAGAAATTTCCTGTCGTGAGCCCATCTCTAGTTTAAACTTATGCATTTTTTTATAAAATAATTATTTTTTATGTTATTGTAATGCATTATGTATTCAATTATAAATAATGCATTATTTCAAACTTTGAAATAATACATAACGTAACCAAATATAAGTCATACATGATTTAATGTTTAGAAATAACAAATATGAAATACATTTTTCCAAATAATCATGCATTACGTAGCAAATTATTAGTAATGCATTATTTTTCACTTGAAAATAATACGTTGTGGAACAAATGATTGGTAAGACACCATAAAATAATGCTACAAATAAGTTATATACATTACCTGGTAATGTGTTATATAATAACTACCCATTACCAAAGTTTTGCTGGGTTTTCTTTTACCAATCTTCTTCACAGTTTTTTTTTCCAAAAAAAAAAAAAAATATCAGATTTTTTCTTTTCAAAATTTCTAAAATTTTTATATAAAAATTCTTAGATTTTTCCTAAAATGTTGTAAGAAAACTTCGCAAATTATTCCTATAGAAAAAAAAAATTCTCAAATTTTTCCTATGAAAAATGTAAAAATTTTTTGTTTAACCCTGCTGTTAGGTTAAGCCCATTTGGTCCAATTTTTGGATTGTTTCCTTTGTAACTTTTGAACGGTGATATATACTGGCTTAGATTTTTTGCTCATGGGGTCTTTTTACAAAACAATGTAATTTACAAAAAATCTAGGTTCTGACTTAAACCAGGACTGAGAAAAATATATAGTTACGTATCTTAGGTTAAGGGACCATTTGGTCCATAGTATATTTTCTCCTGCGATTTCGATAGCCGGAGCCCATGAAACGTCGATTTTAGAAAATAGGATGCACGCATTTAAAGCGGGTATTCAAGCAACACTTTTAAAATGGTGACGGCCATGTAATGCATTACCATGTAATGCATAGCAAAAAAAAAACAAAAATTTGCATTTTTTCCCCTATCTCTTACCATAGGCATAACTTTTTTGTATTTTTCACGCATTATGTAAGACTCATGCGCTACTTTGAGTCTTATTCCAAACAAAAATCATTAATCCAGTATAGAATAAGACAACCTTACAATACCCTATACTTGATTGTTTCTTTTTGTTTGGGATGTCACTCAAAGTAATGCATGAGTTTTACATAATGCATGAAAAATAAATATAGTGAATGCCTATGGTAAGCGGTAGGCGAAAATTAATACACATTTTTTAATTTTTATTGGGCTATGCATTACATGGTAATGCATAACATAACCGTTACCATGTTTAAGGTTTTGCTGGGATATCAAGTATGTTTGCAAATATAACGTTAGGCCATCGATTTATAGCGCGTTTCGTGCTGTAGGAACCAACCATTTGATCAGCAATATCCACGCCACCTAAATGAAATGAATCATTAGAAATTATAGGAAAAAACAAAACTAACATATGTACCTTTTGTTGAATTGTAATACAAAACAATCTCTAAAGTAAAGAATATGAAAAAAGGGTATCCTTCAACAAATGTTTACATTAGCTGTGTTGAGTAGAGATGGGTGCTGGTCACGTGATTTGCGTGGTTCTCGTGAATCACGCGTGACTCACGCTCGAGCGAAAGTCTAGTTTATTACGAGAAGCATGCTTGAGTGAGTGTGATTCCAAAACTTTTATGTGTGAGTGATCAGAAATCGAACCTAATTTTTGCGTGAGTGCCATTTTTCTTGCGTGATTCAATATAATTTTTTTGTATTGTTTTCAGTTTTATTTATAGTTTTATTTTTATTTTTCGTTTAGCAATCAGTTAAAATTCAAATTAACGGTCTGCTAATAAGTATATGATTTCTTTTTTTTTAATTTCCTTAAAATTGTGTATTTGTAAGTGAATATTGCGTGAATTGGGGTGAGCGTAATTATGAGTCACGTGAGTCACGCATGATCGTAACTTATTTTAGTTTTACTGACGTGAGCGTGAGCGTGAGTAAAGAAAAAAATCGAGTGAGTGATTCATGAGCGATTAAAACATTTCTTGCGTGAGCGTGACCCAAAATTCACTCACGCACCCATCTCTAACGTTGAGTTAAGCTTAAAATAATCGTATTTAGGTAGAAATGATCCAAAATATATACAAATATAATATTAAATTGTTATTTTGTTTGAATATTAAGTATGGACCAAATGGTCCACTAACCTAACATCCGTAAGTTTTTTCTAACCTAACAGCAGGGTTAAAAAAATTTTGAAATTTTTTGTCTATGAAAATTCCCAAATTTTTCCCTTTAGAAAAATTCTCGTATTTTTTCTAAAAAAAAAAATTCATAGAAATAATTTCTATTAAAAAAAATTTCTCCCACATAAAAATTATAATTTTTTTGTACAAAAATTCTAAGGTTTCTCCTATAGAAAAATTCGTCAATCATTCCTAAGATTTTTTTTTTTAATTTTTCTTTTGAAAAATTCTCAAATTTTGTCATATAAAAAAACTGCAACATTTCGAGACATTTTTCCTAAAGAAAAATTTTAAGATTCTTAGACATTTTTGATAGAAAAAAATTCTCAGATTGTTGCCTTTTCACTTTCCGTTTTAACATCATAATCTTTTTAGGCTGGTGTCTAATTTTAAAAAAGTTGCAGGACGCCACCTCAGTTTAACTATATAGGCTCACAATTAACGAAAAAGAAAACAAGAATTACTATTTTCATTTTCTTAAAACCAAAAATTTTAATAACTTGGGTTTGCAACTTGGATAATAATTCACCTCGTGGTGAATAAACCCGTTTTTCACCAGCTGATGAATAAAAGGTAACATAATTATTTTTCAACAAAATTTTTTTTTTTTTTCATCAATTTTTTTTCATCGAATTTTTTTTTTCATCAACATTTTTTTTTTCATCAAATTTTTTTTTTCCATCAAATTTCTTTTTCCATCAACTTTTTGTTTTTGTCATCAAATTTTTTTTTCATCAAACTTTTTTTTCACCAAATTTTTTTTTTCATAAAAATTTTTTTTTTCATCAAACTTTTTATTTTTCATCATATTTTTTTATAATTTTTTTTTCTTTTTTATCAAAATTTTTTTTCATAAAATTTTTTTTTCATCAATTTTTTTTTTCATCAATTTTTTTTGTCATTATATTTTTTTATCAAAATTTTTTTTTCATAAATTTTTTTTTTTTATCAAATTTTTTTTTTCATCAATTTATTTTTTCATAATTTTTTTTATCATGTTTTGTTCATCAATTTGTTTTCATCAAATTTTTTTATAAAATTTTTTATTATCAATTTTTTTCTCACCAAAAATTTTTTTTTTTCACATTTTTTTTCATCGATTTTTTTTTGCATCAAAAAATTTTTCATTTCATCAAAAAAATTCATCAAAAACTTTTGTCATCAAAATTTTTTTTCACCAAAAATTTTAGGTTCATTGAATTTTTTTTAGCATAATATTGTTTTTCGTGAAAAAAAATATTTTTTTTACCAAAACTACTTTTTCACCATGCCTAAGCTTTTCGCATTAAAATTTTCCATTTTTTTTATCAAATGTACATAAAACAAGTGAGAGTGGGATATTCTTTGGTGCCGAATCTTTTATACTCTCCAAAATGTAAAAACACTTTTTTGCACTTATTTTTGCACTCACTTACGAAATGTACAGCTCTTTTGGTTTTTTAATGGGGTCCTCGACTGATATTTCAATTCGTTTTGCATCGTATAGCAAAGTAATATAACATTATTTTTTCTAAAAAAACTTTGCATTGGCAAGTACACCCAAATCTTCGGCAAAACATTATCATGATTTAATGTTTTGGGCAAGAGTACAAAATTCGCAGGCATTTTAAATTTGAAATTCAAATTTAGTTGCTGAAAATTTAAGTAGCTTGTGGCACAAAGGGTAGCGTGCTGGGCTATCAGCCAGAAATTATGAGTTCGATTCTCTTCAGGTTCGAAGTTTTTTTAAAATTATTTGTAAAAAAATAAATAAAAATGAATGTAAATTTCCGTTTTTTTAACCGATTTTACAGTAAAATTTTGTCAGTAATTTTTTACGGATTTTTAAGATATTTTTACGGATTTCAACAGTTATTAATTAAGTTTTAAAAATAACTGAGAAATGTTTTAGTTTTAAACGAAATGTAAGTAGTCCGTTCTTTAAATAAAGTTTCAGTTGTTTCAAACGAATTTTCTGTTGAATTTACTTACATAATATTTTAAGTGTAGCCCTCGATCGCGAAAAAACAGCTAAATCGATTCTCTTGATATTTTAACTTTAGATACTGCAAACCAATTGCGTATATAGGTCATTTAAGATCATAACTGGAAAATGGACCAAAAATTGGCACACTCCTTTGTACTATATTAAATGTTATGTAGCCTGTTTCGCAATCACGCAAAAACGTACCAAAACATATGAAAAAGTTGAGGGGGGTCGTGTCCGAAAATGTATGATTTGGCATGGAATGTGCCACATACATATGTTTTTCTCCAAAAAAAATTTACAAAATATTTTTTTCCATTTTTTTTATTTTAAAAAAGTTTTATTGGTATCCTAGCAATAAGAATTAAAACCATTCCTTAAAAAAGGTCCTTAAAGTACCATTTCTCGAATGGCTCCACCTAAGGAACGATTTTTAAATGATCCCCTTCCAAATACAATTCGAGATCATCAGCTGATGATTCTAGCAAACGAAACACTTGTTCTTCATTTATTTTGGTTTTTGAAAATCCAAATAAACATGTAAAACATTGTCACATTTGATATAAAATAGCAAAACCACTTAAGTGCTAAACAGCAAAAGACGAAAATAAGAGGGATAAAATAACAAAACGACAAAATTTACAAAAAAAAAAAAATATAATATAAATTATGCAAACACATGTGGTGCTTCTCCAAAACACAGCAATACAAATTGTACATTCGTTCAGAAAAACATTTAAATATAAGCAGTATTCATACATTTATATCTATGACAACTGCAATAGCGCCACTTTCAAAGAATGACTCAAATAAGACCCAAGTGAATGAAATGAAACTGTGTACAATACAACAAGTAAGACAGAATTTATTTGTCCAATATGATACATAAAAGGGACTTTTCTGATTTTAGAACACATTAAAAAAAAGTTTACACTTAAAAGTATATGAAAAACTACTCCTTACCGGCTGCATTTACACAAAATTTGGAAACCAAATTTGGAAACTTCTTTATAGTCCTTGCCTAATAAATGAAAAATGTTACTCAAAAAATTTTCACACAATTTTTTTTATTTATTTTTAAATTTTGTTAAAAAAATTTATTCTGGAAAAAAAGGGTTGAAAAAACTTTCCGTAAAAAATTTTTTTGGTGAATAAAAACATTTTTTTTTTAATGTTTGGTCTGAAATACGGTGGCTCGCAGCTTATTTCGTGTGAAAGATATAAGTTAGCAATCCATTCAAGACAAAGTTAACCAAAATAGACCTAATTATTATCAAATAAGTATTTTTGTAAAAAGTCATATGTATGTAATTAATCAAGCTTTAATTAAAGCTTAATAACGTTCACATTGTCTAAATATTAAATGTGCTACGAGGGTCGAAATGGAAGTTGAAATTATTGAAAGAACTTTTTTAGAAAATTTCTTTAAAATATTTCTAGGTCGATTTTATCCAAGCTCAAACATAAAAAATTTAACAAATAGTCCAATAGCTAATATTCATGTATTACATAATTTTTCCAAAGACCCAAACAATATCCAAAATTTTTAAAACACAGTAGAAGAAATCCGAATTTTTTGACCTCCAATTCTTTTGACCACCAATTTTTGTTAGGTTAGGTTAGGTTAGGTTGTAAGTGGCTGCTGACGTTTTACGTCAACACACGTAGACTCTGAGGTCCATTGTGATACCACGGGATCGTAATAGGTTTCCCTACTAGTCCCTGTCGTTAAACCAGTTTGAGCTTCTTATGAAACTCCTTAGATGTTGAATTTTGACATCCGACAAATCTGAAAGATCGTACAGCTCCCTAGATCCCAGTGAAGCAAGTCGCTGACCAGAAAGTGCCGGGCAATGGCAAATAAAGTGTTCGATAGTTTCCAACTCCTCTTCATCCATGCAACTTCGGCAAAAGTCATTCGACGGCACATTTAACCGCTTTGCGTGCTTCCCTATAAGACAGTGTCCGGTAATTATAGAAACCACCGTTGAAATCTCTCCTCTTGGAAGCGATATCAGCTCACTTGTGCGCCCCTGATTAAGAGAAGGCCATATCAGTCGTGTTGTCTCACACGTCCATCCATTTGCCCATCTTTGATTAGTCTCCGTCGCAGAACAAAGCCGTAGGTTTTGCTTGCAAGTTTCTAGAGGCATACCAACACATTCCAATTCTGTTGGAACCTGTAAGGTAGTTCCTAGTCTTGCAAGCTCATCGGCTTTGCAATTCCCTGGAATGTCTCTGTGCCCTGGGACCCATATGAGTCGTATGTTAAACTGCTTGGCCATCTCATTTAAAGACGTGCGGCAGTTAAGGGCAGATCTTGTTTTCAGAAACATTGAATCCAGGGACTTGACCGCGGCTTGACTGTCAGTATAGATGTTGACTGCGGTTGTAGACAAGACATTGCAGCTCAACCAGTCAGCCACTTCCTTTATTGCCAGCATCCCTGCCTGGTAGACACTGCAATGATCTGGCAATCTACGAGCCAGGCTCAATCCAAGCTCTTCCGAATAGACCCCAAAGCCCACTTGTTCGTGCAGCCTCGATCCATCTGTGTAAAAATTTATGGTAGCTCCACTTCCCGGAGTATCCCCCATCCAAGACTCCCTGGATGGTATCATAGTGGTAAAGTGGCGCTCAAAGAGGCTCAAAGAGGGAGCACAATCCACATTTTGTGGTATTGTTATCTTTTTCAAGATCGCGCTATGGCCACAATCGCTGCTCCTCCATTGCAGCGTGCTATTAAGTCGAATTGCCGACGCAGCTGCATACTGCCTACCCAATATGTCCAAGGGTAGCAGGTGAAGGAGGATTTCTAATGCAGCCGTAGGTGTAGTACGAAGAGCACCAGTGATGCACATTGACGCCATTCTCTGTACCTTCGTGATAAAGACACAGTTCGATTTTGTTTCTAAAGCAGGCCACCAGACAATGATTCCATACAGCAAAATTGGACGCACCACTGCTGTATAGATCCAATGAACGACTTGAGGGCTAAAACCCCATCGTTTTCCAATGGCCCTTTTACAGGAATACAAAGCAATCGTTGCTTTTCTCACACGTTCCTCAATATTACGCCTGAAATTCAGCTTCCTATCTAGAAATACTCCAAGATACTTGGCTCCATCTGAGAAGGTGATTTCAGTACCGTCCAGAGAAATAGGATCAAAAGCAGGAATCTTATTTTTCCTTGTAAATAAAACAAGCTCTGTTTTACTAGGATTAACTCCTAGACCACAGTCTCTTGCCCATTTAGACAGATCTTTCAGAGAACCCTGAAGAATGTCCCGCAATGTTGGCAGATGCTTCCCCTTTACCGCTATCGCGACATCGTCAGCATATGCGACAACATGACAACCACGTGCTTCTAGAGATAGTAGCATTGAATTCAGTGCCAGGTTCCAAAGAAGCGGCGAAAGAACACCTCCTTGTGGTGTGCCCCTATTGACAAATCGAGATATGACGGACGCTCCCAATTCAGACGTTATACGTCTACTGGCAAGTAGGCTTTCCACCATTAAAACGATTTCACGCTTTACTCCCAGACCAGACAATGCCAATATTATCGATTCTGGGATGACATTATTAAAAGCCCCCTCAATATCAAGAAAGGCCACCATAGTGTACTCCTTTACCGAAAGCGATCTCTCGATAGTACCAACGAGCTCATGAAGAGCTGTTTCCGTTGATCGTCCCTTGCTGTATGCATGTTGCTTTGTCGAAAGCAACCTCGGGTCAATCACTCTACGCAAATATGAGTCTATCATTCGTTCCATTGTCTTTAACAAAAAAGAAGACAGACTAATTGGTCTGAAATCCTTCGGAGCTGTGTGGGAACTTTTCCCAGCCTTCGGGATAAATACGACTCTGGTATCCCTCCATTTTAAAGGAATGTACGACCAGTTGATGCATGCTGTGTATAGATTATACAGCAACGGGGCTATATAGTCCGACACTTGCTGCAACTCAGCCGGGATTATACCATCAGGTCCCGGGGATTTATAGGGCCTGAAGCTTTTTATCGCCCAGATTAATGTTGGCATATTTATTATTTCCGAAGCAATTTCAGATGCTTGGGCGTCAGAACGTTCCAAAGCTTGAAACGGCGTCATGGAATTGCCCGGAAAATGCGTGTTTAAAAGGAGATCCAGCGACTCTCCACTGGAGGAAGACCACACCCCATTAGGATCTTTTAGGTATCCCAGGGTGCAAGGAGAAGAAGCCAGAACCTTGCGCAGCCTGGATGCCTCAGAAACGTCTTCTATGTTTCCACAGAAGTTTTTCCAAGAATCACATTTTGCATTTCTGATCATCGTTTTATAACTCTTAAGTTGCAGCCTGTATGCAGACCAGTCCTCGTCCGCTCTTGAAAATTTAGCCTTATTAAAGAGCTTTCTGCAGGAATCTCTGCTCGTCTGCAACTCATTTGACCACCAAGGTGGCTTTTTTTTCCCTCTAGGCTTTGCTGAAGGGCAAGACGCATTCAGGCACCTATTACAAACATTTGTTATATGGTCAACCAGACAGTCAATTTGCGCCAAACTATGTGGTTTAGATAAGGGTACTTCATCCAAAAGCAAAGAAAAAGTCTCCCTATATTTCACCCAGTTTGTTCTCCTCAGATTTCTAGAGACTGTCTCAACCGGGGCACGCTCCCTGAGTAAAAACTCAATGTAGCGATGATCTGAGAAAGAATGCTCTTCCAAATCTCTCCAGTCATCAATTCTATCAGACAATGTATCTGATACAAGTGTTACGTCAAGAACCTCTTGCCGCGTACTTGTAACGAAAGTTGGTTCACCACCCTTGTTACAAATATAGAGGTTAGTGCTTAACAAAAACTCCAAAAGTGATTCGCCTCTATCATTTGTGTCTGTACTTCCCCATATCGAATGATGTGCATTAGCATCACAACACACTACTAACTGGTGTCCCCTAGATTCAGACTCCCGAATTAGACCGACAACCTTCTCCGGGGGTATTGACCCCGGATTAGGAAAATACGCAGAGGCGAGCCAAATAGACTTCCCATGAAGCTCTAAGCTAGCCGCTGTAACATCCATATCACTAAAAGTTGATAAAAAGAATATATTTAAGCCATTTTTTGCCAAGATGCAGGCTCTTGGTGAGCCCTCACCTTTGGCAACCACCAACTTAAACCCAGGGGTCTTCAATCCGCAAACCCTGCCACCCCGCACCCAGGGCTCTTGGATAAAAACCAAGTCAACTGCTCCTGTCGTCAGGCGCAGCAAGAGTGCAGCTGAGGCTGCCTTACAGTGATGGAGGTTTATTTGTAGGAACCGCAACATCTTGCTTTTTTTCCACCATCCTTTCCACCACCGTGTTATTGGCTTCATCCTCCGTGTTATCATAGAGGTCGCATTCGTCCCCAGATTCGGTTTCGAATAAGCCAGATATATATCCCATCTGTTCTGAATCGGAGGCAACAGAACTCTCCGAATTCCTCACTGCATGGGCCTCGTCCTGAATGTCACCCATCGTGGCATCGGCTTTATCCTCCATGCCATCACAGAGGTCGCATTCGTTACCAGATTCGGTTTCAAAAATGCCAGATGAATCTCCCATCAGCCTAGAATCGGCCAGCTGAATATCAACCTTTTCCAGATTCTCCTCCCCAGCCGACTCTGCCACTGGCTTGTCTGCGTCCAAAATAGTCTTCTGGTCGCCCTTGTAGACATTGACTCTTATATGAAAAAATCCAAATCTAATAATGCCGTCAGTCCTGGCTAAAAGCGGAAGCGATTCCTCATTAACCAAGACCACTGCTTGACGACGTGCGCCCTCCATCTCACCCAATCTGGCAATTTGCCAATTCTGAGTTTTTGTTAAAAAAGAAAAGATTTAATTGTTAAATAATTTTAGTACACCTAAGTGTACAGTAATGAGATATAAAGATATTTGAATATTTCCTTTGTTTACAAAAAATTGTTGGTCAAAGGAATTGGAGGTCAAAAAATTCGTATTTCTTCGACTGCATTTTAAAAATTTTGATTTTTATTTGGGTCATTGGAAAACTTATTTGATAAATGACTATATACAAGTGGACTATTTTTTAAATTTTTAATGTTAAAGATTCTGAAAAATCGACTAAAAAGTATTTTTAAGAAATTTTCTAAGAAACGTCTTTCAATAATTTTAATTTCCATTTCGACCATCGTAGCACGTTTAATATTTACTCAATCTGCACACCATTAAGCTTAAATTGAAGCTCTATAAATTACCTATACAGAACTTTTAACAAAAATACTCGTTTGATAATGATTAGGTGTATTATTAGAAACTTTGTCTTAAATGGATTGCTAACTGATATCTAACACACGAAATAAGCTGCGAGTCACTGTATATATTAAGCACCGTAAAAAATTAAACCCTTGATTTTTTCAGATTTTTTCATTAAGGCTTAGGAGTCGCTAACGGGCCTCAAACTTCGAGTCTTAAAACAAAATCCACAGAATCAAACATTTTTTTTTTTTATTTTTCTCTACCCTAGTAAAAATGATTTTGTATATATCCATGTATAAATTGATACAAAGTTATCTAATTTTAAGTATAAATATCTAAACATATAAAATTATATAAAAAATTACTCAGATAAGACCAAAATTCGCATCAAATTTTATAAAAATTAATCTGGAGTTTTGTGAAATTTTATATAATTTGATACGAATTTTGGTCTTATCTGATTGATTTTTTATATAATTAAATATAAAAAGATATAAGTATGTATAAAAAGATATATTTGTATCAATTTATACATAGCTATATACAAAACTATTTTTACTAGGGTAGTAAAAATATTATGTTAATTTTACTAAATGGATCAAAAAATATAAAAATTTATACAATTTGATCCTGAATTTGGACAAATCTAATTATATCAAGTTGGTCTTATAATATCTATTTTCATACAATTTGATGAGCAAAACCAATATACGAATCTAATTATATATGGAGCAATATCTAACCATATAAAGTGGATCAACCGTATCAAAATGATAGATATAATTTTATATAATTTTATACGGAAGCCTATTAACTCATATAAGATTGTATCAAATTATATATGAATATATCAGAAAATTTTAACTCGGGTTATTATAATTTAGCTTGATTAGCTTATTAACCACAAAAAGTTTCATTTTGGTCGGATAAGTATTTCAGTTCCAAAAGTGACCACGAAAAAAAAAAACAAATTTTGATCTTACTCTAAAAATTTTTCAATTTTTTTTTTAGTTTTAATAAGCTTGCATAATATGTTTATACTTAGTTGTTCTCTGTAATGCATTCTCTATAAAAAATGTTATTTGTTCTGAAACATCGAAGAAATGGCGAAGAATACCTAAAGGATATTTAATATCCTGCTGGTTCCGCAAGGAACCTACCAAAACAAGTAAGAAAATTATAGTCGGTCAAGACCGACCATATAATATCCTACACCAAAGTTTCCCGGAAAATGGGACCGGTTCACAGTGGGAAAAATCACCAATCTAGCTTATAAAAAATCGTATCTCTTAAACTATTGATCTGAGAAGTTAGAAATGGAGCGATTGTAGCGAATAGAGTCTTCTTTAAATATATTGTATTTGTAGACACCCTGTTTAATTACAGGGTGCACCAAAAGGAAGGTTTTAGTGGAAATTACACTGAAATTTAGTATCTCTTCAAAATTGGTATGAAAATTTTCCGAACGTATTGCCCTATGTTGCATTTATGTAATTTGATAGATTTAATCATTCACCGATTATTTAGTAACATTTTAAATACGATGTAGCTCCGAAGAGCAATGTATTTAGTTATACAAAATAAATTAAAATTTTTTGTTATACAAAACTCAATTAAAAACCTTTTTATGTGTACATTAAATCACAGAAATTGTATTTTGCAATATATATCAAAAATTACTGTCATCAAATATGGATATGAGTTAAACTTTAAAAAATAAACTTTTCGTATTTTTAATAAATAAATATATACAATTTTATTTATTCGCAAATAAAAGGATCAAACCTTCTTTTTTTTTAATTTGAAAAAACAACATTTAAGTTGACATTATAAATGAAACAAATATACTAAGTTTTAATTCATTCATTATTATTTTTATTTATTTAAAGATCAACAAAAAAATTTGCTAATATTATCAAAATATATATAATACAAATTAAGAAAAAAAAAATATTGCATAAAACTAAATTCAAACTTATATATCGTGAACCTATATTCAAAATATGCCAAATCAAATTTGACGGAAATGAGTTTCCGATGGCAAATAGCTTCCCTATGTAATACCTATCTGCCATAAAAATTTCAGAGCAAAAAAATAATTTGTTGTCGTTTTACATCCATTTTTGTTATTCTGCTAACTCAAAGTACATATTTTTTTGGTGGAAATCAATTTTCAAAAAATTTTTTAAAAAAAATTAGACCACATATCTTATTGCATTTGCCATGCTTAAAACGAATCTTGTAAAGATTTTGATATCTAATGACTGGTTCTCGAGATATTGCCATTTTAAAAATATCGGTAAATAGTGTTTGCAAAAAAAAATTGCTTATATTTATGTAACTTTCAAACTATTTATCAGATTGAAACATTATGAATGGGGCAAATAAAGTCAATGATATAAGCTTTCAAAATAGCTGGTTTGGAGTGACCCTATTGCAATACACCGTGAGTTACAGAGTGCCAAAGTTGACCACCCTGAGATTAAAAGGCTTTCGGAGCTAGTAACTTTTAAAAATATGCAAAGATTTTTTATTTTTTGTTCAGTTTTTGCAATTACCGTACTAAGGATAACAAAAACAAAAAAAAAAAATTTTAAAAAATTTTCCAAAAAAAATATATTTTTATTTTCCGATAAAATATGCCAACTATAAAAAAATTTTTGTTTTTTGATATAGTAATAAATGCCATCTCTGAAAAATACGCAAACAAGTGCAAAATATGAAAATTTTTGCATTGGTAAAAATTGTTTAGAATATTTAAACCATGTTGTGGAAGGTACATTGTTTATTTTTGCAATAATATGCGAAATAACTAGTTTTTTAGCTCTCCTGAACAGTAAGCTTTTTCGAGTTGGCATTTATTGAATATAGTTCGACGATATACTTTATGGGGTCCTAGACCGACATTTCGATGCGTTACACACGGAATGACAAAGTGAGTATACCCCCATATTGTGGTTGGAGGGATAAAAAAAAACAAAAACTTTATTGAAGGGCTCTTCGGTTTAAAAGTATTTTATTGGGACCACTAAAGGTGTCCTAACGACTAAGGTAATTTTTCAAAATCACATTTTAATACCTGGTAGGGTCCTAGATTGTAGATTAGTATCTTAAAATGAGTGAGCCAAAATTTGGGGACAATCGGATAAAAATAACTCGTGCCGAAAATGGATTGAAATTTTGGGACACTCTTATGTGATGAAAACCCCGTTTTTTTCTTGTTTTTTGAAAAATATTGGTATATGCTATTTTTTGTTAATTTTTTTGTTAAATAATAAGAAAATGGTAATAAATTACCTTTCAAAAAAGCTTAATGATATTCAAATCAGAGAAAAAATAAGCATTTTACGCATACATGCTCTAGACCATTGCATGGTTTTTATAGCCAAAATTTGAAATTTTTTTAAATTTTTAATCAAAAAAATAAAAAATATTAAATTTTACTCTATAATCTTATTAAATACATATTATAGATAAAAACTAAGAGATATGGTAGTCTAGCTTTTTTTTCATTAGGCGTGGGTAGTGATAATTTCCGCGGATTCCAAAGAATATGTGTTTTTCTATAATAACTTAGCTAATTTTGGAAAACACTTTTCTGTATTGTACAATACGAAGAATTTAGTATAAATTCTGTAAATTTTTTGAGAAATCGGGCATCTTTAACCCATTTTTGTCGAGGTGAAATTGCAAATTTGGGACATTATGCATTTCCTCAATACAAAATATCTGCATTTATATGATTTCTCAAAAGTTACAGAATTTACGTTTTACGCTTCGTTCCGTACAATAGAGAAAAAAATTTCCCATTTTTGCTAAATCATTGTAGAAAAACGCATTTTATTTGCAATCCGCGGAAATTTTTGTCTAAAATTTTTGAAAATCTTGAAATTCTGGCTTTGAAAACCATACAATGGCCTGGGGCATGTATACGTAAAGTGCTTATTTTTTATCCGATTTTAATTTTATTAATCATTTTGAAAATGTAATTTAATACCATTCTCATATTATTTTACAAAAAATTTAGCAAAAAATAACAAATACCAATACTTTACAAAAAAAAAAAATAGAAAAAAAAAAACGGTTTTCTCTCATATCAGAATGTCTCAAAACTTCAATCCATTTTCGGCACGAGTTATTTTTATACGATTATCCCCAAATTTTGGACCACTCATTTTTAGATATTAAAGAACAATTTAGGACCCTACCAGGTATAAAAGGTGACTTTCGCTTTTAAGGACACCTCTAGGGACTACATTAAGTTAAAATCAGTGATTGGCACCCGTATACACTCAAGAACCGCTAAAACTTAAAAATCTCTCGAAAAATACAATTTAATTATATGTTTTTTGTATATTTGTTTAACAAATAAAATATTTTTATTCCATATGAAGTTCACCGGCCCGCATTTTGACCAGGCGGATTAGGAAATGCCATTTTTTTTGGCCAGCCGTGTTCCTTAACACCTCAGAATATTTTTTTTTTGTAAATTATAAAGGGTGGTATGTAAAATTTGTTTATTTGATTATTTTTTCTGATGAACAAAATTATTATTTGGGTATGGAGTACACCAAAATCTGGCAGCCCTGTGTGATGTTAGCTTAAACTTTAACAATTGTATTTTTTTTTTTTTTTTCATTTTAACTTTTTTGGATTAAAATTTCAATTTTTTTTTATTGTATTTTCCTACTCATGTTATGACTAAGGACTAAAATAACTTTTTTGCATACCCTCCACTTACAAGGAAGGTCTTTCACAGGCCACCCACCGATTGTCCTGAAACTTGAATATGGGAATGAGGGGGAAAAATAAGAGTTACCTGTGTTTTTAACTGCCCAACCTCAAATTTAAAAATTTTTAAATATGGGCTCTCGGGAAAATCCAAGTAAAAGGCAAACTTGCAGGAATTTCGACAATCGCGAAAATTCTTGTCATCCTAATTTTAATAAAGATTATAATATATGATTTTTGGGGTCGTGCGTATACACATATCCATATAAACTACCCAAGATATATAAATTTTTGACAACAAAGAACTTAAGGAACTCGGACATGACCGATACGGCATTGGATAGGCCTTAAAAAAACCTTTCGACCTGTAGTAAATGTTCATATAGTTTCTTTTAAAGAAATGGAAAAAACCTCAAAAACGAAAAAAAAAAAATCAATTTTTCCCCTCCCCTTAAAAAACAGGTAACTCTTATTTTGCTTCCCTCTTTCCGATATGCAAGTTTCAGGACAATCGATGGGTGCCCTGTAAAAGACCTTCCTTGTTAGTGGTAGAGAATATATTTTAGTTTGCCATTCATTTGTACCTCATCAAAAAATCGGTCTAGGACCCGACTGTAAATCATTCGTCTGTTGAAATGGCAATCAAGACCAAAATATTACACAGATATGACTGAAACTTAATATATATACTTGTTGGTGTCCTGGAGAGTTTAGTATTGCATTTGAGCGATATCGGTTAAGAAGTTATGAACGAAAATTTAAGAACAACTCGAAACCCGCCGGTGAACATAGGTGAACAGAAATGGATACCGGATGGTACTTAAACAATTTCAAACATATCTCTTACACAAATTTTTTTCGTGGATTTTGTTTTTTAACAAAAAATTTTTTCAAGGAAATTTTTTTCAAAATTTTTAACCAAAAAATAATAATGTGAACATTGTGAAGTGTATCAATATATTCGACAAGGCCGAATTAAACTTTTTTACTTGTTTTTGTATATATTTACCAGATTTAATTCGATGTGTACAATTTTTTTAAGAACATTTTTAACTACAAAAAAAAAAAGGAATAGAAACAGCAATTTTATATATTTTTTTTTTATATTTTAACAAACAACAAAAAAGATATATGTAAAACTATATTTTCAGTGACAACAATGTTATTTAACCAAATACAAAATCTTTGTGGTAATTTTTAAAAAAATATGTTAGAGTTTAGTTTAGTTCGGTTGTGCCAAGTATTTAACAATTCTGTATAATTCTTTACTTTTCCGAATTCTAAGTATTTCGGAATGTTTTTAATTTTTTTTAATATTCTCCACTGTAGTGCTACACTGTGCACTACACTGTGCCACGGGTTAGCTGCTCTTAAATGGCTCAAAATAATTTTAAATAAAAGTTTATCTCAAGCTCTACGAAAGGGTCAAGGAAAAGAAATTTTAAGATTTATTTTTAAAAATTTCTTGAACGTAGGAAAAAAACCCCCATTTTTTGCAATTTTCAAATTTTGCAAGCCAAATCGCACAACTTCGGACATGACTCCCTTCGATTTCACTAATTTTAAATTTAAAGTAATTATCGCTTAATATTTAACGTTTAATAATTTAAATCGAATTTTTGAAAAAGTCTGAAAACTTCGATTTAAAAAAAATAAAATAAAAAATCCACTGTGCTGAATTTCGAGATGTGTTCTGAACAAACAAGTGACAATAGCACTGTTTCAATTATTTTCGTAAAAAACATAAAAAATTGTTAAAAATTTAAATTCCTTGAAATCCGCGAAACTCAAATAATACCAAAAATTAATTGCGACAGCGGATACCCCCACTCTTTAAAAAAAATTAAAAACTTCAGTGGGCCATAAAAAAGAACTCGAGCTAAGTTTTCAAAACCATTCGAGGCTTTTGGTTTACTGTTGGTATACTTTCATTTTGTATTGTGGGAAACGTTTTTTTTTTCGTTTTTTTACATTTTGTTCCTATTAATAAGGTATAAAATAAAAATAAATCAACAAAGAACTCCATTATTACTCCTCCCAATTTTGTTATTGGCCAATTTTTTTTTTTTGGTTTAAAATTTCCACATGGTGTCTTTTTTTTATAAAAAGTAAACAAATTTAACGTTTTTTTTACAATTGTTTTATTTTATAAGTTTTTTAGTTAGTTTCAATAGCTTAAATATATCCTTGGAAGAAAACTGAAATAAAATAACAAACAATGAATAATTATCAAAGCTTTTCCAACTTTGTATATTCGCCGTACAAGTGCTACACCATTTCTGTTTTGTTTATTATTACACTGTGCTGCACCAAAAAGAAAATATGCAGGGGTTCAAATATAAAAATTCGATTTTGTTGGAGTACATCAAGTACGGAAATACTAAATTTTTCTCTATCAGTTCGTTTTGTAGATTTTTTTTAAGCAAATGTGTTAAGAAGACAAAAGTCTTAAATTAAATTTTCAAAATATATTTTTTTTTTTCATCAAATTGATGTTTTTTTTTATAAAATTTTATTTCTCAATTTTATTTCACCAAGTTTTTTTTTAAATGTTCCATTTGTTCAACAAACGTACAAAAAATATACGAGAGTGTTAAATGCGACTCTGTCGAATTTTTTCCACCCTTCAAAATATAAAAAAAAAAACTTTATTGCACTTAAATTATACTATTTAATTTTGAGTATGTTAATTCAAGCTCCAGGTCATTATTTTCTTTAATAATTAACACTATGATATTCTCATAGAATAATTTTCAAGGAAATTATTATTTTTCTGTTTTAAATTTATTTATGTTGGTCATTTTCTAAAACTAAATACGCCTGTATTTTATTTATGTAAAAAATTAAAAAAAGTACCAGACTAAAAACAACAACGCTGTTGTTGACACTATTTTTTCTGTTACCTTAACAATTCGAATTTTAATTAAGTTTCTTTTTTATAAAACCAAGTTGAAATGACTACAAAAAAAAAGTCAAACGTTAATAAAAATTTTTTTTTTTTTTAACAAATCTAAATTTAATATTTATTTAACCAAATATTCAAAAATCATGCCGAATACCGAATAGTGACGAATCTTCGCGACATCCTTAATATTTTGTTTCACCAATATTTTTTTTTTCATCAATATTTTTTTTCGTCAATATTTTTTTTAAAATTTTTTTTTTGAGAGATTTATGTGAAAATCGGGAAGGTGGTTTGTATGGGGGCTACAAGAAGTACTGATCAGATTTCTTTAAAATTTGGAATGGTGATTTGTGAAGACAAATCACGTTTACTTGCCAAATTTCGAGAAGATACCTATTATAATACGGCTATTAGAGTCATTTGAGCCAAAACTAAAGAGGACCTTTGTATGGGGGCTAGGTCTAAATATGGACCGATTTTTTTCCAATTTCAATAGTTTTCGTCCTTGGGCCAAAAGAGGCTTAAGTTTCAAATTTCAAGTCAATTGATTAAAAATTGCGACCTGTATCGTGTTTACACCGTTTACATGGACAGGCAGACAAACAGACGGACGGACGGACGGACATTGCTAAATCTACTCAAAAAGTGATTCTGAGTCAATCGGTATACTTAAAGGTGGGTCTAGGACCAATATTTCGGGTAGTTACAAACATCAGCACAAACTCATTATACCCTGTACCACAGTGTGGTGTAGGGTATAAAAATCGATAACTTTGTTAAACAAATTTTGTTGAAACTTCCTTCTGTGACTTAGACAAAGTTTATTGATACAATATCTAACATTTTCGCTTTCACCACTTAGAAACAACTATTTCTGACACCCGTATGATCATCAGAGTGTTCCAACCTCAAAAAAACCAAAAAATTTGGTGAAATTACGTATTTCCGAAAAATCATTTTTTGTGTTAAATATATCGAAATCGGTGCTGAAAAAAATATTTCTGTGAATTTTTTGATATATAGTTAAAAAATTTTGATATATAGTTCAAAAATGTAAAAATGTAAAAATGTAAAAATGTAATTATACTTTTACTTACATTACTTATTACTTACAATATTATAAAGAGGTACTATTTGTATGTTTTTTTGTTTGTTTGTAGAAAGTAATCTCCGGAACTACTCATCCGATTTCAAAAAAGTTTTCAGCAATATTTAGAGTTTTCTTCCAGGACGGACATAGGCTAGGTTTCATCGACCACGCCCACTTCTACGCCCACTTCTACGCCTACTTTTTGCCAAAAAACGTAAAATTTAAAAATCTTAAAATCTCCAAAACTACTAAACCGATTTCAATTTTTTTTTCCAATGCATACTTGGAATGTTTCTTCATGATAGACATGCTGGGTTCAATCAGCCACGCCCACTTCTACGCCCACTTTTTTCCAAAAAAACGTAAAATTTAAAAATCTCCAAAACTACTAAACCGATTTAATTTTTTTTTACCAATGCGTACTTGGAATGGTCCTTCATGATAGACATGCTGGGTTTAATCGACCACGCCCACTTCTACGCCCACTTTTGGCAAAAAACTTAAAATTTAAATATTTTTGAAACTACTCATGCGATTTAAAAGATGTTTTTACCAATATTTAAAGTGCTCCGACAGGTTGGACTTAAGTTAGGATTCATCGACCACGCCCACTTTTGGCGAAAAACCTTAAACTTAAATTTCTATGAAACTACTCATCCGATTTCAAAAAGGTTTTCACCAATATTTAGAGTGGTTCTCCAGGTTGGACATAGGCTAGGACTCATCGACCACGCCCACTTCTACGCCCACTTTTTGGCCAAGAAACCAAAAATTTAAAAATCTCCAAAATTACTCATCCGATTTCCAAAATTTTTCCACCAATGCTTGGAATGGTTCTTCAGAGTGAAATATGCTGGGTTTCATTGACCACGCCCACTTCTACGCCCACTTTTAACAAGAAAAACGTAAAATTTCAAAATCTCCGAAACTACTCATTCGATTTAAAAAAAAAATGTTCTCCAATATTAAGAATGGTCCTTCAGGTTAGACATAGGCTACGGTTCATCGAAGTAATATTTTAAAACATTCGAAACTTTTTATGAGGTTGCAAAAATGATTTCACCAGGTTTCATTGACCGCGCCCATTTTAGAGATCAATTTGGGTCTAAAACTTAAAATTTAAAACTCCGAAACTACTAATCCGATTTCAAAACATTCTGAAAAATATTAATGGAGCAAATAGGTGAAAAGTAGTGAACATTGTGACCTTTTCTATCTCCTGAAATATTGGTGATAGAAACTTGAAATGTGGGATCCTGCAGCTCAAAAAATCATTCTGAAAAAGAACCTTTTAGATATTTAGATTTTAATGGGGTGATAAGGGTAAATTATTGTACTGTGGTACTTTTACTATTCCATGAAACCTTCCAGCAGAGTTAACAATAAAGAGAAGGATATAAATATTTTTAAATTAAAATTTTTAAGGGTTAAAAAATGTAAACAATTGGTTGAGGTAAGGTAATATGGTACTTTTTATATCAATTGGGATAACGACTCTAAAATGTTTTTATTCATGAAACGAAATGAATTGGAATTCAATGAATTGGTATGAATAGAACAGAAAACGAAATGAAATAGAACGGAAAACGGATTGAACCAATACGGGGAATGACATGATTTCAATTAATACGATATAAGGGCTTGCAAATTTTTAAGAAAATTGTTTACCGAAACGAGCATGATTCCGGGCTAAACGGGAGGTTGTTTAAATTTTATTGTTTGTTCTAAATAGTTTTTATGAATGACTAACACGACCAACATTTAATAAAATAAAGATTCTCCAGGGGAGAATTTTATAAATGGGAAATTTAATCCTGATCCTTCTTTAATACTTTATTTAATATTACCGGTGACAAAGTTCCGGGCGGGCCTGCTAGTAGTTCAGGTAAATGTAACCAATAAACAAAGTCGTAGAACAAAAGTTACTTAAAATTGCGAGTTTTATAACATATATTTTTTCGTCCCAAAAAATGTCTGGATATTAAGGGTTAGTTTTGACAATCTTAATAAGGGCAAAATAGCCCAAAAAAAATCACCCTTGTCCTTGCTGAGATATTGAGGTCAAAGGTCACAAAAACCGAGATTTTTACAGTTTTTTGCTAATATATCCCTTGATATGCATCGTACGCTTTAAGAGTCTATTATAAAACTTGTAGAATATAAAATTATCTACAAATTGTTTCTTAATATTTTATTCCTCTCATCGTTTTTGAGATATTGAGCCAAATATTCACAAAAAACTGTATTATTTAGTTTGTTTACTAATATTTCGCTTGATATGGGTGGTGCGCTTTAAAAGTGCATTAAAAAACCTGTAGAACATATTATGAACGAATTTCTCTTTCTAATTTTTTTCGTGTTTCGCACTGTTTTTGAGAAATGTGCGAATTTATTTTTAATTTCATATTATAATAGGGACGCGAAATAATTACACCTGACATGAAAACTAAAAAGGCAATTTCTTTAAAACAAAATCGTCTAATTCTAAGAAATTAAAAATGATATGTGGATAATTCATCTGGCTTTTATTTGGGTCTGATTAGAGCAGATTGTGTAATTTATGAATTCATTCAGAAGAAAACCTCTGTCAAAAAATTTTTAAAAAAAACTTTCAGTGTCAAACTTTTGGCAGATTTTTCTGCGGAAATGGGTATTTTTACAAAATGTTCAGCCATTTAGTTTTAGAAAATAACAGAAATCAGCAGATTATTTTGCTAATTTTACAAAAATATTTAGCAATTTTGCTTTGGAAAAAGCAAAACATTATCATGATTCAATGGTTTGGGCAAGAGTACAAACTTCGCAGACATTTTTGTTCAATGTAAAGTCAATCTGGAGTGGATTGCAATCTTAGCATTAATATTAACCTTTTTTGAACATCTTTAAAATTTTGAAACATTTTTCTGTAAACATAATTTAGTTACAAAATCAAATGGTGTATTATGGTTACCAAGGCAAATTTTTCATCTTTCGCATTGTTTTAACAATTAGTCAACTTCAACTTTTGTCAATCTTTTCTTTATTCAAAACTATTTACTATTTATATAACTGGTTTTTTTTTCTTTATTTCTATTTTAGTATTTGTTTTAATTGAAGTTACAACATTTTCCCTTTATTTTTTGTTTGTTCTTTATGTATTTAATACTAAAAAAAATGTAATTGAAAAAGTTAGAAAATATTTTACCCGACAGTTTTTAATGCAATTAAAAATGTTGAATTATTTTTTTTTTGTTATTTTTTTGTGATTTTATTAACGTAGATTAAAAGTTATAAATGTGAAAAAATAAATACATAAAAAATATTAATTATACGCCATGTGGGAAATAAGAAATAAAATAATATTAATTATACGCCATGAGGAAATTATGTAAGAGATAAAATTGATTTAGGAGAATTAAAATCGTTTTTTTATTGTCAAAAATTTAGTTAAAACAGTTTTGAAAACACTTGTCAGTGGGAGTTGATACTGATGGAAATTACATCAGAACGATCAAAATCTGATATAGAAAATTTTAAATAATGTCTTAAATTCAAGTACAACTCCTTTTATGATCTACTCCGGTAAAACGCCTTCCGAAAACGTAATTGCTGATTTATAACTAGTGTTTCCAATTCGGTTAATCGATTAACCGATTCCTCGATTAATCGCCTCTATTTCGGTTAATGTCGAAACAAATAATTAAAAACGCAAATAATTATTCGACCCGATTAATCGGCTAAAATGGTTCGATTAACCGGTTAATATTAATATCTCTATATTCTACTATAATTTGTTTGTAACACTTTACTCTTTTTTACAAACACTTCCGAAAAAAGTCAAAACTACAGAAAAAAAAATATTCAGAAACCAGCAATTAACAGTTTAGAAAAGCAAAATTAAAAATTTAATCATTTAAAACTCAGAAGTCCTAATTAAAGTTTTCAAGCGCCATATTGAAAATCCCAATTAAAATTCAGAAAATCCAAATTGAAATTCAGAAAATCTAATTCAAATTCAGAAATCCCAATTGAAATTCAGAAATCCAAATCGAAATTCAGAAACGCCTAATTAAAATTTACGAAAGCTCAATCCAAATTCAGAAAAGCTTATTGAAATTTAGAAACCCTAATTGATATTCAGAAACTCCCAATTTCACAAAATTGAACCATACAAAGTTCACATTGGTGTTAACGCTCAAAATTTTAGAAGTTAAAAATTAACTTGCATACATTGTGAATGATTCCCTTATTTTTAATGAATCTCTTTGGTATTAATAAAAAGATATATGTTTTTGTGTTGCTTTTAGCTAAATTGCATTTAATAAACTAATTTTATCAACATTTCATCGAAAATGTGTAATATTTTACAAAACTATACCAAACGACGCTAAATTAAATTGAGAAATTTATGGAAGTTAACGTTTCGTTTTCTTCGTTTTGATGCCTGTTAACAATCAAAGTTTGCCAACAAAAAAGGACTACTTATAAGTAAATTGAAATTTTGAATTCCCAATTGAAAAACGGAAATGGCTAATTGAAACTCAGAAATCCCGATTGAAATTTAGAAAATTCCAAATAAAATTTAGGAATTTTTATCATATCTAAATTTTAATTAGTTGCGTTTTGGTTTTCTCCTTTAAAAACTGCACACAAAAAACTTTAATTAAAAATTTTAAAAAGTTGATTTTGTTTTTAATTATTTTTTTTATTGATATGATAAAATTTTTTAATAGATTTCGAAAATTGAGAATAAATGCACTTTTGCGATAGTAAACTTTTACAAAATTTAGTAATAAATACTATTTCTTTCGTGATGGGTGCAAACTCAATTAAAATAGTAATTGAAACTCATTCTAATTTTTTGTGTGTGTATAAAGACTTAAAATGCAATTTTACTTAAAATACTTTTACTTTTTGTTACGTTACTTAAAAAAATCGTTTAAAATTAATTTTTCATTGTTTTTGACGATTAATCGATTAATCGCCACTTTTTCCGATTAATCGACCCGAATAACCGATTAACCAATTTTCGTCAATTTTCGAATAATGCCCTAACCGGTTAACCGGCAGGGTCGAATAATTGGAAACACTATTTATAACAGAAAAAATTAAATTTTTCGAAATTTTCTTACTTGATATTTCGTTAACAAAACAAAAAAAGTATTATAACTTTTTTAAATTCATTATGAACTTGAAACTGACCCGATACAATACACGTTATATTCAAAAATCAGGTCATCATATGCCTCCAGCTCGAAATTGGTCAGTGTTATTTGTATATACTATATACACACTTCTGTATGTTTATGTGTTTTTTTTTTTTTGGTTCAAGAATATATGCGTACGCAACAAATAGTGCGTATACAATTGCATTCAGAAAATAAGCCAGCCAACGCCCATACAAATGGCGAGTGAGTGCATGCAATGCAATACAATAAAATACAACAACATAATACGAGGCAATACATAATTCCATAGGAAAAACAACAATCACTGCATTTTAAAACTAATGTAATTGCTATTGCCATGTCCTTATGACTAGATGTGCGTAGGTGGGTGTGTGTGTTTGTGTGCGAGTTTAGATTTATTATAATAGGCCTGAAAAAAACGTTTTGTATAAATTGAAACCTACCCAAACAAATTTTTCATAAGCCTAAAGCTTATGAACATTTTTCTTAATTTTTTCTTGTTCCACCCAACTTTTTTCTTCTAGACACGTTTAAGAATTAAACAAAAATAAATTACCGGCCCACTCTAATGCTTGTATGTTGATATTTAACAAAAAATATAAAATGTGAAAATATGTTTATGTAGTTTCAAAATAACATTTGTATGGGTGCCTTAAGCTATTTAAACACTTACGCACACACGCACGCATAAATGTTTTGCAAATCTACTGATATTTAACATAAAACCAACTCAAATTTTACACACTAAAGTAGACTGAAATTTAAATTTTTTGGTGACTGGACATAATCCTCACGGACATTCCCCATAACAGAAATGGAAACTATGACCGACTACATCACGTTAATACTCCCCATAATGGCCATAATACAAATGGAGATTATGTCCCTGTTGGGATTACGACCGAAACTTTTTCGGTTATAGCCCCAATTCAAATCATGGGGAATTAGTCCAAAACAATTTCGGTCATAATCCCTGTTTTTTGCGGAGATACATGGAGTTTGTAATCCCAAAGCCCCACAGTGCAAAGTGGGCCAGGATCTCCGTTTTTTTTGTCAAAAATCTATTTCGTTGCATCCAAATGCTATTGATGTATTCAAAATCTAGGAATGTTCAATATTGTGTAATTAAAATATTGTAATATTGTAGCTAACTGTTTTTAACTGAGGTCAAAGTTAAAATTTCGAATTTTTGTGACAATTTTTTTTTAATGCATAAGAAAACCTTTGTAAATTAAGCAATTTTTGACTCAAAATCATTCAGAAATCACTGAAGAAGTACTTATTAACATATAAAAATCTAAGACACTTCAATTATTTTCTAAAGAAGGTTTAAAATTTAAATTTCCCCAAAGAAATTACGATTTTTTTGAAAATGTCCTATAACTGAAAAATGGCGTTCAGATCACGCACCTACAATAGCACGGAAGATAAAATTACTTGCACTCCGATTGTTCTGCAATAGGGTGGGTCGTTTTGCCACTTTTTTGTCGGATCGAAACGCTATACCCGGCAAAAGTTGTCTACCCAGATGGGTATTAAAGGCGTGAATTTTTTTGGAAATCGGTTGATATCTTCTGCTCTCAGAATGGGCTCAAAGTTCCGAAATTTCGGCTAAAAATCACAAAATGCCAATTATTGAGGCTCGAAAAAGCGGTTATTTTTTTTTGGTAAAGATATGTTATTTTAAACGTAAACTCCATTTTAGGCATCAAAATGTAGTTTTAACCCCTCCCGGAGGTCCAGGGAATACCCCCGACATCCAAAGAGGATGTGAATTTTGGCTAAAAATACCATAATTGATAATTATTGTGGTTCGAAAAAATGGCATCATTTTTGGGTACAAATATGTTATTTTAGACGTTAAATCCCTTTAAGGCATCAAAATGTAATTTTAATCCCTTTCGGAAATCCAGGGAATACCCCCGATATCCAAAAGAGAAGTGAATTTCGGCTAAAAATATCCAAATTGACAATTATTGAGGTTCGAAAAATGGCATTTTGTTTGTGTAAAGATGTGTTATTTTAAACGTCATCTCACATGTATGCCTTAAAAAGCAATTATTAACCCCCCTTGGGGTCAAGGTCCCCCGCCGGGATCGGAGAAAGATGGAAGTTTAAGCATTTTTTAAACCTTTCAAAGCCGTTTTTGGCTATATTGATCATTGATAATTTTATAGTTCTCGCCGAGACTCAACTCAAAGGCCGGGCTGGTCAAAATCGATAAGTGAGTATATGGGAGATATTTCCAGCTAGATTTTTCTAGATATATTTATATCTTTTAATTTTGTTTGGCTAGAGGTTATCAAAAAGTGTTTATATGGTAAATAAATCTAGTGGAGTAAAGAGAATATTTTAAAAGTTATATTGTCCATAGAGGTAGAATTCTTCGAAAATTAGAAGAATTAATAGGAAAATCCATGCAATGGGCAGGTTGCTTTTTGCATTTTATCGAAGTACCATTGCGAGTTCTCTTTAAGCATTTCGACGGCCAAACACCAATTTTTACACAGGTCCTATAGGTTCAAAATTACCCGGATGTGAAAAACTTCCTGTGGTGTCATTTATAGCAATTAAATTTGATCTTCCTTATCACAGTTCCGAAGAGCTTAAAAACTCAGGAAGGACTTCAAGTACTTGTATCTTATAGCTGAAGCTATTGATTCGGCAGAATGCACAGAGGTTCTTGCATCCATGATCCCTGGAATATTGAACAAGGCTCGCAGGTTGACAACTGCAAAACAAGGAACTCATAGAAATAGTTAAGGTCATATCTAGAGTCTATGTGGTGATGCAAAAGGGGCATCCCCTGAGTGTTGGCTCAAAGTACAAAAAAAAAAAAAAGGTGTAGATCATTCATCCATTCCAACCAATGCGTTCTTTGCACTGCCCGAAAATATTCTTCTCGCGATGATGACAGATTGTCGACTTGCTGTCCGTCAAGATGCACAAAAAAGAATTCTTAGTACTCCAGAAGAACAAACAGGGAATCGTCATCAGTTCATTCGGTACAATATTATTCCAAGGCTAAATTTTGAGGCCACTGATTACGTGCAAATGATCTTCTGGGAAATTACTGATGTTTCTAAGACACTACCACCCGTTTTAAGGACGGTATCAAATAAATAACTTATTGACAAACTTTCACTTCATGAAAACACAGTTTCCGTGCCATTCAGTTGCAGTCGAACGAACAGTAAAATTAGTATCTGAAGCAATAACTAGAGTGTGCAACAGAAACGCAAGGGATGGCATAATAAAATCGGATTTAATTTCTAGACAAGCTCCAACAAAATTTAAATTTAAATCTCAATTTGTGACAATTTTTCCAGATATTGAGGGTGGGGAGGTATCGTTAAAAATAGCATTTTAAGGCATCTTTACCCATATATAATGACACTTTATCTGGACTTGAATTTTATACAATTTTGGAAATTCAACTCCCACTTAGGATATCGGGGGTATTCCCTGGATTTCCGAAAGGGCTTAAAATTGCATATTGATGCATAAAAGGGATTAAAAGTCTAAAATAACTTATTTGTACCCAAAAATTATGCCACTTTTTCGAACAACAATTAATATCAATTAGGGTATATTTAGCCGAAATTCACATCCTCTTTGGATATAGGGGGTATTCCCTGGACCTCCGGGAGGGGTTAGAACTGCATTTTGATGCCTAAAATGGAGTTTACGTTTAAAATAACATATCTTTACAAAAAAAAAAATAACCGCTTTTTCGAGCCTCAATAATTGGCATTTTGTGATTTTTAGCCGAAATTTCGAAACTTTGAGCCCATTCTGAGAGCAGAAGATATCAACCGATTTCCAAAAAAATTCACATCTGTAATACCCATCTGGGTAGACAACTTTTGCCGGGTATAGCGTTTCGATCCGACAAAAAAGTGGTAAAACGACCCACCCTATTCTGCAATTCACATATAGTGACTCGCAGCTTATTTTGTGTGGTAGATATCAGTTAGCAATCCATTTAACACAAAGATAACTATAATACACGTAATTATTATCAAACGAGTAATTTTGTTAAAAGTGCTGTGTAGGTAATTTATCAAGCTTTAATTTAAGCTTAATGGCGTCCAGATTGAGTAAATACTAAACGTGCTACGTGGGTCGAAATGGAAATTGAAATTATTAGAAAATTTCTTAAAAATACTTTTAGGTCGATTTTTCTCAAGATCAAAAATTAAAAATTTAAATTTTTTGTAAACAAAGGAAATGTTCAATTGTTTTCATATCTCATTACTATACACTTAGGTGTACTAAAATTATTAAACAATTAAATCTTTTCTTTGTTTACCAAATATTGGTGGTCAAAAGAATTGGAGGTCAAAAAATTCGAATTTCTTTTACTGTGTTTTAAAAATTTTGAGTTTTGTTTGGGTCTTTGGGAAAATTATTTAATAAATTAATATTAAATACTGGGCAATTTTTTTAAATTTTTAATGTTTAACCTTGGAAAAAATTGACCTAGAAATATTTTTAAGAAATTTTCTAAAAAAGGTCTTTCAATAATTTCAATTTCCATTTCGACCCTCGTAGCACATTTAATATTTACACAATCTGAACGCCATTAAGATTTAATTAAAGCTTGATTAATTACATAAACAGGACTTTTTACAAAAATACTTATTTGGTAATAACTAGGTCTATTTTGGTTAACTTTGTCTTGAATGGATTGCTAACTAATATCTTTCACACGAAATAAGCTGCGAGCTACCGTATGTTAAAACAGGTCAAAATCTAAGATTAACCTGTTTTTTAAGTGCCATCTCGGTGGTTAAAGAGGGGAAAACGGTATTGTTAATTTTTTCTTTATTTTCTTCATATCTGTTCCGAACATCAAAATTTATTTTTTACTGTTAATAAAATTTAAAAAAAAAAAAAACATTGAACATTAAAAAATAATAACTTCACTTTAATTTTTTTTACCAACAAATTCAAAAAACATTACCTACGAAAATATTAAAAATTAATGACTTCGTAGGTTATTTCTACAATTTTTCTATAGAATTTTATTTTAAAAAATTTTTAATAAATTTTTTGGGGAATCGATCCCGCAATCAACTACAATCCAGACACTCTACCCATCGTGCCAAAGTCATAAATAATTTGTTTGAATTTTTTTCTTCAAAAAAATAACCAACACATGTAGGTAAAAACTAATAACTTTTCTAAAAAATGCTAACAATTAAAAAAAAAAAAATAACGTAAACTAATCATTAAAAATTAAAGAAGAATCACTTATTTTTACTTACAGAAAAAAAATAAATGACTTTAGAAATTGAATGCTAATGAAAGTCCTTATTTTTTATGTTGTTATATTTAAAACAAAAACAGAAATAGTTATTTAATAAAACTGAACATTGAACAAATGTTTTTATACCCTCCAACTACAGTGTGGGGGTATACTCACTTTGTCATTCCATTTGTAACGCATCGAAATGTCGGTCGGGGACCCCACAAAGTACATATATTATTGATCTATGATCGATTCTAAGACTTTTCTAGAATGTCCGTATGTCTGTCCGTCCGTCTGTATGAGACACGATGCAGCCCAAAATAAAAGAGATAGACTTGTTAAGTTTGGCAGAAATATGTCTTTTGGTAATCGGCAGTTTAAGTTCGTAAATGGGCCAAATCGAACCAGGGGGAAAAAAGTTGCCCCTTGAAGAACTTAACTTACCCCTGAAAAACGCCTTATTTTCACAAGTTTTTTTGTATATTTGTTAAACAGTTTGATATCAGAAAAAGTTCAAGGGCCTTTTTAAGATATAACCAGTTAAAGTTGAAAAACCAAACTGGTTAGAGGCGACGGAGTTTACATTTGGACTAACAAAATGAAAATAAATAGCTGATTAATATCCGGATTGTTGTTAGTTATATATAACGGCACCCAATACGACGTTGTACATAAAAAATAGACGAATACATTAACCCATGTATGGGATATTACACGGTTACATAGTTTGGTTGACACTTTTTGAATCCACCCATACACAAAAATATTTAATTCTAAGTTGCGTAAGATTAAACCCGTTTAAGCTAAATATCTCAAAACTTTTGAAATGGTAATATGACATTCTTTCTTAGATTAGTTCAAATTCCAAAAAAACATTTTTCAGCCAATTCTAACACTTAAAAACCCATAGCATTTGCCTATTACAGATGCCCAAAAAAAATTGGCATATGTAATTGTAAATTCTCAAATTACAGTGAAATTTACAATTCATTGTTATCGGTTTACTGGAAATTGGTTAATGACACGTTGAAAAATGCCTGCGAATTTTGTACTCTTGCCCAAAACATTAAATCATGATAATGTTTTGCGGAAGATTTGGGTGTACTTGCCAAAGCAAAGTTTTTTTCAGAAAAAATAATGTTATATTACTTTGCTATTCCATGCACAACAAATTGAAATATCAGTCGAGGACCCCATTAAAAAACCAAAAGAGCTGAACATTTCGTAAGTGAGTGTAAAAATAAGTGCAAAAAAATTTTTAAACATTTTGGAGAGTATGAAAGATTCGGCACCAAAGAATATAACACTCTCACTTGTTTAATGTACATTTGATAAACAAATGGAACATTTTTATGCTTAAAGCTTAGACTTGGTGAAAAAGTAGTTTTGGTAAAAAAAAATAAATTTTTTTTTCACGAAAAACAAAATTATGTTCAAAAAATTTTACGAACCCAAAATTTTGGTGCAATAAAATTTTGATGAAAAAAGTTTTTGATGAATTTTTTAGATGAAAAGAAAAATTTTTTGATGAAAAAAAAAAAATGGAAGAAAAAAAATTGTTAATAAAAAATTTGATAAAAAAAATTTGATGAAAAAAAAATTGATGAAAAAAATATGATAAAAAAAAAATTATGAAAAAAAAATTTGATAAAAAAATTTTGATGAAAAAAAAAAAAATTGACGGCAAAAAAAAAATTTATGAAAAAAAAAAAAATTTGATGAAAAAAAAAAAAAATTTGATGAAAAAAAATTGATGAAAAAAAAAAAATAAAATATAAAAAAAAAATGTTTGATGAAAAAAAAAAATTTGATAAAAAAAAGTTGTGAAAAAAAAGTTTGATGAAAAAAAAATTTGATAAAAAAAAAATTATGAAAAACAGAAAATTTGATTGAAAAAAAATTGATGTAAAAAAAATTTTTTTTTGTTGAAAAATAATTATGTTACTTTTTATTCACCAGCTGGTGAAAAACGGTTTTATTCACCACGAGGTGAATTATTATCCAAGTTACAAACCCAAGTTAATAGAATTTTTTGTTTTAAGAAATTGAAAATAGTAATTCTTGTTTTCTTTTTCGTTAATTGTTACCTTATATAGTCAAACTGAGGTGGCGTCCTGCAACTTTTTTAAAATTAGACACCAGCCTAAAAACATTATCATGTTAAAAAATTACGGTGACATATTGTCAATTTCAAAAAGTTTGAAACTTAAGCGGATAACAAAAATATTTAATATGCGATGAACTTGTTGCATTTTTAGGGGCTATAATTTTAAAACCATAATACTCACACTCACGTTGACTCACACTCACGAATCTCTTATTTATACAAAAAAAAAAAAAAATATTCAAAAACTAAAATTTCAAAAATCTTTCAAAATTTTCAGCAAAAAAAAAAGTTTAGCATAATTTGATATTTTCTTTGCTTTTTTCGGAGAGAAAAATCAGTCACGGACACGATGTTCAAGTGAGCGTGAGTTAAATAAAATATCGGGCGCAAATAAACTTTTCAATTAATTAGAGTGCGTGATCGTTAAAAAAAAAACTCACTCACGACCCCCATCTCTATTCAATATATTTTGTATGTTTTGTTATTACTTAAATTAGCATAGTGCAATCTTTAACATTTTTTTCTCGAAAACAAGGCAAAACACATCTCTGAAAATTAAAAAAAAAAAACAAGTAGAAAAATTAAGTTCGACTTGGTCGAATCTATGAATACCCTCCACAATGTCATCTGATAGTAATTTTCTAAAAAACTTTCAAAAAATTGCATCACAAATTTTTTATTAGAAATACATATATTATATTGAGTAAAACTTTTTTTTAATCAATCAAATTTTTTTGAGTGCAAAATTTTTTTGACTGTCAGCATTTTTTTGAGTGTGCCATTTCATTAAAAAAAAATATGTATACATTTTTTTTTGAGTGTGACATTTTTTTTAGTGTACAATTTCTTTGAGTAACAAAATTACTTTGTAAAATATTTTTGTTGTTTTGTACCTATATGCAATACAAAAAAAATATTTCACATATTTCCCACTTTTTATTTTACTTCATTTGATTTTTTTCCAAAAATTCTTACTATACACCGTTACATACAGTTACAATAACAAAACAATAACAAATATTTACTTATCTAACACCTAAACTGCACCCCACGACAAGAAAACAAACAACAACAAGTTTTAAAAAACTGGTATTTCACCATGCTTTTAAAACTTGTTTAACGAGTTTTCAACAGTTTAAGGTGAAACAAATCTGAAATTTAGTACTTTGCTTATAACTTTTGAACCACTGAACCGATTTTGCTGAAATTCAAACCCAAATAGCCTTGGGGAACGACAAATATATATGCTAATCTTCAGCCCCTTCAGAATTGTCTTTCGAAAGTTATAGTGGTTTTAATCTTGTAAATTCGAAAAATAACCTTGCCGAAATTTACTCTTTTGCTCATAACTTTTGAACCACTTGACCGATTTCGCTGGGTTGCAATACCAACCTGACCCGGTAAATGGAGAACATATATGTCAAACTTCAGGAGCCTCCGTACAGTCTTTCAAAAGTTAGCGTGTTTTCAACGGACAGACAGACAGACAGACAGACAGACAGACAGACAGACAGACAGACAGACAGACGGACGGACGGACGGACGGACGGACGGACGGACATCGCTAGATCGACTTAAAATCGATCAAGGATCATGAATATATATACTTTATGGGGTCCTAGACCAATATTTCGATGTGTTACAAACGGAATGACAAACTTATATATACCCTCTATCACTAGAGTGGAGGGTATAATAAAAATACAACTTAGTTTTTTTTTTTTAATTAAACTAAAAGATAAATTGCAGCATATTTTTTGATAAATAAAGTATAAGTTTTTCAGAGCTTCTACTGAAAATTTTTATTCTTTTATTTGATAGACCATACAAAAATCCATAAAAATCTTAAATTTTAAAGACATCACTGTCTTTCATTAAATTTGCATAAATAATGAAATAGAGAAACTTAATAAGAACATGCCTGCGAATTTTGTACTCTTGCCCAAAACATTAAATCATGATTATGTTTTGCGGAAGATTTGGGTGAACAAGCCAAAGAAAAGTTTTTTTAGAAAAAATAATGTTATATTACTTCGCTATTCCATGCAAAACAAATTGAAATATCAGTCGAGGACAGGCGCGGATCCAGAGGGGGGGGGGGAAGAATTGGATTTCTCCCCCCCCCCAAAATGATTTCAAAAAGAAAGAAAAAAAGAATAAAAAAGAAAAGGAAAGGAAAAAAAGGAAAAAGGGAAGGAAAAGGTACAAAGAAAAAAATTACTGTAAAAAAATCCATAGTAGAGGTATATATATGTATGCTGATGGTTTACGTCAGCACACTTAGCCTCTATCCCAAGGAATTTTTTACATCCGTAGTATAAAATTTTTAAAATTAAAGAATTTGCAAATAAAAATTACCGGATTTGAAGATAAAAATCTTCTAACTTTTCGATAGAAAAAGCCCTCAGAAACTGAGAATTTTTCCTTAGAAAAAATTTTTCAGAAACTGAAAAGAGTTTGTTTGCAAACAAATCTGAGATTCGGATAACATTTTTACAGGAAAAACGTCTCAGAATCTGAGTTTCTTATAAGAAATATATTGAAACTTTAATTTTCTTTATAAAAACATTTTTAAGAATAGGAGAAGTTTTCTGTTTGAAAAATCTTTTAGAATCTGCCAAATTTTTTTACAGAAAAAATTTATCAAAATCTATGATTTTTTATAAGAAAAATATTTTAGAACTTTTCTTTAGAAAACTATATCAGAACCAGAGATTTTTTTTGTATAATCTCGCAGAATTTAAAAAAAAAATCTGTTGGAATATTTTGAGAATTTTTCTATAAGAAATTAGTCTCTGAATACGTAAATTTTACTTTTGATATAGTGTCTAATAATAATAATAGAATTGTAGTGTTGGAAACTGTCAAAATTTATTCTGTAGAAACTATAAATATTCACATATATAAAAAACAGTTTTCATTAACAAGACAAACCGACATTTAAAATCCTACTGAAGATGACACTAACTGGGGTGTTTGAAACCGGTATAGGAAATACCAGAAATGTCTATAATTTTTAGAAATTCAATTTTTCTTCTGCATTTTTTCAACTTGAACCCTTAAAACAAATATAATTAGAGCCCGTGCTCGATCTGTACTTACAGAAAAAATCAAATAATAATAATTTTTCTGTATGTAAAATGTTTTTTGCATATTTTGGTGAAAATGCATATTTTTGCATATTTTGATTATAAATGCATATTTTGTGCATATTTCCAACTTTTGAGGGCATATTTTTGCATATTTTGGCATAAATTAGCAAAAACACAAATTAAATTTTTTTTTTTAAAACTATTTTCAATTTAAAAATTTTTTTTGAAAATACGAAAAATAATTTTTTTGTCTTTTTAATTTTTTTTTATAGATTTTCTTAGTTTCTAAAAAATTGTGCTTCTATAAAGTTTTAAATGTTACTATTTAAAACCGGCGTTAGTTTTTGATTTTTAAGAAGTTTTTCCTATGAAGACAAGATTTTTATTGTACACAATTTATTTTTTAGTGCATATTTTAAGGTTTTTTAGTGCATATTTTTAATTTTGTAGCGCATATTTTCGATTTTTTAGTGCATGAAAATCTCATCCCTAGTCATAAGCCAATTTTTATAACGGAAAACTCATTATATCAATATTTTCTTATACAAACCTACAAAAAAATTAAAAAAAATATATTTATCAATTTCATGATCGCCTAATCAGGACTTAAAATTTGCAAATAAAATTTTTCTAATAAAATTTTAAAATAAAATTTAAAAATTTTTATTTTTTTTGGCATGTATAGAACAAAATTGATGTTTAATCATTAAAATTAGTTAATGGCAGTCATATTCAGTCAAAACTGCGAATTGGCCCGTTTATTTGACTATAAACGGTCTTGCGAAAAAATAAATACTTTACCTTTTTTTTAAATTTATATTTTCTGCATAAATTTGAGAAATTTGGTTTTTAACTTGTTACCCAATATTAAAAATATTAACTAAAAAATCAACAAACACCCCCCCCCCCCTCCCTCCGCGACAACCAAACTGCATTGCTTTCCGATTGCAGAAAATTTTTTTGTTAAAAAAAAATCTGCCCCCCCAAACGAAATTCCTGGATCCGCGCCTGGTCGAGGACCCCATTATAAAACCAAAAGAGCTGTTCATTTCGTAAGTGAGTGCAAAAATAAAAAAGTGTTTTTACATTTTGGAGAGTATAAAAGATTCGGCACCAAAGAATATAACACTCTCACTTGTTTTATGTGCATTTGATAAACAAATGGAAAATTTTTATGTGAAAAGCTTAGAATTGGTGAAAAAGTAGTTTTAGTAAAAAAAAAATATTATTTTTTCACGAAAAAAAAAAAATTATGTGAAAAAAAATTTAATGAATACAAAATTTTTGGTGAAAAAAAATTTTGATGAAAAAAGATTTTGATGATTTTTTTTTTATGAAAAGAACATTTTTTTGATGTAAAAAAAAAATTTACGAAAAAAAAATATTAAAAAAAAAAAAATTTTTGGTGAGAAAAAAATTGATAATAAAAAATTTGTTAAAAAATTTGATGAAAAAAAATAAATTTGATAAAAAAAAAAAATTATAAAAAAAAAAAATTTGGTGAAAATAAAATTTAATGAAAAAACAAAAAAATTGATTACAAAAAAAAATTTATGAAAAAAAAAAAAATTGATGAAAAAAAAAAATTTATAAAAAAAAAAAATTTGATGAGAAAAAAATTGATGAAAAAAAAAAAAAATTATGAAAAAAAAAATAAAATTTTTGTTGAAAATAATTATGATACTTTTTATTCACCACGAGGTGAATTATTATCCAAGTTACAAACCCAAGTTCTTAAAATTTTTATTCTTGTTTTCTTTTTCGTTAATTGTTAGCTTATATAGTCAAACTGAGGTAGCGTCCTGCAACTTTTTTAAAATTAGGCACCACCCGTGTAAAAATGGATTAGATCTTATCTGACCTGTTTATATCTATTCATATATGATCATGTCAGATAAGATATGATTATATCAAAAATGACCAAAATCGAGATCTAATTATATCTCGGATTTGATCAACATCGACATAAATTTGACATTTTATTATATCTGATCAGATACAATTATATACAATCAGATCAAATCAGACTTCATAAGATCAAATCGATTTTTACATGGGCAGCCTAAAAACTTTATCATGTTAAAATTATGAAATTTTCAATATTTGACCTTGCCTATAAGGCCCAATTTTTGAGAAAATCTCATTTTTTTGTTATTTACAAGTGCCCTAAGGGTGAATAGTTGATTTCATATTGACACGACACTACTTTTTTTGCCGTGTGTGGAATGCCTCATATATGTGATATTGTGAGTGCAATACCATCCACCATGGTGTGCTTACCATTTCGTTAAATTCTGATTTATTTAAAAAAAAAAAAATAAAAATTGTTTTATTCGACCTTAGCTCGAGGTAATTTTTCCATAACTAATTAAAAACTATGATTTTCTCATAGTATAGTTTTCAAGAAAATTATTAGTAGTAATATTTTTTAAATTTATTTATTTTGGTAATTTTTGCAAGACTTAGCCCATACGTGTTTCGGAATTTGTCAGATCCCCTTGTCAAGACTATTTACAATTTTTCTTTTTCAAACAAGATCTATAAATGCTGCATAATTGTAATAACTTGCAAAGTTTTTTTTTTCTTTTTAAGAATTTTCAGAGATTAAATCTTTAAAATTAACTTAAAAAAACTCCCAATAGAATGTATGAAATTTTTCATAATTCTTAAATGTATGATATTTTTTACTCCTTTTTACAAATTTCTTACTTTATGGAAACAAACATGTTTGGGGGTTGGTACAAATAATTTCACCTTGACAATTTTTTTAATCTTAATAAAAACTTAAGAACTTAATAAATAACATGTAAGATTGCTATATATTTGGCTGTGTCGAATTTTTATATACCCTAAAAAGCGATATTATGTCCTCCGTATTGGTTTAAAATAAATCGAACTATATGCGGATCGGTAAAAATTTTTAAATAGCTTTACCTCGGAAACTGTAATAGATAATCACACCCACTAAGACAGTTTTTTTATGCCTCAACTAACACAGTTTATGTAAATTTTGAAAAAATCTGGTAAACAAATAAATGTCTAACTTCGTGGCAAAATTTTCCTTACTTTGGGGGATTCTGGTGCCTCCTCCGTGCAATTGCTGGACTTAATCAAAACTTAAGCTCAAAAATACATTAGCTATGACCATTTAAAATTGAATCTCTATCGGTTCTGTACTTATGGAATGGTATTATTTATATAAATATGAATACCGCTCTACAAATCTGAGGTTTGTCGCTGCGTTTTGGATGAAACCAAAAAAAGTTAGGGTTTGGTGCCCCGATTCCAAAACGGTCACTCAATTTTTCCATCACGTCAAAATTTTGAGAAAATCGCAAATTAAAACTCTTCATAAATTTTTTTTGACGAAATCTTTCATCATGAGTTACAAAAGGTATGACAAACTTATATAAACATAATTTTTCTTATAAACAACACATTTTTTAACATAAGTTTTTTTTTTATGAATGTGTAATTTCGAAAAAAAACTGAAAAATACCTTTAGGTATTTGCTAAAATAACATTACAAAATGATTATAAGGATTCAAGTTGTCAGCGCTTTGAACAGGTATAAAAACAGAATAACCCCAAACTTAAACAACTTAAACACTTCTATGTAAATGTATTAAATTATGTACGTACATATTTATGTATGTGTATTAGGGTGGCAAGAATAACGACTTTTTTTTGTATCGTTGATTTGATACAAATCTCTGTGTGTAATTATACCCTCCAACTACAGTATGGGGGTATACTCACTTTGTCATTCCGTGTGTAACGCATCGAAATATCGGTCGGGGACCCCATAAAGTATATATATTATTGATCAGTGATCAATTCTAAGACATTCTAGCGATGTCCGTCCGTCCGTCCGTCTGTAGTTAACACGATGCAGTCCAAAATAAAAAAGCTAGAATCCTCAAGTTTGGCATAAATATGTCTTATGCTCCTAGGCAGGTTAAGTTCGGAAATGGGCCAAATCGGACCAGGGGGAAAAAGTTCCCCCTTGAAGAACTGAACCAACCTCTTAAAAATGCTAATTTTTTTGACGTTTTTTTTGTATTTTTGTGAACCAAATAAGACATTTTTATGTTCGTAGAAGTTTATAGTCCTGCACTTAGACCAAGGGGATAAAAAAATTTCGCTTTTTTTGCCCCGACCCTTTTTTAAGGGCGTGGATAAAAAAATAATTTAAATAATTATAAAACTATAATACTTTAGTGCACAAAGCAGACAAAAAAGAACTTGTAAACAAATACCGTGAGGGCCAAGGAGTCACTCCAGCTCACGGACCCCTCCCCTTCCTTGCCCCCCCCCCCCTTAAAACAACGCCCCTGCCAAACATTTTTTTTAATTTTTTTACATGTTGGAGGGTATAATAGATTCGGCACAGCCGAATTTAACACTCTCACTTGTTTTTTAGTCAAATCGAACAATTTTAACACGTTCTGCTGGGGGTGAAAGTTTGGCCCTTAAATGTTTTTTCCATACAAAACAAAAATTCTGTTTTTTATTTTTTAATCATTACTTTACTGTTTAACATAGGAAGATCAAAAAATTTTAATTTGGTGGGATGAAGCTTTCAGCTTTAAAATTGACTTTGAAAAAATTAAATTGTAGGCCGTTGTGATTTTATTTATTTTACTCCAAAAATGTTTTAATATTTTGTTTTAAGGATTGACAATTACCAATTTTAGTTCATATGTTGCTTTTAATAAATCACATTTATAAAAAAATCTTTTCCGATCTGTTACATTTTTATCGTGTTCTAAATTGTTGTGTAACGCATCGAAATATCGGTCGGGGACTCCATAAAGTATATATATTATTGATCAGTGATCGATTCTAAGACATTCTAGCGATGTCCGTCCGTCTGTTGTTAATACTATGCAGTCCAAAATAAAAGATCTAGACCCCTCAAGTTTGGCATAAATATGTCTTATGGTCCTACACACAGAAAACAAATTTGCCAATTTCCAACTGAAAGTCAGTTGATGTAACTAAAATTAGGTTGAAGCACTCACATATAGGTTGTCGCAATTGAATATCGGTAGTCACAACTGAATAACGTTAATATAACTGACTTTTAGTTGAAACAATCATAAAATATGTTAGTCACAGCATATTTAAGTAGCAACAATCAAATTTGAAGTTGCTTCAACTGAAAAATTCAGTTGGCAATTTATTTTTCTGTGTGTAGGCAAGTTAAGTTCGGAAATGGGCCAAATCGGGCCAGAGGTAAAAAAGTTCCCCCTTGAAGAACTAAACCAACCTCTTAAAAATGATTATTTTTTTGATGTTTTTTTTGTTTTTTTGTGAAATAAATGAGTCATTTTTATGTTCGTAGAAGTTTATAGTCCTCAGCTTCGACCCAGGGGATAAAAAAATGTCTCTTTTTTTGCCCCGCCCCTCTTTTAAGGGCGTGGATAAAAAATAACTTAAATAATTATAAAACTATAATACTTAAGTGCACAAAGCAGTCAAAAATGAACTTGTAAACCTATTTCCTTCCCCTACCTTGCCTCCCCTAAAACAACGCCCCTGTCAAATTTTTTTTTTTAATTTTTTTACATGTTGGAGGGTATAATAGATTCGGCACAGCCGAATTTAACACTCTGACTTGTTTTTTTTTAATTTTTAAATTTTTTGTATTATTATGAAAAATTATCTGGGCCCAAGAATGAAGGAAAATCACTTACACCCCCCCCCCCCCCCTCCCCCCGCGGCATAGGTTAAAATTGTCCGATTTGGTTAAAATTTTAATTGTAAAGTTTTTAGACCAAACGGTACCATAATTTGCCCGGCTATCGATGAAACTCGAAAAAAAAAATTTTCGTGCCACCCTAGCGTGTATGTTTTTTTAAGTCTATTAGGGTGATACATATTTTATTAACACGATTTCTGTAGAAGACAATCAAAAAATTCAGAAAATCTTAATCTGTTTTGAAGGGACACACAAATGTTTTTTTTTTTTTTTGCGTTTTGTAGTAAGAAACTTCATTTAAAAACGCTTTTAGGTAAAAAAGTTTGAAAAACTTTAAAAGTTGATTAATTTAATTTCCACTCTCAATTTCATGTATTTTGCAAAATTTTCCATAAAATTAACAAAAATATTTCGTATCATAGTACAAGTACAAAAAACATTTACGGAAATTAAAAAAAAAAATTTCGTACAATGTACACAGAATATAATATCGTATGGGCGCCCCAGTAGGCTAGTTGGTAGCGTGATAGCCTATGAGTCTGGGGATCCTGGGTTCGATTCCCACCAGAGGCCATGGTCTGTTTCGCTACAACGAGACGAAGGCCATTGCTACCAGTTCTCAGTAAGGTAAAATTAATATATCTGTGGCAAAAGCCCATAACAACATAAGTCGAGTTATGTCCAAAACGTGTTTTTGCATTTTCGGAATCTCCTTTTACTTTTTCGTATTGTATCAAATTTTTATGAAAATCGGACTAAAACTTTCTGAGATATTGATTTCAGAACTCCACAACTAATTTTTTCTTAAAGGAAAAATAAAAATCGTAACAGCATATCTGAGTTATGTTTTTATTCCTTATTTTAAAATCAGAAATCGTTGAAGATGCTAAAATGTATTTTACAGGGATACATAACTGCATATCTCGACATATGCTTAGATTAAAATCTAATTTTGAAAAACGCAATAACAACATCAATGGTTTTCACCCGATATCTCCATAGTCTTTCTATATATCAACTTTTAAAGTATCGAAGATTGTGTCGATAATAATGCTTGTCCAAATTTGTAAACCCAGATTTGGTATTTGAAATTAAAACTTAAAAATGCTCTCCTGAAAAGTAGTATAAAAACACTTATTCCTTTTTGCCACAGATATATTTGTATGGTAATTCTTAACAAAAAAAATTTTAATTGTTTTTTAATTTAATATCAATTAAATGTTTACTTAATATAATTAATTATTTAATTAAATTTTTTTTTAAGTTTTTTTATTTCTCGTATAATTTTTTGAATTCTCATTTTGTTTATAGTTTGGTGTGTATGTATATAAAAGGTTAATAGTCAACTTTATAAAATTGTCTCACTGACTATGTCTTTACGCACTGTTGCCAATTATTTGTCACCAAAAACCTCTAAACTTCACTAAAAAAGCGCTAGAAACCGCCAAAAAATAATTTAGCGGGGAAAACTTAAAATTATCCCGCTAAATTACGAAAAAAAGCGCTGAAAATCGACAAATTTGGCATTTTTGATTAAAAAAAAATCAAAATTATTCTGTCCACGCAAATTTACTGTTTGTGAAATTCAAATTTAGCATTTCATTCAGTTTTAGAAAATAAAAGATATATTCTGCTATTTTACTGATTCTGTTTGAAAGGAAAGAACTTGTCCAAACATGCACAACTTTTCGTCATATTGAGTAAAGTACCAACATTATTGGAAATTTTTGTTAATAGGAAAATAAATAATGTATTTTTTGTCACGTTTTTAGTACCACGAGATAGGTCTTTTAAATACCTTTAATCTGATACCGAAAAGGCCTATTTTAATTTTGATTAAATAGGCGTAAATCGTAAAAATAGTTATTTTTGGAATAATAAATGTGTGTAAATCATCTTTTTTTTAAAACTATACACACCAACAGATCGGTATTTTAATACTTTTAATTTGATACCAAATATGCTTATTTCAATTTTGACTAAATAGTAGAGTTGTCAATTATTCGACTTTCAACTTTGTTCGAATAATTCAAATAATTGTTTTTCCTCGTTCGATCAAACGATAAAAGATCAAAATTTATTCGATTAATCGAAGAGAATAACGAATAAAAAAGTTATTTTAAAAAATATTTGTATTAACAAAAAAATAAACAATTCATATAAAAAACTTGAAATAAGAAAGTTAACATTCTTATTAACGAAAAAATGCATAAAAAACTTAAAAATAAAATAGTTTAAAGTTAAAAAAAAAAACTTAAAAATTGAATAACAGAGATTGATTAATGGATGTCGATTTTAATACTTGTTGAGAAATAATTCAAATACAAATTATTATTTGAAGTATTTAGACAAAATATATCATAAATGATTTTAATTTTTGTCAAAAAAGACAATTTAAGACAAGAACATAATCTTTTAAAAATAAAAGTTGACTCAATTTTTTTGCTTTCAAACGATTTTTGTTTTTATTTAATTATATTTTGAAAACACTCTTTCGCTAATTGTTGAAGTATTGAAGGTGATATAGTAAGAAGAGTATAAAAAAGTTTATCTAATTTTTCTGTTCTTTTTTCAGATTTTCCCAAATATACCATATCATCTGATATATCGCTGAGGTCCTTTTTATTTTCTGAATTTTTAATACCTTGAATTGAATTATTTAACTTGCATAAAAGATTATTATTTTCATTACTAATAACTTCCTCTATGTATTTCAATACTTTTATATGGAGTATAATTTATTTGCATATTCTATTGTTTCGCTTCTTGTAGAATATTTTAAGAAAATTTCATTGCTCGAAAAATTTCCAGAATTTAGAAAAATTTTTAACGTATTTAACACGTTTATACGTCGCTCATTAATTCTTATTTTAATACGTTTTAGAAAGTCTGATGCAAAAGAATTATTAATTTTTTCTAAATTATTTAATAAAAACTTGATAACTCCCTCTAATTCTATAATGGATGTGCTATCCAGGGCTATGGCTACAATATATTTTAACTTTCCTACATTTTCTATATAAAATCTTTAAAAATTTATGAGAATAAATCAAATTCTAAGCATTTATTTAATTTTTTAATTAAAAAAAATTGTTCGATTAATCGACGTTAATTAATCGATTTATTCGTTATTCGAAAATCGTAATTTTTGAATTATTCGAACAAGAGTTGGGTTTTGTTTGATCGATTAATCGAATTATTCTTAATCGACTGACAACTCTACTAAATAGGCGTAAATCGTAAAATCCTGTTAATTATAGTTAAAATGGTATTACAAGACCTTTTCCTAGTAATTTTCAAGTTTTTTTGGGAATTTTAAATGTGTGTAAGTCATCTCTATTTGAAAACTTTACATAAGTCTTGCCCTAATCGGTATTTACAGAATGTCTGTCTGTATATCCTTGTATGCAAAAGTTTAAGATGCTTGCTTGTATATCTTAAATATTTACCCAGGTTCCTTGGTGTTTCTTCTTGTGACATACTAGAGGATGCTACTGTTTCGTGTGCTGCTCGTCTTCTTATTAGCCTAAAGCATTTACTTCATTCATTGTGTCAAACAACAAACAAAAAAATTTCAAATGTTGTAAAATATTTGACGGAAAACGTATAAAGTGTAAGAATTTTATATGCTTAAAAAAAATGTGTTCAAAAGTTTTTTTTTTACCAATTACGGTACATGCATAAAAGATGAAATTATTTAAGAACTTTTGTATATCAAATATTTGTTTAAACACCAGGCGCAAAATATGTCTTACGGGTCTTACGCATTGTAATTTTAAGTAGATTTTTAGAATATTTCATAAAAGTTAAGACACAATCTCTGCCACCTCTGTTAACACTTATAGGGGAGGTCTTTCAATGGGGAGGGGAGAAAAATAAGAGTTACAGTTATCACTTTTTATTTGGATGCCCCGCGCTGCCTTTTAGAAAATTTAAATCAGCATATCGGTTTAGTACATTTCATAAAAATTAAGACACAATCTCTGCCAAAAACTAAAAACTAACACACAATCTCTGCCACCTCTGTTAACACTTATCGGGGAGGTTTTTCAATGGAGAGGGGAGAAAAATAAGAGTTACAGTTATCACCCAACCCTACCCTAAATAAATTTTTTTTTTAAAAATCAATATTTATCCGATAATTAAAATATTTTACACACAAATGTGTAAATTAAATTGTCAACCAAAATACATACACACATGTTAAATAACTTAAACGCGTAGTGGTTAAGAAGTGTACTTTCAAATCGGAAGGTGACCACTAGTGGTCAATTTAAATAAAAAAGAGGTGAATAAGTATAAAAAAAAAAAAAAAAAAATGGGCACCAGCGAGCATCAAACTCGCCACCTTCCGATTTGAAAGTACACTTCTTAACCACTACGCTACGAAAGCTTATACTTTTTTCTTGCGTTTTAGAACTTTAATTGTTACAAAAAAAATTTGGAATCTTCAAATTCGAAAAAATATCAAATTTTCAAAAAATTATGTGAATGGTGAAATTTTATTCCTGAATCGAGCACATTATCTAATTACCACCCATTACCAAGGTTTTGCTGGGTAATGCATTTTTTATTTTTATTATACATAAGTACTTATTACAGTGTATTACGTAAGAAACTAACATTGCTATGTAAGGCGTAATACATTATTTGAAGAGTTTGCTGGGATGTGTATAGACGTAAACAATTTTACATAATTCCATTTAAATAATACATGTTAATATTACACGTTCAACAAAAAAACACAATTTAAACTTAAGTCGTTATTGCCTTTAACTGATAAAAGGTCCTTAAGTTACTTAAAAGTTAAGACAACAAAATTTAAGAAAATTTTTGTTTATAATTTTATTGATGTTTTTTTTTTGAAAAAACCATGAAATATTCTTATGATTACATTTAATCAGAAAAAATCAAATAGCAATTGACAGAGTTGTGATAATTTTCTTAAAAAGAAAATTAAGATTTTGTTGGAAATCGCAGTTCAGTTAACCCAGAATAAAATAATAAATTTATCATAATAGATCATGTATAATGTATTTAGAAGTTTTTGGCGATCTAAATCCGAATCTGGCCTTTGAACTGTCTATCGCGATTTTTGAGATATTTAACATGAATTGATATATAAAAAACTTAATAAGATAGCGCAATTTCAAGGTCAAATTCGAATTCAGGGGGCTAAAAACCTTTAATATAATGATACGCGATCTCTCAGTATATTCGCTTAATTTTGTTATTTCATGCTAAATCTTAATTATCTTTTTTATAAAAATTATCACAACTCTGTCAATTGTTATTCGATTTTTTTAGGAAGCAGCTCATCGTATTCAGAGTTAAAATTATTGTAATTATTACTGTCATATTTTTAAAAATTTCAACAACAACAACATTTTGTAAAAAATATTGTTTTTTGTGTAAGTTATGCTAATGTTAACTTAAGAAAATCGTAAAATTTACTTTATTTCTTACATTAAAATCATAATTAGGTAAACATTTTAGAAAAATGGCTACGGTAAGTACTAGAGAATTCCATCACCTACAAATAAAAAAAAAAATGATTAAAATCGGTTCAGTAGTTTTTGATGTACAACTGCAGCCGATTTTGTGCTTTTAAAAAAATATAATTCTACAATTGAGTGGCAGCCCTTGTAATTATATTTGACCAAATTTTGTGTTTTATATTTTTAAAAATATAACAATAACACAGGCCAACAAAATTTGAGCTGCGCTGAGTCCGAATCTGTACTCAGAATTTCTACATCACATCAGGGTTATCTTAGCTAAAAGTTTGAAAAAAAAAACAGTTTTTTTGCCATATTCGAGACGTCATAACTGCGCTACCCAGTAAAAACTTCTATTGCCAAGTAATGAGGTTTTCGCCTTTAAATTGATGGTGGTAGCTACACAGAAAATAAAATGATAAAATTCAAGTCAACAAACAGCTATTGTGAATGTCCTAAACTGATATCAACCAAACATTTAGTAAAAACGGCTCCCGTTAGTCAATAATACAAAAAATCGATTTTGTTTTCAACAATCTACGTCAAATAATTTTATTTCAAAATAAAAGGAAAATTTCAACAAATCATTAGTGTCAGTTTGTCAATAAGACAAAGAAAAATATTTTTTTAACTTTCAAATAACCCGTTTGTTATTAATGTTCAATAATTTGTAAATAAAACTGATTTTTTTCAACTATTTATATCAATAAACGACTTTGTCAAATAAAAGTCATATTTTCAACAATGTAAATCAATAAATATAAAGAACTTTGTCAATCTAACAAAATCGTAAATTTTTTTTTAACAATTGCTGTCTATAAAGAATTTGGTAGCTTTTGTAAAGTATAAAACAAAAACACAAACATACTATAAAGACAACATGCTCTCTCTCGTCGTGTAGTTTGTTTTTTATTTGTGCCTGTACTTCTTTTTAAAAAAGCAGACAATAAAAAAAGAAGACAATTAAAAAAAAAAATGATTATGAATTTAGTTTTATTTGAGCTAGCAAGGGGTACGGCAGCAATTGAAATTATTTCATAGAAAATATTATTAAAAAATTAGCTTTTTATATAAACATTTTATTTTGTTAACTATTGTTTTGTGTTTTCCTTTTTATTTTTGGAATAATTTTTTTACAGAATTTGCTTTCCAAGTTTTTACCGATTGCTATGTTTGTCTAAAACGAAACTAAAACATGTGTATATAAAAAAGAAAGAAATAAAGAACAAACGAAAAAAAAAAGAATTTTCAACATAAGACAAAAACGGTAAAACGAATAAAGTAAAATACATTCTTAAGTGTTATAAAAAAGAATATTGACTAACAAAATATTTTTGTTTAATTTCAATATTAATATTCTCTACATTTATCTCGATTTTTAATCAATTTATTTATATTTTTTTTTTCCTATAAAAAAGTTTTAATTTGTCAATACAACTAATACTGTTGGTTGATATCACAAATTCGTTTGTTGAATTCCTTTACCATATCAACAAATGACATTTGTGTTTGTTGAATTTTTTTGTTGAAAACAAAATTTATTTTTTTTTACTTTTGTTAGATCAACAAATTCCGTTTTGTGTTTGTTGAATTTGTTGAAAACAAAATTTATTTTTTTTTCTTTTGTTAGATCAGCAAATTAGTTTTTGTGTTTGTTGAATTTCTTTGTTGAAAATAAAAATTAAGATTTTGTACGTTTGTCAATACAAATAATAATTTAGGAGAACTATTACAAATTCATTTATCAATTGTTTTTTCAACAATTAATATTTACAAACGTTAGTTGATATTACAAATTTCCGTATAGGAGCACTTTCAGTGAAAAATTTTATTGTATTCACAAATATAAGGGTCAATATAACAATTCGTTTTTTTCTGTGTAGTTACTATGTTGGTGAAACTCTCATTATTTTAACATGGCGATGTCATTGGAGTAATGACCGCATACCCACTCGCTTACGAGAATGCTGCTGAAAAACTACATACATTAGTACCACAAATAATAAGCTACTTGTAGCCCAAAAATAACTCGTTACCCACTACTTACAAAAATGCTACCAAATAACAGCATACATTAGTCCCAAAAATAAGTAGCTACCAGTTGCTCAAAAATAACTCGTTTCCCACTCCTTACAAAAATGCTACAAAATAAGAGCTTTTGATTGTTTTAATAAATTTTTTACTTGGGGCAACTTCCGCCAATATGAAATTGAACAAGTTCATGTTGAACGTGTTTATTTCAAGAGCAACCAAGCGGGACAAATGTGGAAATGGAAAAGATCCAATGTACCAACGGAACCAATGTTTACGTTGATATCCTTCCCTCCAAATGTTTGATTGTAAAATTCAAATATTACAGGACCGAAAATATATCTTGGAACCTCGCAGAAAGGGACATTTGGCTACTTAGGACATTACCAATAACAAATATACAGAAGCGACTGCTGCTCAGCCAATGGAAACCGCATTAAACACCATCTTATAAGTCTATATAAGAGTGAGTTAGGTTTTAAGGGAAATACTGTCTGTGATGGTTTTTTACCTTTTTACCGGCTTTAAGATACTTTAAACAACAAGGCAAAAAAAAATTAAATTAAAATTTGGGGAACACCACAAAATTTCTAGAAAAAACAATAACAATTTAGAAAAAGCCAATTAAAATCCAGAAAACTTCAATAGAAGTTATGTAAAGACTAATTAAGGCTCATAAATCACGATCAAGTGTCAGCTAGATCCAGTTTTCTAAATATCAACTTGGTTTTCTAAACTTTTTTTGCCTTGTCCTAATTTTAATTAGAATTCCTGAATTTAAATTTCTGTTAACAGAGTTTTATTAGAAAAAGTAGATAACTGTTAATCTTTTTTAAGCTAAATGTGCAAGTTCTTTCTAAATTTTCTTTAGCATTTTTTTAATTTCATTAAAAAACAAGTAAGAAAATTATAGTCGGTCACGACCGACCATAAAATACCCTACACCAGAGTTTCCCGGAAAATGGGTCCCAAGTTCAAACATGGACTGATTAGATCTATATTTTGTCAAATCTTTAATAAGTGTAAAAAGCACTCACTAATCAAATTTGAGTGGAATAGGCTTCTTTTTGTTGACAATAAATCACTTCAACTGAATATCGGGCGAAATTTCCACATGGGACCTAAGTCCAAAAATGGTCCGATGATAATCAGATTTGATAAGGTTATTAAAGTACGCGTTTAACATACACAAACAGAATTTTAATTAAATATTTTCTGTTTTCATGAAATTTGAGAGATTTATGTGAAAATCGGGAAGGTGGTTTGTATGGGGGCTACAATAAGAACTGGTTCGATTTCTTTAAAATTTGGAATGGTGATTTGTGTTGATAAAACATGATTACCTGCCAAATTTCGAATAGATACCTGTTAAAATGCGTCTATTAGAGTCATTTGAGCCAAAACTAAAGAGGACCTTTGTATGGGGGCTAGGTCTTAATATGGACCGATTTTTTCCAATTTCAATAGGCCAAAAGAGGCTTAAGTTTCAAATTTCAAGTCAATTGATTAAGAATTGCGACCTGTATCGTGTTTACAGCGTTTACATGGACAGACGGACGGACGGACGGACGGACGGACGGACAGACGGACGGTCGGACGGACATCGCTAAATCGACTCAAAAAGTGATTCTAAGCCGATCGGTATACTTAAAAGTGGTTCTAGGACCAATATTTCGGGTAGTTACAAACATCAGCACAAACTCACTATACCCTGTACCACAGTGTTGTGTAGGGTATAAAAATGGTTTAGAAAATTTATCAGATATTTTATATCGTATTTACCAGTAACCTGTTCTGTATCAGGTTATCGGTAACTCATTATTTATTAACAAGATGTAACCGGTTTTGTATTAGGCTATCGGTAACTCATTATTTGTTAACAAGAAGTAATCAAGCAGGTAACGAGCCCTCATTACATAGAATCCAGGCGGTAATGGGGACTTATTACCAAATGTTTACTGGGTAGTTCACATTAATTTATAAATCTTGATATTTAGTCTGAAAGTCCTACTTCATACCTTCAAAATAAATGTTTAACCTCTGTTATATATTGTTTCTTCTCCGAGATTTCCTAACACGAAGTTTAAAAAATTTTAAGTTTTCGCTATATTCACGGTATTTTTCCTATGAATGCAAATTTGCTACATATCGGCTTTATTTTACTACGAACTTATAAAATTCTTAAATTCCCAATTAAAAAAAAAACAAAAAAATGCTTTCTGAATTGTTTAGATATCTGGTCTGTTTGCTGAGATATCGCCCGTTGAAATTTTTATGATGTGTTTAATGTATACATACCACTCTCAACCGCATCCAGAGTCACGAAACGAGAACAAACTTCAGGTTAAGATATCTCAGAGACGTGTCCCGAAAATGAAAAATTTTAGGGCATACCCCTAGAATGATGCTTAGTAAAGAGCTGATAACGGGAAAAAATATTAAAAAATTTTAAGAGGTCATCTTCAGGGCGCAACCAGCGCTTAAAGTTTGCATCCGTAGTGCATTTGGTGAAAAAAAAATATTTTTTTTTATTTTTCAAATTGGTGCCAAAAGTTTCGTTAGTTAGAGTACATTCTGGAAAAAATATTTATAAAGTTTTCATGGAGCAATTTTGGTCCAGCACAACGATTTGAAATTTTGAAAAGGTGTAATTTATTATATATTTTTTTAAGTTTTTGTAAAAACCGGAGTTTGTAAGAGTTCTTTTAAAATTTTGTATAAAACGGAGTTTATGTTCAAGCCTTTGTAAAAAAAGCAGTTTTTTTACAAAAACTTAAAAAAATATGTAATAAATTAAGCATCTTCGAAGTTTCAAAACGCTGCGCTGGACCAAAATTGCTCCACGAAAACTAGAGTTTGCAAAACGATTAAAATCGTAATCGTAATCGCGATTAATCGCACCAATTAATCGTAATCGTAATCGACAAAAAAATCATGCGATTACGATTAATAATTTTCTATGAATACACTGTTTTATAACGAATTTAAATCAGTTCCAAAATTTTTTGAAAAAACTAAGTTACTCTAAAAAACGATTACTTTCGGAACAATTTCAAACAAAAATCATTGATTCAGGAATATTAAGTAGAATCGATTGCAGGATGATATGATGCGTTCTGGTACCGATTGGTAATTTAAACATGAAATTTAAAAAAAAAACTTAATTTTTTCTTAAATTTCCTCGCAATTATCTCCTTCACTGGCCATCGGCAGGTATTCTGACACGACCCCACAGAAAATTTGATGAACAGATTTGGGAATGGAATCACCAGCCAAAGAGGGAATCCAAACCAGTCACAGTTTAGAGTACTCTTTAGTAGCACAGATATAGAGCTATTAAGACGCAGTAAAATCATGTATCTTTTCAGTGCTGATTGAAGCACTCTTTGTAGAGTTAATTTAAGCGCAATGAAGATGTAAGAAAATTTAGTATTTTTCTCAAAAAATCTTTTTATACCATCCACTTAGTGATAGAGGGTATATATAAGTTTGTCATTCTGTTTGTAACTCATCGAAATATCGGTCTGGGACCCCATAAAGTATATATATTCATGATGCTCGATCGATTTTAAGACATTCTAGCGATGTCCGTCTGTCCGTCTGTCCGTCTGTCCGTCTGTCCGTCTGTCCGTCTGTCCGTCTGTCTGTCTGTTGAAAATGCTGTAGCGGACAAAATATTACACAGAGATGACTGAAACTTAACATATTTGTTGGAAGTTCTCCCGAGAAGTTTGGTATTGCATTTGAGCGAAATCGGCCCAGCCGATCAAAAGTTATGAGTGAAAGTTTAACGACACCTGTAAAATTTTGAATATACAAAATGCGTTTACACAGCTTCTACTTTACAGATTCAAATAAAATTTGGTGCAGAATAATATTATACCATGTACAATGTCTGTGTAAAATTTTAGAAGAATTGGACAAAGGGGAGTGGCACCTCCCACATTAGCCTAGCATTCAAAATGCTATAACTCGGCTTCTGTTTAACAGATTAGAATGAAATTTGGTATAGAATGATATTTTAGCATGTCTGATCTATATGTAAAATTTGGGCGGAATAGAAAAAAGGGGTGTGACACCCCCCATACAAACCTAGCATGTAAAATACTATAACTCAAATTCTGATTAACGTATGTAAACAAATTTTAACATGGAGTGTAAATATGGTCTTTGTGGCCTATGTAGAAAATATGAGCAAATTTGGAGCAAAATTGACATATTTAGAAGATGATTTATCTTGGCCTTTAATAAACATATTTAAATACATTTGAAAAATATTGTTAATATTTTATGTTTTAAGAGTTATTACTCCAGTTTACTTAAATGCTTTTTTTTAATTTATCTTTTTTGGTTCTCGTTCTTTTAACATACCCGCTAAATTGTAAAACTTTTAATCAGTCTGTGGTATGATGGCTAGAGTGTTGGCTTTTCATACATGGAGTAACGAGTTCGAATCATCTTAGGACTCAAGATATTTTTTTTTGTTAATATTGTTTATTATTATAATTTTATTTAAATCACCTAAATCTATACCCGTCATTATATTTATCGAGTCATTGATTTTTCTCAGTTTTTGCAAATATATGAATGTGCAGTAATTAATTATTAATTAAATGTAGTTTTGTTTTTCTTTAAAAGCGAAACTGAATTTTGGTGGAAAAAATATGGTATATTCAACAAAACTTTTTCTATACACAACAGTAGAGGGTTTGTTGTAAAATGCTCGGTTTTGTTTATCTCTTTTAAGATAGTCGTTAAATTGCAAAGACATTCAGAAACAGTCTGTGGTATGATGGCTGCACTGTTGGCTTATCATTCATATGGTCGCAGGTTTGAGTCATGGTCGGGATGAAGATTTTTTTTTTTTTTTATTTATTTTTTAGCTTTAATATTGTTTATAAAATTAGAATTTATTAAAATCACCTTAATAATTTATATTCGGCCTAACAATCTTTTGTATTCTTTGTCATTAGGTAAATGAAATAATTTTTGGAAAAAAAAAATGTATTTTCTACATTTTTTATATACCATCCACTCTTTATTTGTGTTTTAATTGTTTTTTTTTTATAATTTCTTGGATAAGATCAATATCAAACACATTCAATATATTTATATTTTGCGTCCAATTCTTACAAACGATTTCTGGCAACACTGTTAGTAACGGTTAATTTTGTTAGCTTATAGTATAGTATGATCCCTATAAAAAACTAGGAATATATTTTTAAACCTACCACTGGGTATACCTACCACTGGGTATACCTAGCACTGGGTATATAAGTTATTTTAAGCATTGCTGTGTTATAATCAAATAAACCTTCTAACAGAGTTGCGAATTTAACATGCATTTTTAATGCTTACAATGGTCTAATGGTAGTGTCGTCGGATATTAATTTGGGGGCACCAGGTTCGTCTCCCGGTTTGGCCAAGAGTATAATTTTTTTTTTTTTTCATTTGTGGCTTTTTTTTAATTTTACCATTAATAAGTTTTTATTTTGAGTTACTTAATTTTTTTAATTTAAAAATTTGAAATAAAATAAGTTAATTAATTTTTTTTTAAATAAATTTTATTCATTAAGAATAAATTTTATAAATATTATTTTTACAAATCAAATCGATTTCAGTATTTTTATGTATGCCAATTGTGGGAAAACGTCAAAAATATTGTGCATAATATTGCGTCGTCTGTAGGTACCTTAATAAGCTAATTTTATCAATATTTCATCGAAAATGTGTAATATTTTACAAAACTATTCCAAACGATGCTAAATTAAATTGAGAAATTAATGGAAGTTAACATTTCGTTTCTTTTTTTTTTTTTTTTTTGTTTTGATGAATGTTAACAAATTGGAGCGGAAAGCGTTTTTCCGCAATTGTCCTCATGAAATGGAATTGAATTAAAAACTTAAAAATTGCCTTGTCTTCCCCCTCCTTTTTACCTCCTAAATATGAATTTGGGCCGCTAAAAAAATTATGTGTCCCTTTATTTTTTCTGATCTAGAAAATAAAACCAATTCCATAAAGATCCGCGGGTGACAATAGGGAGACGTTTTAATTAATAGTTAAAAACAACAACGTAGACGTCTAAACAACAACAAATGTAGTTGTTTTAACTGTCTTTTGTAGTGGAATCTACCGTTATAATTTTTTTAGTGTAGCAATTTTGATATACATATTCACATAAATTAAAAAAAAAAACACGCTATTTTAACAGAAACGGTGTTTAGAGATTTTCCAGCCCTGGTAATGGGCAAAAAAAATATTTTCTAAACACCATAGACACAGACTATATTTCAGACTAGACAGTAGAGTTGTAAAACAAAAATGGGTAAAAACTTAGCGATTTTAGAAGATACAGATCGGTTTTTAGCTGGTTTAAAGCATGGCAACACTTTCTACTAGTTAGAAGTGAGTAAAACAATAAAAGCCGTTCTACCTTTTTTTTCGTATGGCGTGTTATATTGGTTTTCTCTCTCTAACCTATTTAGTAGAATAATTTGAAAAAATAACCATATGGTTAAAGACTACTTTTTTGACACTTGTTATAATTGTCGAGTCTGTATTAATCTGTGCCATTGATATTAAATTTTTAAAGAACGTGCATTAGAAAATCGTATTAATTTATAAATACTGGGATACAGATGGAGGGTATTTAAAATTCGGCACGGCCGAATTTATCTTTTTTACTTGTTGATGTTGAAGATGTCAAAAATTAAAGTATGTGTAAAATTTTATCCACAAAAAATTTTATGATAACTTTTAAAAAAATGTCTCAACAAAAAACTCTCAAGGGCGCTTGAGCGTTCTTTCGATGCGCAATGCGTTCTTTCGATGCGCAAAATCTCGAATTATTTTTAGTGGGAAAGTTGGAAAGTTTTTAATTTTATTTCTTAAAAATAATAATTTTTGCATTTTCGTACTTTCTAAAATGTAAATTTCAAAAGATTTATTTAAAAAATTCGATTAATCGTAATCGCGATTAACGGCAAATTTTTTAATCGTAATCGCGATTATGAAATATCTCGATTATTTGCAAACTCTAACGAAAACGTTATAAATATTTTTTCCTGAATGTACTCCACCTAACGATACTTTTGGCACAAATTTTAAAAATAAAAAAAAATATCTTTTTTTGACCAAATGCACCAGGGATGCAAATTTTAAGCGCTGGTTGCGCCCTGAAGATGACCTCCAACAATTTTTTAATTATTTTTCCCGTAAGCAGCTCTTCAATAAGCATCGTTCTGGGGGTATGCCCTAAAGAAATTCCAAAATTTCCTTATTTCGGGACATGCTATTAAACATTCATTTTAAAGGTACACTCAGAAAATTGTCGCAGTTACTACATGACAGTCATTTGTGTAGTAAGTAGTAGTTGTTGTTTTTAACTACAATTCGGTCGTTTTTGTATTTAAAAATCTCAAACAACTTTTTTTTGTAGTAGTTTCAAAAAATAAATACAAAAATTATACTACATTGTAGCAATAGTTGATTTATGTAGTTGTTTTTAGTTTTTTTTTTTTAACTCGTTTTTTTCTAGAAATTTTTATTGCAAACGAATGTGTCTAACGAGTTGGTCGTGCAGGATGCGGAAGGAATTATTTTTATACCAAATAAATAATATCTAAATAAATTAAATAACAATTTATTAAATTTAATATTAACAAAAAATGTTTTTGGAAAAACATTCTTGAGCGAAAGAAAATAAGTGGATAAATGAGACAACAAGTGGGTATAATAATACGCTCACATAAGCGTGCGTAAAAACCTAGCGGAAAAAAACCAAAATAAAATGTATGCTGTGTTTTGTTTTCTTATGAGCGTGCCATCTCTCTTTTCTTTGTATACACAACAGAGCAGGTACATAAGTACTTTTTTGAAACATTGCAAATTAATTCATTTTTTTATAAATCAATTTTACCAAAGAATTTCGTTTTTTTTATTGCAGACAAATTTTGATCAGGCGCGGTGAAAATTTGAAATAAACGATTAAAAATAAGTGAGAGTGTTAAATTCGGCTGTGCCGAATCATGTATACCCTCCAAAATGTAAAAAAAAAAAAAATTGTCAGGGGCCGATTTTGCCCATTTACGAACTTAACCTGCCTAGGACCATAAGACATATTCGTGCCAAATTGCAAGAGGCTAGCTCTTTTATTTTGGACTGCATCGTGCCATCTTTCGACAGACGGACGGACGGACATTCACAGAATGTCTTAGAATCAATCGAGGATCAATAATATATACATTTTATGCGGTCTCCGACCTATATTTCGATGCGTTACAAACGGAATGACAAAGTGAATATTCCCCCATACTGTGGTTGGAGGGTATAAAAAAACAAAGGTAAATACATATCAATTTATTTTGTTTAGCATTTTATTAATATAATTTTTTTCATCTATAATTCCAAATATGTAAATACCCCAAAAAATTGAAATTTCTATTTCTATACAAACAACTGAAATGTATTGATTTTAAAATAAATAAATATCAATCATTTTTTTTATATAAAATTTCAGGCAATTCTAGTAAAAACAACTGTATATAAACAGTTATTTTTATTGTATTAGTAGTAGTTTTGTCATAGTTTGTTTTTACCGTCTTTTGTAGTATTTTTTACTACATTTTGTAGTTGAAAATCAATAGTTAAAAACAACAGCATGTTCAGTTGTTTTTACCGTAATATGTAGTGGACGCCTTTTCAACAACAAAATGCGGTCAAAACAACTGTCCTTTGTAGTAGATTTTACCGACATACTTTTTTGAGTGTAATTTGTAGGACTTTCAGATCACATATCAGGTTTTATAAAAAAGGTGAATTTTCGCAGTTATAACGTCTCGAATATGGTGAAAACGTTTTTTTTTTTAACTTAAAGCTCTCGAAAACCTGACGTGATAGGCAAATTCTAAGACCAGATTCGAATTCAGCGCAACTCAAACCCTTAGAAAAGTTATATCTAGTTAATGAGTTAAATTTTTTTTTTGCCTGTGTAATTTATCTTTCAAATAATAAAAAACAGAATTAAAAATTACTTACATTTTTTGTTTAATCCCACCATTAAGTGCAAAAAAGGTTTTTTGACATTTTGGAGATTATAAAAGATTCGGCACAGAAGAATTGAACACCCTCTTTTGTTTTTTATACATTTGTTAAACAAATGGAACATTTTAATATCAGAAGTTAAGACTTACAAGGAAGGTCTTTCAGAGGGCACCCGCCGACTGTCCTGAAACTTGGATATGGGAATGAGGGCAGAAAAATAAGAGTTAACTGTTTTATTTTAGCTGCTCAATCTCAAATTTCAAAAAGGGTTGCCACCATATGAAAAAAATAGGTCTTTCGGGAAAATACGAATAAAATCCGAACTAGCAGGAATTTCGTCAAACGCAAAACTACGGGTCATCTTAATTTTAATTATTTTATGTGATTTTGGCGGTCATACGTGTATACCTCTACATATAAACTGGCCCAACTTTTTTATATTTTTAAAGATAAGGACTTAACAAAGCCGAGTTTGGACACAGCCTTAGCACCATTAGATACCCCTAAAAAAACCATTCATTCTGTATAAAATATTCATTTAGTTTCTTTTGAAGTAATGTGAAAAATCCCCAAAAAACGAAAAAATCCCGTTTTTCCTCCTACCCTTTGACCCGCTAAATGTGACATTGGGCAGCTAAGAAAAACAGGTAACTCTTATTTTTATTCCCGGTTTCCCATATACAAGTTTTGAGAAAATCGGAGGTTGTCCTGTTAAAGACCTCCCTTGTTATTCAGAAAGTAGTTTTAGTAAAAAAATTAAAAAAAAAAAATTAAAAAAAATTATTTGATAAAAAAATAATATTTTGGAGAAAAAAACATTTTTTATAACAAAAATTTTTAATGAAAACAAATAAGAAATTATGCAAAAAAGATTTTTAACGAAATTTTTTTTTTTTTGATGAAAAAAAAAATGTGAAAAAAATGAAATTTGATAAAATAAAAAAAAAATTATGAAAACAAATTTTTGTTGAAAATAATTATGTTATGTTTTATTCACCAGCTGGTGAAAAAAGCTTTTATTCACCAGCAGGTAAATTATTATCCAAGTTACAAATCGAATTTATAAAACTTTGTGGTTTAAAGAAAATTAAACAGTAATTCTTATTTTCTTTTTTTTAGTGGGTAGATTATAAAGCCAAACTGGGGTTGCATCCATTATCAAACCCTATTTTTGTTTTTAATGTAAGGTGCTATTCACACTTGAGATGAAATCTCGTTCAAAGGAGATTTCATCTCAGTTGTGAATTGGGTATAAGTCAATTTTAAATTGGAAGGGATTATCCCACCAAACCGAAATTTTTATTCGTTATAATTAAGATAATTAAGTAAACTAAAAATTAAAAAATCAAAAAAAAAAAAATTGAATGGCAAAAAATTTATTTATGGCAAAACTTTGGAGCCAGGGGTTAATTTTGTTCGATTTGGCTAAAAATTTAAACATAGAGTTTTGCGATCAAAACGAACCATAATTTACCCAGCGATCGACGATTCGAAAAGTCATTATAAAAATATTTACGTTCTGAGAAAATTTTAAGATTAAAAAAATATTATGAGTCTGTTACAGATTTGAATGCTGGTTGGAGAAAATTAAAAAAAAAATAATTTTGTGTGGCAACTCACGCTAACTCACAATCACGTGATTAAAATGAAAGTCACTCACACTCTCGAGTGTTTCAAGTAAATCAAGCAAATCCTGTAATCAGCGCCCATTTATAGCTGAAATAACAAAACTATTTCTTGAACAATCTTTAAGTACGTGATACATTCTTTCGTACTAAAGTTTCTATGTATGCTAAAATTTTGTTTTTTTTTTGTTTTTAATTTCATACCTTTTCATACAAACAACTAAATCCATTTGCCACACGTTTTAACAAATAAAGTTTTTTAGTTAACACACCATAATGCAGCAAAAAAGTTTTAAGTTAAAAGTTGTTGCACAATATAATAAAAATTTAATGTAAATAGAAAAAGCATACGTATACATATAAGTATTACCAACCAGCAACCAACCACCATTGCTATTTTGAAGTTTTTACAACTTTGTTCTTTCGTTTCAGTTTTTTGTTGCTGCAGTTTTCCTTCTTTTTTTGTTTAACAGCTTATTTGTTAGATAAGGTGATTACATGCATGTGAACGTTTTATAGGAATTTAATTTTCTTTATAAATAAAATTATTGTTATTATTCACACTTATGAAAAACTTTTACACTTGTAAGTTTTTTTTTGCCATGTTGAAAATTGTAATAACCAGGGCAAGGGGGTTCATGTAAATACATGTTTGTTGTCGTTAGCCTGAGAAAAACTTAAAGTATTTATCTTTGCGGATCATCGAATTTCCTTAAAAATGGCATTGATTTGTTAGTGCATATTTTTGCATATTTTGATGAAAATGCATGTTTTTGCATATTTTGCTTAAACTACATATTTTCTTGTATATTTTTAAATATTTTTTTAAAAAAATTGATTTTTTTGTTATTTTTAATTCTTTTTGTCAGTGCATTTTGATAAAAAAGAAAATATTAATACAATTTTTGTGGAGTAATTTTGGTCAAGGATTGCATCTAAAAAACTGCATTTACAGTTAGATAAAACTGATTTTTTTTCTTATTTTTCCCCGTATAAGGGTCCTAATTGCGCATCGTTTTGGGAACAGGCATTTTCAATTTAGAAAAATCAGAATTAGGGACGCACTATTTGTAAATATATGCAGTAGGGCGGAGCAAATTTCGCTTTTTTCGAATTTCGAAAACGTCAAGGTCGGGAAGGTTGCCTTTAAGGGACGATATTAACACAAAAATATTGGACCTGTAGAAAAAAACATTTTTTTTTTTTTGTATTATTTTATTTAATTTGGCCTATAATGAATTTTGAAATTAATTTAAAAAAAAATATTTTTCGAAGAAAAAAATTTTTTACAGACAAAATTTATTTACCACAAAAAAATTTACCACAAAATTACTTTCTCAGTAATGTCCGAAAATAGACTAATATTTTAAGCAAAAAAAAATCAAAAACTGTTTTTCACTTTGTTAGGAAGATTCCAATTTTTAAGTCAAAACAGGAACCCAAAGCCATTGTCCTACAGGTCCAATATTGTTGCGAGTTAATATCAACCCTAAAGGCAATAAAGGTAACTTTTCCGACACCGACGTTTTCGAAATTCGAGAAAAAGCTAAATTTGCTCCACTTTAATTTACACGTACATATAAATATTTTCAATGGAACTGAACGTTTTGTTTTACAATTTTTTTATGAACAAATATTAAAATAAATCAATTTTTAAATGCATATTTTATTAATTTTTACTGCATATTTCTTAATTTTTGATACATATTTTTAGCGCTAAAAATGCGATTTTTATTGCATGAACTTCCTTGCCCTGGTAATAACATATTTAGTTTAATGTTTAAATAAAATAAGTATACAACAAGAATGTACTTCCGGTAATTATATGCATAACATTAAATTTTAAACACATGTGAAATCGCTCCTTTACTTGTATAGTGTCACAACTCAAAATATTTGATTTTGCAGAAAACATGTTTAAAGTTTACTATTGAAACTGGTTTTTAATTGAAAAAGGCCGGTGCATAGAAAATGTAATAATGGCGTGTACTCTTCTCAAACGGTGAGTTTAAAAGATATTAATACGAATTTTTGACACAATATAAAGCACGATATAGCGAATAATTCTGCATCATTAACTCAAAAAACGCATTTTTTGAGTTATGCCACTATACAAGTAAAGGAGCGAAATGTTCTTAAATAATTTATATGCAATTTACATTCTGAGGAATATGTTTAAATTCATACATGAGTACATATTTACTTATAGTGAATTTACAAATGTGCAACATAGTATGTTAACCCAGCAAAAAAAGTGCGGAGTACTTCTCAGTGGAGTGCTTTAAAACTACAACAAATGTAATACAATACAACAAAAATAACAAAAAACACAAGAAAAAAACACACAAACAGTTTTTTCTACTCCATAAAAAGTTGTTATTCAGCACTTAACTCATTACCTTCCGCGACACTCCCATACAAAAGTAAGTAGATATTCAGTAGATAAGAAGTACTCCGAGCTTTCAAACAACTTCCAACTACTTCCACGGAGTAGTTCATATCTACTGAATATCTACTTACATTTGTATGGAGGTGTCGCGATAGGTAATGAGTTAAGTGCTGAATATCTATGTATTCTGGAGTAGAAAAAACTGTTTGTGTGTTTTTGTCTTGTGTTTTTTGTTATTTTTGTTGTATTTCATTACATTTGTTGTAGTTTTAAAGCACTCCTCTGAGAAGTGGTAATGACTTTTTTTTGCAGGGAAATGGAACAAAATATCTAATCACTAGGGATGTGATTTCCATGCAAATGCATGTTTTTTGCCGATAGTTTGAAAATGATATCTTTCCGAATCAAGAAATTTGCCTTAAAATAGCATCGATTTGTTTTTGCATATTTTGGTAAAAATGCATATTTTTGCATATTTTGGTTTTAAATGCATATTTCGTGCATATTTACAACTTTTAAGTGCATATTTTAGCAAATGTTGGCATAAATAAGCAAAAACACAAATAAAAATTTATTTGTTTCAAAAACTGTTTAAAATTTGAAAAATTTATTTTTAAAATAAGAAATAAGTTTTTTTTTATTATTTTAAATTTTTTTTATAGATTGTTTTAGTTTCTAAAAAATCTTGCTTACATAAATTTTTAAATGTTACTATTGAAACCTAAAAAATTTATTTTTTAGTGCATATTTTTAGGTTTTTTAGTGCATATTTTGAATTTTTTAGCGCATATTTTCGATTTTTTAGTGCATATAAATCTCATCCCTACTAATCACACTATATTCAATAGTCAGTATTTTTGTGTGTAAGACATTTGACGATCCATTACTTTAAATATGCCTCCGAATTTTGTACTCCTGCCCAAAACATTAATGTGGTGTTTCTGTTAAACGGACGAAACATTGCACGAACGAAAGCTACCCGTAAGAATTCGTAATGAAATCAGCTTCCTTAACATTTTCGTTTGATTATATTGATAATTTTATAGATTAATGTCACATATTTTTGTTAAAAATTCACATTTTTATTATTTTTTTTTTGTAAAATTTTACACAAAAAACTCTATACGAATGGTATTTTTCATTCGTCTGTTTTTGACGTTTTTGACATTTCAATTCGTGTTGTAAACACAAAAAAAAACTTTGTCAAATTACTAGGAAAAGTCTCCCAATCCCATTTTACCAATATTTAACAACTTTCCTTGTTTTTGAACAAATCGAAATTTACACATTTTTTGTAATTTTACAACTTTTTTGTAATTTTACAAATTTCCAAGATAATTTAAAAAAAATCTTGTAAATTCACGAGAATTCCTGTAATTTTAATTGCGCCAAAAAACTGTAATTTTACAATTTTATTGGTAAAAATCATGTAAAATTACAAATTATTGGTAAACTTGTAAAATTACTAGGAATTCTCGCAAAATAGGAGGTAGCAAAAAATATAGTAAAATTACGAAACCTCTTGGTAGATTTTATCGTGTCAAAAAATTTGTAAATTTACAATTTTATTGGTAAAAACAAATTATTGGTAAAAAACTTAAAAAATAACAAGGAATTCTTTTCAAATAGGAGGTAATTTTACAAGTTTTTTTTTTTTTTTTTTGAGTGCAGAAACTGAAACTATTAAGAAAAAATGAAAACTGTTACATTTTCGTTAAAAAAATGAGAAAAAAGGAAAAACCATTTTTGATTTAAAAAAGTGTTTGATGAAGAAAACAAATTTTTGATGAAAAAGAAAAATGGTTTATGAAAAAAAAAAATTTTGATGAAAAAACAAGTAGAAAAGTTAAATTCGACTTAGCCGAATCTATAAATACCCTCACACAATACCCTTTAAGTGATAGTTAATTTTCTAACGTAAACAAATTTTTGATTAGAACTATTTTATTTTGTGTAAAAAAACTTTTTTTTAAGTAATTTTTGAAAAAAAAAAAAATTACTAAACTTTTTTGAGTGTAAAATTTTTTTCGAGTGTATTTTTTTAGATTCAAAATGTTTTTGAGTGACAAAAACATGTTGTTAAATATTTTTGTGACTTACCAATGTTTTAAAAACATGCTTTAAGGGTTTTCAACACATGAATTTAAGGTGAAACTAATCTGAAATTCACGGTTTGCTAATAACTTTTGAAACACTGGACCGATTTAGCTTAAATTCAATATACTTTAGGACTAGGACCCAAGACCAATATTTGGAGGTAATACAAACGGAATGACAAATTTATATACTTGTTTATATACATTATAAACAAATATGTAAAAATATAAATTATTTGAAAAAAATTTATGAAACATAAAAATTAATAAAAACAAGTGAGAGTGTTAAATTCGGCTGTGCCGAATCTTTTATACCCTCCAAAATGTAAAAAAAAAAAAAAAAATTGTCAGGGGCGTTTTTTTTGGGGGGGCGTGATGGGGTCAGTGGGGGACTTTGAGAACACCTTCCTATCGCGATAAATACACCAACTGTTTCATTTATTCACCAAAAATTCAAAAAAACATATAAAAAAAGTGTATTTTTTCAGATGTTGGTTCAGTTCTTTAAGGGGGAACTTTTTTCCCCTTGGCCCGATTTTGCCCATTTACGAAATTAACCTGCCTATGAACATGAGACATATTTGTGTCAAACTTCAGGAGTCTAACTGTTTTATTTTGGACTGCATTGTGTTATCTACAGACAGACGGACGGACGGACAGACGGACATTCACAGAATGTCTTAGAATCGATCATAGATCAATAAAATATATACTTAATGGGGTCCCCGACCGATATTTCGATGCGTTACAAACGGAATGACAAAGTGAGCCTACCCCCATACTGTGGTTGGAGGGTATAAAAACTGATGAAAAAAAAACTTTGATAAAAAAAAAATTTAATAAAAAAAAATTGATAAAAAAAATTTGGAAATAAAAAAAAAATTGATGAAAAAATATGTAAAATCAAAAATTTGTTGAAAAAAAAAAAAATTGTAAAAAAAAATTGATAAAAAAAAATTTGATAAAAAAAAATTTATAAAAAAAATTTCATGAAAAAAAAAAAATTTATGAAAACAAAGTTTGATGAAAAAAAAAAAAAATTTATGAAAGCAAGATGTAGTCCAAACCAAAAGAGCTGTAAATTTGGTAAATGAGTGTATTACTTAAGTAAAAAAAGTATTTTTACATTTTGGTGTGTATAAAAGATTCGGCACAGAAGAATTTAACACTCTGACTTGTTTCTTGTACATTTGTTAAACAAATAAATCATTTTTATGTCAGAAGTTTAGACTTGGTGAAAAAGTAATTTTGGTAAGATCACATGAGAAAATAGGAAAAAACATTTTTGATAAAAAGGTTTTGATGAAGAAAACAAATTTTTGATGAAAAAAAAATTGTTCTTGAAAAAATTTTTTTTGATGAAAAAAAAAAAAATATGTTAAAATATAAATTATGTGAAAAAAAATTGATGAAAATAAAAATTTATAAAATAAAATTTTGATGAAATTAATAAAAAAATGAATAAACAAAATAAAAAAATTTAAAAAAAACTGACAAAAAAAAATAATAAAAAAAAAATAATAAAAAAAAATTGATAATATAAAATGAAAATTTTCAATAAATTTAAAAAATGAGACTCGTATTCTTTAATCAAGTGGTATGACACACGCTAGATGCCTGGGGAAGTTGTAATAACTTGGCTGATTTTCAACCGATTTTAGTTTTTAGTACCTTATTAGAAATGCATTTTACTCCACATCATAATTCTGTAGCCTCTTGAATTTAAACTTTACTTAAAATACCAAAACAGAACAGAAAAAAAATCATATTTTTCCTTTTAATCCGTTTTTTAAATTTCAAGGACCATGCTGAACGCCTTACCCATGTCCGAGCGTCCTTAATTTTTGTGAGAAGTATTTTTACCTCCAAGTGAATTTATATAGGACAAGTTAGGGTCAGTATCAACAAATTTAATTTTTTTGGAGCACCATATTAAATAAATCAAAACCAAAAAATAAAAGGTGAAATTAAAAAAAACTTAAAAGCTTAAAAGTTGCGTAATTTCGGACTTTTTCAAAAAGTCGAACTTAATTTTTAATCGTCAAAAAATAAGTGATAATTACTTCGAATAATTTTTTCATATTTTTTTTTTAAAACTACATTTAAATACCAACAAAATGTTGTCCAACTTTTTTTAAGATATCAATATGTTTTAATGGTCAAAATTAGTTAAAAATTTTAATTTTTTTAATTTTTTTGAGAAAATCACGATTTTTAAAATTTTAAAATTGATTACTCAACACCATATTGAACTAAAAGGCTGAAAATTGGTATCCAAGTTGCATTTAATTAGTACCAAAACATATACAAAAATAAAATAAATCGAATGGGGTCCGGTCTAAAAGTGAGTGATTTGGCCTGGAATGCAACATATATTATTGATCTATGATCGATTCTAAGTCATTCTTTAAATGTCCATCCGTCTGTATTAAACACGATTCAGCCCAAAATAAAACAGCTAGCCTCCTGAAAATTGGCTCAAATGTGTCTCATGGTCATAGGCCGGTTATGTTTGGAAATGGGCAAAACAATACTAAAAAAATCGTAAACTTTTACATATTATTTTGCATTTTCGTTAAACAAATGAAACGTTTTTATATCGGAATGAGTTCAAAGTCCTGCACTTAGACCCAGGGGCTAGAGAATTTAGTTTTTTTTCGGCCGCCCCCTTTTCTGTGCGTGGATTTAAAAAAATCCTTAAAATAATGAGAAAATGGTATTACTAATGTGCCAAAGCACAATAAATAAACTAGATAACATGTGTGGCGATGGGGAAATGTTATCTATATATTATTTTCAATTAAGATATATCTTTCCTTGTGTGTTGCACAAGGAATGACAAAGTGAGTATGCCACCAAACTCTAGTTGGAGGGTATACAAATTCAAAGTCGTGTAGTAAAAGACACCAGGCGTATAATAAATACTAGCTATACCCGGTCCGCGTTGCTGGCCCTAAGCAAAAAACTATTTTATATTGCATATTAATTTAAATATAGTGTCAGACAAAATTAAAGCACGGGTCCGGGCCCAGCTAGTAACCTTTGGTTCCACCCTCAGTTAGCACTATCTATAGAGAAATCTTAACAAAATCGGTTCAGCCGTTTTTGCGTGATTTCGAAACAGACAGACATAACGTTAAGTATAGTACAAAGGGGCGTGTAATTTAACGCATTTTTATCGAATCTTGATAGTCTAAAGTTCCATGCTGCAAATTTCATTGACATCAGTTTTGTCGTTTTTGTGTGATTGCGAAACAGGAGGAAATAACTTTTTATTTATGAAAAAACGGGAGTGATATTGTAAACCCTTTTGCCGAATCGCGCTATATATATGACCTACAGTTCCCGCTCGGTTAGTTCTATCAGTAGTGACAGAGTCGGCTTATCAGTTTTTGCGTGATTTCACAACAGGCAGTTATAACGTTCAGTATAAAACAAAGGGGCTTGTCAATTTACGCCTCTTTGTTCAATCACGGTCAGTATAGTACTGAGGGCGTTGCAATTTTGATCCCTTTTTCTAATAACGATCCTATATGGCCTACATATGTACTTGGTTAGCACTGTATGTAGTGAAAATGTCAAGAGAATCGGTTCAGCTGTCTTTGTGTGATTGCGAAACAGGCAGACAATGTCCAGTATAGTACAAAGGGGCGTGGCATTTTACGCCCCTTTTTGCAATCGTAGTATAACATGGCCTATAGTTCCGCACTCGGTCAATACTATCAGTGCTGAAAATTTAATTAAAATTAAATCAAGAGTTTTTGCGTTATTGCGGAGCATGCAGAAATAAAATTCAATTCAATAAAAAAAGGCATGGCATTTTACGCCCATTTGTCCGATCACGCTCTAATTTGGCACACAGTTAGTACTTGGTTAGTACTATCGTTGGTCTAAATTTCATCAAAATCGGTCCAGCCGTTTTTATATATAGATGTCATTAGTGGTGCAATGTAAAAACTCGATTTTGCCCACCCCTCCGCCCACTGGCATTAAAGCATGGCATTTTACGCACATTTGTCCGATCACGCTCTAATTTGGCATATGGTTAGTACTTGGTTAGTACTATCTTTGGTTTAAATTTCATCAAAATCGGGTAATCCGTTTTTTAAATATACTTAGATGTCATTAGTGGTGCAATGCTAAAATTCGATTTTGCCACGCCCATCCGCCCACACGCAAAAAATTAAAAATCTGACTACACAGTGATACTCCCTAGGCTTATCTGAATATTCCCTGAAAATTTCATCAAGATCGGTCCAGCCATTTTCGCGTCCATAAGGAACAAACATATAGCCGTTTTTTGCATTATTGAAATAACTTTCAATTCAATACAAAGTTGCATGGTATTTAACGCTACTTTGTCCGATAACGCTCAAATTTAGCACATAGTGAGTACTCAGTTAGTACTATCTTTGATATAAATTTCATCAAAATCGGTCCATCCGTTTTTTATATATAGATGTCATTAGTGGTGGGATGCAAAAATTGGATTTTGCCACGCCCCTCCGCCCACAGACGGAAAATCAAAAATCCGACTTGACAGTGTTACTCGCCAGGCTATTCTGAATATTCCCTGAAAATTTCATCAACATCGGTTCAGCCGTTTTCGAGTCCATACGGAACATACATACATACATACATACATACCCACATACATACACACATCCATTTTTATATATATAGACTAAAGTTTAAATTTACAAAAAGTATACGCATAGATCCCACCAAAACTTAGATTACCAAATATGGTATAAAATAAGGTATAGGATCTCTTATTTTATACATTGCAGCATTGATGATTTTAACAGGCGATGAGACTCAAAGTAATGCATCCACATTATCACAAAGAATACCAGTAAGGTATAAAATAAGTCATAAATTTATAACGAAGAATACGAGTAAGGTGTAAAATATATGATATTTTATAGGTTACGAGAAATGAAATAATATAGCATACCAGAAGATAATATATAAGGTGTTACGAGTAGTGAAAAAGTAATTTTGTATTAAATTTACTCACGTGATTGTAAGTGAGTGTAAGTATATAAAATATGCTCGTGAGTGTGTGTCGTTAAATATTTCCTGTCGTGAGCCCATCTCTAGTTTAAACTTATGCATTTTTTTATAACCCAGCAAAAAAAGAGCTTACCATTCACTACAAAATTCACCACAACTTATGAACCAGATGTACTTCTTCTTCAACTGAAACATTGATGAATTTAATATGGGCGTGACACACAAAGTATGTTCTTTTTATCGCCACTTTTCAGTGGCGAAAGATTGACACTTAAGTATAACATATATCACTAGTGTTTTTATCACAACTTCTGTAGTAGTGATCCGGATGTAAATATAACTTGACCTTTTGAAAGCACTTTTTTCATCACTTCTTTAGAAGTACATATTTCTTGGCATTTTGGGTGTGATTATGTCATTTTTATTTGGTGATTTAGAACTTCTAAATTAGAAGTTATTTTTTCACTTATTTTTGTAAGATTGATTGAAAAGAGTATTTTTTGTAATATTTACACTAAAAGCACTGTTCGACAGCAAAAACCTTCCAGTGAAATTTCTAACTGGTCCTTATAGATTTTGGTCTCCTGCTTCCAATCTACCGTCCAAATTTTTCTAGCACGTACCGTTTTTGAGATATTCGCTGTTAAAAAGTAAAAAAAGCATTTTTAGGGGTCCACTGTTACGTATTCTTACGTTGCTTCCACGAAATAGGACTTATATTCATATAAAATTAACCTCCTGATTCCAAAACTGCAATCCACAATTTTCAAGCATGTTCTGTTTTTGAGATATTCGCGTTTGAAAATAAGCGTGATTGATAAAGAATATAAGTGCGTAACAGTAGAGTTTGAGTTTTTCAAACGCCAATATTTCAAAAACAGTACGCGATAGAAAAATTTGGATGTCAGATTTGGAATAAAGATGCCTTATTTTTACTAAATCGAGTTCTATTGTGTTTGAGCAACTTAAGAATACGTTACAGAAGAGACCCAAATATTTCAATATTAAAACGCGAATATCTTAAAAACCTTACGTGATGGAAAATTTAATTTCATTGATAATCTAATGTATATACTTCGAATTAAAAAAAGAGTAATTATAGAGATCACAAAACTATAAAAATTCACGCGAATTGATTCACAAGTTTGTTTTGACCACAAATTTTCTAAAAAGCTTAAACAATCTTTAATAATGTGATGCAGCAACATCCGCTTTATATCGTAAATGTATTTATTTAATTTAGGACCAACTTTTTTTGATATAAGAAATGAAATTTGAAAAATTTATCAATAATCGATTTTCGTCTTTTCGATTTTTTAAGCTCTAAATAAAGAGAAATGAAATGCCACTATCAAATTTTGTCACCATTTTTGCAAAACCTAAATCTATTTAAAGCTGGACGTAGAAAAAATTGTATACTTCGTGTATCACCCCCATTCTAATTGTTTCAGTTGAAAAATAAGTTCATATGGTGTGGTGATTTGATTCCTAAGAACATATAAAAAAGGTACTTCAAAATCATTAAGCAAAGAACTGGTGAAAGATGTTTTTATTGTTATTTTGTAGCATTTTTGGAAGTGATTTTAAAAGTACTTCCTACGGAATATGAAGTTCGGCACCTATCGCTACGTTGTATGTAGTGAAACCACTAATTCTTTTTGAACCACTTCGTTTATTTTTTGCTGGGAAAATAATTATTTTTTATGTTATTGTAATGCATTATCCATCCATTTATAAATAATGCATTATTTCAAACTTTCAAATAATACATAATGTAACCAATTATAAGTCATCCATGATTTAATGTTTAGAAATAACAAATATGAAATACATTTTTTCCAATAATCATGCATTACGTAGCAAATTATTAGTAAAGCATTATTTTTCACTATAAAATAATACGTTGTGCAACAAATGTTTGGTAAGACATCCTAAAATAATGCTACAAATAAGGTATATACATTACCTGGTAATGTGTTATATAATCACTACCCATTACCAAAGTTTTGCTGGGATGCATTTTAAATGAAAATTGATAATAATTAGAATACAAGCCTTGTGTATGTCGCTGTTATTAGATCTCTACAAATTTATATTTACTTGCTGGCTATAATATTTCAATTGACATTGCAAAACATTACTTTACTTAGCAAAGTGCATGTGACAAAATTCTCTGATCACTTCAATCATGACATATGTAAATGACAAGTTCTTTATATAATAAACATTGAGATACATTAGTTACACTAAATGAATATAATGCCCATTGAAGCCTAACATGAACATTTCTAAAACTTTATCTTACTTACATGCACAAATTAGATTCTAAAGTTTCTTTGAAACATTTATTACATCAAACAAATGAAATTATTTCGATTTTGAAAAGGCAGAAATGTTATAGTAGAATACCGAAGTTGGTAATTTTCATTTGTTCAAAAACTTTTTAAACGTTGTGATGAAAGGAAAATTTTAAATAAATGTATTTAAAATTCTTGAGAAACTGGTGCACATATTTTCTTTATGAATTTTTCTGTAAAATTTATTTTATTGTTCTGTAAATCATTATTTCTGATTTTTTTTAAATACGAGTTTTATTTTTAAACACCTCATTTTTATTAAATAAATAACATTAATGTATATTAAATAAAATTATGAGATTTTTTTTTTGTACACAAATACATATTTACTGTATTAGAATGGTACGAAACAGAAAAATACTAAACTCAAGGCTGTTCTCGTTCTATTCAACTATGAAAGAAAACAACTAAATAAAATTTTTAAATTAACAAATGCAGAAAAAAACTAAATTTCTGAAAATAATTGACATTTTTGGTATTGGTATGATATTAGTATTGTCATCAGTAGGGTTTTAAAAGTCGGTTTATCTTGTTAATAGAAAATAGTTTTTCATAAGTGTGAATTTTGAATAAACAATAAGTACCCTAGTGGATTAACATTTTAACATTTGACCGGCACCTTAGACGATACAACCACCACATTAATATTATATGCTTTGTCAAACAAACGTGGTATTGTTCTTTAACTGCTGTGTTAACATATTTATAGTTTCTTCAGAATAAACTGTTACAGTTTCCAACACAACAATTCTATTTTTAGTAATATCAACTTAACTTCATACTACACACAAGAAAACCTTGATAACACTGTGCAACACAATTTTGTATCTTGGATGGGACCACAAAAAATGAAATTATACCAACAGTAGAGCAAACCCCCGAAGGGTTTTGTAAACATAGCTCGATTTTTTTATGGCCCACTGAAGTGTTTCAATTTTTTTTTTCAAAGGTGTTTTGAATAAGTAAGAAATTAAGTATAAAATCGAATTCTGAGGTAAATAATGTTAGGACAGATCTTCAGTAAAATTTGATGGTGGTTCTTTTCTTAGAATATATTTACCCTCTATCTCCCATTTTTAGGGGTAATTTTAGTCTTTTGTTCTAATATTCTCATAGAACACCAATAAAACGAGCGTTTAAAGAGTTAAAATATTCTACAAAAAGGCTGCTGAAGATCAAAAGACTTTCTTGCATAGAATTCTAGGGTACGTTTTCTAAAGTATTTTGTCTTTCTAAACACAAATCTGTCATCAGAAAAGTTGTATCAAAACGCCTTCTTGAAATGTAATTGACGGATCATCGATTCGGTTAATTTTTGGTTATTTGGCAGAGCTTCAAAAATGATTAAAAATCATACTTTTTTTTAACATTTTTGTGCTCGAAAACCGTAAGTACGAAAATGACTGCGAATTTTGTACTCTTGCCTAAAACATTAAATAATGATAATGCTTTGCGGAAGATTTGGGTGTACTTGCCAAAGCAAAGTTTTTTTTTAGAAAAAATAATGTTATATTACTTTGCTATTCCATGCAAAACGAATTGAAATATCAGTCGAGGACCCCATTAAAAAACCAAAAGAGCTGTACATTTCGTAAGTGAGTGCAAAAATAAGTGCAAAAAAGTGTTTTTACATTTTGGAGAGTATAAAAGATTCGGCACCAAAGAATAAAACACTCTCACTTGTTTTATGTACATTTGATAAACAAATGGAAAATTTTTATGCGAAAAGCTTAGACTTAATGAAAAAGTAGTTTTAGTAAAAAAAAAAAATGATTTTTTTTCACGAAAAACAAAATTATGTTAAAAAAAATTTAATGAACCCAAAATTTTTGGTGAAAAAAATTTTGATGAAAAAAGTTTTTGATGAAAAGAAAAATTTTTTGATGTAAAAAAATTGATGAAAAAAAAAATTTATGAAAAAACAAAAAAAAAAAATTGATGGAAAAAAAATTGATGAAAAAAAAAATTTTTTGATGAAAAAAAAAAATTTGATCAAAAAAAAATTTTTTTTTTTGTTGAAAAATAATTATGTTACTTTTTATTCACCAGCTGGTGAAAAACGGGTTTATTCACCACGAAGTGAATTATTATCCAAGTTACAAACCCAAGTTATTAAAATTTTTGGTTTTAAGAAAGTGAAAATAGTAATTCTTGTTTTCTTTTTCGTTAATTGAACAGTTCATGCGAATAAGGACGTCTATTCGTCCTTTTCCGCAAACACTTTTTTTTGAATAAATGCATTTTATTAGCAGAGCCCTACAAACCTATGCAGAAATTTTGGGGAAATTTTGACTTTTAAGGCTAAAAAAATGACTTTGAAAGTGCAATAATTCGTATATTTTTATATTTTTCTTTAAATTGGGAGTGAACTAACGCACAATTTTGATTAAATACAACACAAAAACATACAAAAATTTTACTTTCGGTAATAATGTGTTAAAAGAACATTACGAGGAACAAACCACACTTATTATATTGGCAAAAAATTTTACCGTTATAAGACTTTAAAGTGTTGAAAGCAAAAAGGGCGAATATCCACCCATAATAAAATATATAAAAATTATTTAGCTGCAAGTTTAAAATTGATATTAGCTAAAATTTGAAATTGTACACAAAAAAAAACAATCTTAGCACATACAAACAAATTAACCAGATTTGCGAAAAAAAATCTTCAGTGTTACCGCGTAATTAAGATCATATAACCACGAATACATGGTCTAAGCATATTTTAACCGTCTTTTGAATTATTTTATTTAGGAAATAAAATCTTTAAACATATTTAGTATTTAGTGTCATAAAGAATTACTACTGCATCAAATGGCAGGAATATTAAAAATAAATTAACAAACAATTTTTTTGCATGTCCTTGCAATCCTTAAAAAGTGTATCCTTGAAGTCCTTAAAGTGTTACAAACAAATACCAACCATAGTTCGTCAAGTTTTGCAAGTGTCATGAAAATGTAGTCAAAATCTGCTGAAAAATAACACATTTTTATTCAAATTTCAATACATTTTTTTGGATATTCGCCCTTTTTCCATTTAAGTCCAATTTTTGGCAAGTTCTCTTTCGAACACCTAACTAAAATTTTGTATATAGGTAGATGTGACTTAAATCTTTAAGCTAATACCAAAAAGTTGACAAAAGTGTTATTTTTTAACCGTTTCCTGCGTTTTTATTGTCCCCTGTAAAATTCTACAAATGGTATATTCGTCTTTATTCGCATGAACTCTTCAATTGTTAGCTTATATAGTCAACCTGAGGTGGCGTCCTGCAAATTTTTTTAAATTATACACCAGCCTAAAAACATTATATTGTTTAAAAACTTTTATTAACAGTACTGTTTGAAAATTATGAAGATTTAAAATTTTTAATTTTTTTAATTTCAACAAATAATGTTAAAAACTATATTTGAATGTCCTTTTTTTATATGGATAGGACACCATGGATTTCCAAAACCAAAATTGTTTTATTAAAGTTTAGAATATTCTTTTAATGCTTTTTAAATTTCAGGGAGGTGTTTTTTGCTTTGTCGAGAAATAAATTTTCAAAGTTGGTGATATAGCAAAATTTTGGATTTTTCCCAATATTATTGCCAATGTTTATTCTAAGGGGTAAAAAGGGAAAAAATCTGTACTTTTTGTACCTTTTATATTTCCTTAAAAAATTGTCACATAGACTTGAAATTGGGACTGTATGTACTTTTGGTACTTTTTTTTATTTACTGAAATAATGGTTATTTAAACTTGAAATTTAGAATGTAGGATGAAATAAAACATTCTAGAACAAGTACTTTCCGAAAATTCTGTACCGTTTTCAAAAAGTATAAAAAGTACCTTTTATAAAAAGTACCTTTTATAAAAAGTACCTTCTATAAAAAGTATCTTTTATAAAAAGCACGTTTTATAAAAAGTACCTTTTATAAAAAGTACCTTTTTTAAAAAGTACCTTTTATAAAAAGTACCTTTTATAAAAAGTTCCTTTTATAAAAAGTACCTTTTATAAAAAGTAATTTTTATAAAAAGTACCTTTTATAGAAAGTACCCATTTATAAAAAGTACCTTTTAAAAAAGTACCTTTTATAAAAAGTATCCTTAAAAAAGTACCTTTTATAAAAAGTACCTCTTATAAAAAGTACCTTTTATAAAAAGTACCTTTTAAAAAAGTACCTTTTATAAAAAGTATCCTTAAAAAAAGTACCTTTTATAAAAAGTACCTCTTATAAAAAGTACCTTTTATAAAAAGTACCTTTTATAAAAAGTACCTTTATAAAAAGTACCTTTTATAAAAAGTACCTTTTATAAAAAGTACCTTTATAAAAAGTACCTTTTATAAAAAGTACCTTTTATAAAAAGTACCTTTTATAAGAAGTACCTTTTATAAAAAGTACCTTTTATAAAAAGTACCTTTTTTAAAAAGTACCTTTTATAAAAAGTACCTTTTATAAAAAGTACCTTTTATAAAAAGTACCTTTTATAAAAAGTACCTTTTATAAAAACTACCTTTTATAAAAAGTACATTTTATAAAAAGTACCTTTTATAAAAAGTACCTTTTATAAAAAGTACCTTTTATAAAAAGTACCTTTTATAAAAAGTACCTTTTATAAAAAGTACCTTTTATAAAAAGTACCTTTTATAAAAAGTACCTTTTATAAAAAGTACCTTTTATAAAAAGTACCTTTTATAAAATGTACCTTTTATAAAAAGTACCATTTATAAAAAGTACCTTTTATAAAAAGTACCTTTTATAAAAAGTACCTTTTATAAAAAGAACCTTTTATAAAAAGTACCGTTCATTAAAAGTACCTTTTATAAAAAGTACCTTTTATAAAAAGTACCTTTCATTAAAAGTACCTTTTATTAAAAGTACCGGAAGTATACTTTTTGGTACTTTTTTATTTCCTGAGGTATAAATAAAACAAACTTTTTTGTTTTTAAATCAGTACATTGGTGGAGGGTATTTAAAGATTCGGCACAGCCGAATATAGCTTTCTT